>VZTI01001289.1:141523-238562 GCA_013397865.1 Struthidea cinerea | reverse complement strand
CCCCTCGCCGTGCGGGGGGGACGGAGCGGGGCGCGCCGCGACCCCCGCCGGCTCCCAGCCCTCGACGGGGCGGCTGCGAGCTCCCCGGGGAAAAAGAGGAGCAGATTGCTGCTTCCCTCCCCCGACCCCCTTCCTCTTCCTCCTCCTCCTCCTCTCTACCCCCTGGCTCAGCCGTGGGAAACGGGATCGGGGGCGGAGGACGGGAGGCTGCAAAAAGCTTCAGCTGCCCGCTGTCTTCCCGGGGAGCTGGATACCTGGCTCCATCTCTCCTCTCTTCCCTCCAGTGCCCTAGGGCTGGCAGGGGCAGCGCCGCACTCTCTCCTGCCACCGTGCGTGCGTGTTTGCAAGTGGCTGCCGCTCCTCCTGGCTGCTGCTGCTGCTGTTGCTTCCAGACCCACTTTCTCGCCCCCTCGCTCTGTGTCGGGAGAGGTACGTGTCGGATGCTTTTATACTGCCCTGCCTCCCTCCCCTGCTGTCCTCCCTCCCTGCTTCCCCCCCTTTTCCTTCGTCCTCTCTGCAGCTCCTGCTCCAGCCTAGAGTGTCGTCCCCCCCCAGCCCCCTCCCCTCCTCCCTGTGCCGACCTGCTCTTCTGCATGCCCTGCTTTGCCAGGACACCCCACTGCTGCACCCGCACCGCGTCCCGCACACGGCTGCACCTTGCGTCCCGACTGCCACCTCTGCTCGGCTGGGATGGATCTGCGTTGGAGTGACACGTCCCTTTCAGCTGGTCTGTGCATCCCTGGTGGGACTCCACTGGGGTTCGACACTCCTTACTCTTCCTCTTGTTTGCTGACTGTGTCAGTACAGTAGAAAAAGCTTTCTCTCTCATATGGGAGGCCTTCAAATTTAAAAGTAATGTGGACTTGAAAATACGTGAAAATGAGGGTTGGATTATCACTTGCTGTAAGTCAATATCTCAGCATCCGGTCTGAGGGAGCTGGACCGCTTTGTGAGTGCTCAAAGTGCAGCTCAGTGTAACAAGAACAAACACAACTCAAACCAACTTGAAGCATAAATAAAGCCACCTAAGAAAAAATGGGAGTTTTGGAATCTTTGTTGTTGTTCTTACACAATTGGGAATGTTATGTGTAAAAATGAGGATATAAAGAATCTGTGAGTGTGTGACAGCTGGGAGGCTGAACTAGTCTAAAATATCTAAATGGACAAATTGGGGAAGAAGTATCCCCCAATCCAAAACATTTTCACCTGGAGGCCGGTGTCCTCCACAGGGTTCCTGCAAGGTAAGGGTGAGATTTTCTTCCAGCGTGCAGTGCCAGCTGGGACCGAGGCATGTCATGGGAGCCTTAGCCTGCAGTGGGCCCGACCTGGAAAACTGGCACATTTGGGGCATGAGGAGAGTCAGAGCTCAGGGGAGGTTTTTTGCAGGTCTTGGTGCATCTGAAGGCTGTGACCATGAATAAGTCAGAATAATGTCTTGTACCCCTCCAGTGATAACCACTGTCAATGATTGCGCAGGAATCAGGCAAGAATATGGTTAAAATAATTGCACTGGGGTATCATTAAAGACGTGACCAAAAGCCGCAAACCCCAAACCTTCAGATTTAAGGATTTTTAAATCCACAAACATGTTCCATGTTAGCAGTGCAGTAGGAATGATCAGCACAGATGATTGTGCGGGGTAGGGACTCCCGTGGGTCTGCCCTGAGTGCGTCAGAGGTGCAACTCCCATCTCATGAGATCACCTGTTGAAAAATACCCGGTATGGCACCGATGCTCTCGGTGACACGGGGGATCATTTGGAGCTATTGATACAGCATAAAGTCATAACACCCTGTGGGGCCATCACGTGGCTTTTAAAAAATGTGGTGCCTTTTTTTTTTTTTACCCAAACATTTCTTGGGCTAATCAAAATGTTGAGAAGATAAAAACACTGATGTACTTCAGCTGTCATCGCTCAGCCTGGGCTCTCCTCCTGCCACCATTGCTGTCATCCTGGTGGCAGCGAGCAGAAGCAGGGCAGCTACAGGAGGCAGGCTTGGCAGCCAAGAGGCACCAGTGTCCTCCAGGTCTGCCAAAGTCTGGCCATACCTAGTGGCTGTCAGTGCATCCCAGCTCTTGAAGAAAAGTGGAAACTTGGCCACATGAGTTCTGTATTTCAGAGCTTAATAGTACAAATCAACAGCCAGAGCAAGGCTGAAGGCTCGTAATGCGAAATAGTCTGAGTGACAGTCTGGTGAAAAACACACACATGGATCTGCTGCCGAGCTCTGGGTAATGCAAGTTCTCCCTTGCCTTATGAAACTGAACCAAAAGACATCTTTAATCCAGATGAGATGGGCCTGTACTGGTGTGCATCTCCTCGTGGCGCATTACTTCATTGAGCTGTTGTGCAAAGCTAGGGAGGGACAGAGCAGTGCTGCTCTCAGCTGCGAGCGGAAGGCAGTGAGGAGCCAAAGCCACTGGAAAAAGTTGGTGTGAAAGCGGCAGTTGGGTATGGCACTGCTCCCTGTGTGGCTGTCTGGGGCAGCCAGGCAGGAGCGTGCACATGTGCTCTGGAGACGCCCGTTTAAAGTCACAAACGCTGTTCAATCAGCACATGACTTCATCGATGAATCCAGACGGCTGAATCACGACCTGTAGGGGAGATGGATTTAAAAGCAAAGGGGAAAGTTCTCTCTTCGCAGCTGGGTGGACACTTGCTGGAGCAGCCACCATTAAGTCCCTGGAAAATGAAGTCAGGGTTCACCAGGAGGAGGAGATCCATCGCTAGCCTGAGGGGGTTGCTGCTCCTGGTATATGTTTATGGGCACTCAGCAGGGAGGTGGATCACCAAGTGGGTCTGACAGTGGTGCTGGGGTAAGAGAGGTGCGTTCCTGTGATAGCTCCTTCCCTGTGAAGGTTCACAGCTCACGCCTCACCCCTCCCTCCACCTCCAGCTTTTACCTTCCATTTCTCTTCCCTGCAGTGATAAAGGCAGACTCAGCTCCTGTGCACTCCCAGCTCCTTGCCAGTGCCAGGGAACATGCCCTTAGCCCAAGCTCTTTGATGACCACCACAGTGCCCAGTCAGGTAGTGTAGCTCAGCTCATGTGAGGGCAGTCAGAAAGCTGTGGGAGCTCCCCTGATGTCCTGCCTCTCCCACACCTCGCAGATCCCATGTTCCTCATTGCACAGCTTCAGGAGCAGGTTGTGGCTGTCCGTGTTGAGTCTCCACTGTGTGGTGAGGACACTCTCCTGGGAGGTGTTTCAGGAACCTGTTGGCTACAGCTGTGACACTGCCAGATGGAGGGCCCATGGTCTCCCTTACACCAGCCTGCCAACAAAAATGCCACTTCAGTGCCACCTTCAGTGCTCCAGGCCGAGAAACTCTGTCCAGGGCTGAATTTGTGATGTCCCTACTGGCATGTCTCCTGCTGTGGCCATCACAGCTTACCACCCCACATACTGCCCACCACACTGCCCAGGGCCAACCCCTCTTCATCACTGTGCAGGGACCTACGCTTGGTGTTGAGTCCTGAAAAATGAAGTATTGCCTAACTGCGACGCAGCACATTGCAGAGGCTGGGTGGTCCTAGTGACTGAAATGAACATTTCAGTCCATTTCATTGATCATACTTGGTCAAGTGTGAAAAATCCTCACTCTGGATGAGTGCCACCAGGTGACAACCTTCAAGGCCAACATGAGAATCGCTGGACAAGGAGGGGAGAGAAAAAAAATGAGTATGATATAATATAAACCGACATAACGCACTTTATAAGCTTTATCTCAGAAGTGAGAAGGCCCACTGAGTTTTATGTCACAGTATCAAGACTCACTGGGGTCCGATACTGAAGTAGTCCCAGCAGTTAAAAATTATTGGTGTTTACCTGATTGCCCACTTTAGCCTTTTACTGCCCATCCTGGTATTGCTCCAGGACTCTGGAGGCATCCTGTCTGTAAGATCTGACAGCTTTTCAGAGAAGCACTGCTGGTCCTCAGCCTGCACCCACTCCCAGGATGCCGTCGTTTCATCTTTAAGCCTGGGGGTTGCTTCAAATTTATCAGGGATGAAAACCTGGCTCCACTGAAGTCGTTGGCAAAGCTCCCATTGACTTCAGAGGAGCCAGGATTTCACCCTAAGACGCTTTGTAGATTATTGGTGAATGGAAAGCATACGTCTGGCTTCTCCAGGGTTATTATTGTTGGTGGTGACCTCTGCTCTGGCAAGCATTGAGCAAGGCTGGGCTGAGACAGATGGTTAAAGCTTTCCCTACCTCTTCCCCTGCTTCCTCACAGGGGCTTTGCTTTACGGCTCATCATCTTGGATGCTGCTTATCAAGGAATACCTTCCCGTCGCCTGCCGGTGGAATTTAATGCCTGTTTGCCCACATTCCCCTTCCCCCAACGCCAGCAGATCAGCAGATAGGAGACAGAATGGCTGATTAGCTTCTAGCTCCAACCTCTTAGCTATAAGCTGCAAATGCACACACAAGGGTCTTCTCTTAAAAAAAAAAAAAAAAAAAGGAAAGAAAAAAGAATAATAATNAAAAAGGAAAGAAAAAAGAATAACATTCCCCTGCAGGCAACCTAAGTCTCTCTGTGACTCATGGTTCCTTTATCTCAATAAATTACTGCTTGAATAGTAACCACCCTCTTCTTAAAAGAACTGATTAGCTTAGAGTTCTCCATTTTCCTGCTTCTCCTAGACTGGTGCTTTCCTTCCTCTCTACATATTTTGCCACCAGCTGGGGTCAAGGTTTCTGAATTCTGCAGTGCCTGTGTGACAGGCTGGAAATTCAGCAGCCACTTTATTAAAACTTGAAGCCAATCTGGAAATGTAAAACAAGTCTGAATTATGGAACATGGAAATGGAGAAAACAGAGAAAACAATCCAGCCCAGTTTCCCAACTGTTAGGTTGGGTTTTTTAATACCAAATTCCGTTTATTTTACACTCTGCCACATTTTCGCTTTTCATTGTGCGGCACATTTTTGTACTGATCATGTGCAACTGCACTGGAGCATTTGCCAAGCTGTGGCAGTGCGGGACTGTGGGAACCAGCATGCCGGCAAGGTTTTTCAGAAGTGCCCAAAGACTCTAAATTCTGCTGACTTTCACAAGAGCTTGCCACAAGGCAATTTCTGCCTCGTTGGAGAAATACAGTGAAACCAGCAAACACTTTTCCTCTGAAGAAAGTTTTAGCACTGCAGAAGTGCCAGAGTTGGTGTCGTGGAGCCGAGTGCTACAAACGGAGTAAAGGATCCTACTCCTGATTGAGTTACCTCGGTTCCCGGTGGTTTTCTGGCAGCAGTGCCAGCCATGTGGCAGAGCTGGCACCCTGGCCCAGAGCAGGGAGGCAGCCCCCTCTTTTGGCAGCAGTGAGCCATTAGATTGGCTTATCCACTAACCTGACTCAGCCAAATTTATCACTACATTCAACTTACTACATAAAACAACAAGTAACGTGGCAGCCCACCCTGAGCGTACGCAGGCTGGCTGTGGGTGCACGGCAGTACCCAAACAGGTCTGGTGGGAGCTGAGAACAGAGGAAGGAGGTGATCCTGGCACAGCTGATGGCTGAAAAAGCTGTAAATTACCCTAAGTTGTTGTTCGACTGAGGCTTGAATTTCCTGATCGCTTCTGACAGGTCTTGTCCTATGCTGAGCAGTGTAGCAGCCAGTGTTTTTGAGAGTTAAAAAAAAGAAAGAAATAGAGATAAGCAGAGCGATTCACACCTTCTGCACCTGTGGTTTTCAACCCTTCACTTCCGCAGGGAAACTATCACATTATTGGCTTGCAATTGGCTTTTTTCAAGACTGCTTTCTGATCTCTGGAGATCAGAAACTTAAATGAATAATAATAATACTACTACTAATAAAAGAAGAATAATACTACTAATAATAAAACCAGAAGGCCAGTTGAGGCTGAAGGACAGCTCTGCAGTGGGAAAGGAAAAGGAGGATTTCACAGTGAATCCTGTAATGGTGGGTGAGATGAAGGCCTGTCTCCTAAAAGAAGAGTTCACCTGTCTCCATTGCAGGAAGGCCTTCATTCCCAGAGGGGAAGAAAATAGAGCTCATTTCTCGATGGCTTCAGGTTCGAAGTGTCACCAGGCTTCACTTGGGTGTTTTAGCACAGCCTATGCAAAGTGACTTGAACTCCTGTTAGTGAGTTGCTGCACTGGCATAGGTAAGGCTGCGCCTAGTCTGGTTATATCTCCTGGAAAGGGGATTAAGGGGCTTTATTTTATTGGTTTTGCTCAGTCAGTTCCTCTGCTTGATAGCCAACACTTTGTATTTCCTAATATCTTTGTGCAGTGCTTTGTCAAGTCAAAACTATGCCACATGAGTGAAACATTTGGTTTCGAAACCTGCATATTCTAATGGCCCAGTAATTGAATACTCAAGTGTTGAATTTACACTGAAGTTTCTCAGCTCAGTTTTGAGCAAGAGCACAGGAACGAAATAGTACTAATGATAAACAGTCTCTTCTATAAAGCAAATGTTTCCAGATAAATGCTGCACACCAAAGCTGACGTAGGAGGAAAAATGGTGCAATCCTGTCATTAGAGAAGGACTTTGTTCAGCAAAGGTGGCAGAAACATGGAGAGTGAGGGCAGGTTCTTTCTGTGCCATTTGCCTCTTTCTCTGAGTGCCCTTGGTACCCCAAACCTGAGCCCGATGACAAATGCTGTATTCCCTGCAGAGACATCTCAGTGATCTGTAACAGCTCTTTTAAAATATACATTTTTCTGAAATGCAGGGAAAAAGCTCTTATGGGAAGTAGATCTTTGTTCTGTAGGGATTGTGACAACGTGCTCAGCAAAGGCATTTGGCTGTGAGGAAACAGCGAGAATAGGCTCGGAGTTACTACAGCAGGTGAAGAAATAATTTAAATCAGCAAATGTGTTTACTGCTGTTTATTAAGTTGCTGAGGTGTCAGATTCATTTCTCCTGGACTAAGGATGGGCAGTTGGATTAGATGCTCCTTCCAGAAGTTTTGGGCAAAGTGCTGTGGTTGGCTGGAGACACAGGTCTGGGTTGGCTGGAGGCTCCTCTCTACACTGCTGTGGTGGCTTTACAGCCGTGCCCAGCACTCAGAGAGAGGGAAAGACGGAGGGAGAATGGTTTGAATGTGCAGCACTTTGGTACCTGCAACCGAGGAAATCACTGAAGATCAAAGCACGTGTTCATTCAAGGCAGCTGGTCTGTCTGTAGAAGATTTTCACTCCTCTAGTACCCTGAAGACAACAGCAAGTGTGAAACAAAACAGCACGGAAAAAGCAATACCTGGAGCTCCACCTTGCTGCCCGAGACAGTTACTTGCTGCTGAAGAACAGCTAAGATTTTTCTTCTCCATTTATTAGTGACATCCTTGTGCAGTTGGAATTAGCTTCAGGAGGCGGTGCAATCCTACACAAATCCTCGTGGGAGGGTTTGTGTAGGATTGCACAAACCTGGTACAAAAAAGGGGCAGACGTCACTGTAAACAGCACAGCCCCCTCTGATCAAGCCTTTGTAACATTGTTCATTTTACGCAGTTATATCCTGTCACAGTTTATACATTTCCAGTGCATTTTCTTACACATAATGTCATTCTTTCAAAATGTGAGATGTGTGGGCACATTGTTGCTGTTGAAGCTGCTGGTGGTTTTTTCTGGATAGCCAACCAGAAAACCTGACCAGCTGGCAGGGCAGTTGGGCCAGCTTCTTGCAATTTTAGTTCCAGAGTTGCCTTTTCACAAGATTAAAAACTCTGAGGCAGTTTCTAGCCCTCGATCCACAAAGCAGGTGGTTGATAAGATTGTTGGCTCAAGAAAATGGGAAATTTGTGGCTGGGCCCACTATGAAAGGAAATTCTTTCCCATGATTTACAAATAAATGAACTTCAGTGCAGGCAGGATCAGACCCTGTGCATGAAGAATCTTTTTACTCTATATGGAGACATATACAGTATGAGACATATAAGTAGAGAGATCTTCTTTAAACAAGAAACCACTTGAAACAGAACGAGAAATGGAGAGAAGGAGGCCGGGAAAGCAAATTAACCCTTTTTTGACTTCTGGTTCTTAAACTCAAGTAGCTTTTTAGTAGAACCCCGGGGGAGTTCTTCTGTAAAATACTACAATTTACAAGTGGGTTTAACTACAACATGTTGCTTTTCAAGCACAGACAGACAGGAAAAGATCCAATTGACACCTGCTTCAGAGAACAAATGGGACACAATAGACGAAACTCATTTCAAAGGGTCTATTTGTTTGTCTCTTGTCATGGATTAAACCAGGGGGGCTACTATTTCAGGATGGATTCTGCTCCCATTCCGGTCAATGGGAAAAAAAAAAAAAAAAAAGCCTATTTGTGTGAATAAGGCAGAACCAGCCCCTTGGTGAAGAAACGAGTTGGTCCTTGCTGAAGTTTTACTGACAATTCTGTAGTAAGGGGGGACATAGTACTTCTGAAATGCTCGATTTCCAAGCCAGAAGTTTGAAATGTGAATATTCACACTTGCAGAACTTTAAACAGACCGATGAAAGTCTACTGAAAAACAATTGGGAATACAAGAATTTTTTTTAAGAACGCAAAGTACCACAGTGCTTTTTAAAAATAGGTTTTCAATTATTTGATTCAAGTGTAACTCAGTTTAGAAAATTCTTCCTGTCTAAAGCAATTTCTTCCTGTCTAAAGCAATTTGTGTGTGTGTGTAAGAACAGAGAAAAATTGCTGAAATTATGCTTTTTAGAAATTCAAACCAAAGGAAAAAAAAAATGGCTACCTCATTGCCAGTAGTTTCATTAAAGGACATAACGAGATGCCAAAGCAAAAACTCCAAATCCCGAATATACTTAACAGTTTGTGTGCAGGGGTTGTGTTTACAGAGCTCCCCTAAACACGTGCCCATCTTTGCACTTTCTGTTTCGGTCCCTGGGTGCGGGCGAGGTCCTGAGCTGCTCGGCTGCTACCCAGCTCTGCCTGCCCGAAGGAACATTTTGGCAGCTCTTTGTTTCGAAGAGAACAGCACTTTGTCTCCTGCTTGCTGTCCTGTGATTTTCATGGATGTGGCGATGGCCTGGGTTTCCCAACCCTTGTCCCTGCCAAGCAGCAAGTCAGGGTTTGTCCTCACATACTTACCTGCCTCTAATCCCCCGGAGCTGCGCCGGGTTCGGGCCACACTTCAGCTTTTGGCTGTGTATTTAATCTCTGGGGGGCTGTGGTAGTTAGAGCCTGGGCTGTTACCTGCTGTTCTGCTCTCACCATGAATCTCACAATTGCTTTTTTTTTCCTTAAAGCCTTCAAATTTCAAGCTACTTACGTGTACTGAATTAGTGGGATGTTTT
The DNA here is from genome assembly GCA_013397865.1 of Struthidea cinerea. NCBI lineage: Eukaryota > Metazoa > Chordata > Aves > Passeriformes > Corcoracidae > Struthidea > Struthidea cinerea. Next base: position 229,289 of record VZTI01001289.1, on the reverse strand, counting down.
TTCACTGGCATTGCTAATGATGACACGCACAGGGGAGATAATGAAGTCAAAGGGGCTCCAAAGCAGAAGGCAAACACCGGGAGCAGCAGATTTTAACTCCCAGCTCCTCAGCTCTGAGCACTCCAGCTCGAAAGAGGCCTGAAAGCTGCATTTGGGAGTGTCACCCATGGTGGCATTCACTGCTGCAGAGCGCCCGGGGTTTGGAGGCCGCCGCTGTCAGAGGAGGCTGCAGAAACTGGGCTCTGTAGGCAGCTGAGAAGCAGCCAAACCCGTAATGTGCCACAGAGCAGCGGTTCCAGCACACAGAAGGTGATGGGGCACAGGCGCCAACTCTGAATTTCCTGCCTTTTGTAGCCAGTATTGTGCCCCTCCCAACCACGTTAAAATGCCATTAAGAAATAATTTCACGTGAAGTGCTGGGTTTTAGCATGCATTTACCTACATGCTTGAAATCTGATTTCTGCCCTTTTAACTCCCAATTGTTCCTTGAGGCTAAAGGACACAGGGGTTTCACATCGGTTTAACTCTTCCAGTTTGAGACTGGTATAACTGGGGTGGAACTGCCCCCTCCCTGCAGGTAGGGATGAAGCAAACAAAGTATGTTCCAACCTGCAGGGATAATCTATACCAGTATAAAGCACGCCTTGCTGTTAATTTAACTTTTGTTAGGGCTTTCACTGATTTAACAGTTTCAACTAAAAAATCCCATACTCCCTGACTGAAATAGATAGAGAATCTATGTGTAAACCAGATATAGGATATAAAAGGACTGGAAAGCATGCTCATTCCTGCTTAATAATGCAATCAGAGACATTAGGTCTGAAGAGATCAAATGGATGTGTGTGAAATTCAAGCTGCAGATTGCAGATTCATTAGATAACAAAAATAACAATGATTAAAGGTGCTGAGCCTGAAGCCTGCCCCAAGAATCCCAAGCAAACTCACATATGTTATATGACTGCCTGATAAACTGATTTAAACTGGACACCATCTTGGGGGGAAAATGAATCTGTAAATGTTTAAATTGCTCTTGTTTGTCTCCTTGTGGTTATCAAACCTGCAGTATCTTTACAAATGCATTAAGGATGGCAGCTTTAATTCTGTCTCTAGTAAACACACGGCAATCCTCTCGGAAGCAGTAGCACCACAAACAGTTCTGGTTTGAGCAGAGCAGTGGTTGTATCTGCAATGGCATCTACTTATTGTAGAAACCAATATCAAGTCAAATAGTTGATACAATCCTTAAAGAAACGAAGGACTTGCAAGAATGAAATGAAAAAAGATTTGACAGCTCTCCAGTCCACTGACATTCTCTGATTGTTTCAGCAAAACACCAGACAGAGCTTACCTGGCCTTGCAGAAAGACTCCTGCCAGACCTAATGCAATGAACTGAACAGTCAGGGCTGAAAAGGCAAAATTCTGCCACCGACTGAAAATGATTTAAACAGTAAATATTATTATACATACACATATGTATATATAAACCTAAGGAGTGATTGCTAAATTTAACAGGTAACCCAAAACTGACAGAGCTAAAGAAAGCTGAAGGAAAGTAGAAACTTTCCCATGTGAGGGGGAACCTAGACCAAAAGGAAGGAAGTGAGCCGACATACAAGTGGACTGAAAAAGTCCAGTAAATAAAACAGCAACTGGTTTGTACAAAGGGAAATGACCTCTTCCATCCCATTGGATAGAGAGAATGCGGCGTCATTAATTGACATGACTTCTGGGAGCAAAGAGAACCATGCTTTCAAATAAATAATGCCTAGCACTGTAGAAATGAGTAGTGGGATTCAGACAGAAAAGCGTTGAAACCAGAAGAGCAACACATTTCTCTGCAAGCCTGAGCGTTCTTATGTGACCAAAATCTCTCCCCTGTGTCGCATAGTATTAACAAAATCAGTGGCGTTCCATCTAGTTTTTAATGTGGAATGCTGCATTTGTTTCACAGGGATCCCTGCGCCTACTGACATTACTTTTGCTTTCCTCAGCTGCCTGTCGCTGCCCCACAGATTCATAAACTGCAGGCTGAAAATCTCCTTTCCCGAGGATTTCAACCCTTGGAGCTCAGGACACGGTCATCTCAAGACCAATTAAAAAAAAAACAACTGGTGATGGGAATGGAAAGATTCTGCATTGGACTTAATTATCCAGGGCAAGGAGAAAACATCGCTTTCATCCAGGAATTGCATAATTGTCTGTTACAGGCTACAGTCTCTGCTTTAAAATGAGTGACAAAACTCATACTGAAATAAACAGAAGAAGGATTTGACCCATGAGGGTTCAGACATTTTGAAGCATCTGATTTGCTGATCACTGGCAAAAAGCACATGGGAAACACAGTTCAGTACTTAGACAACATACTTGCAATGATTGATAAGCCTCTCTCTCCCCCCAAAAACCCCAACCAAGCAAGAAACCCAGGCTGATGCTGCCTGTCTCCACAGTGCACGTGTGTTTGTGAGAGTAAGTTTGCTTGTTGTCCAAGTGGAGGAAAATACATACAGAGAAAATAAATGTTGTATGTAATTTGGGGGTTTCCTTAGGCTCAGGAATGTGTTTATTTACATATTATTGAAAAGAGGAACAGTGTAGGAAATCCGGAAATAATCAACACTCGAAAGACTGGTCAAGGCTATCATTACAAATAAAGAAACCAGGCTAAAAGACCAATGTGTTAGACTGACAAACTGGATTTTAAATTAAATTTTAGCTGGAATGAGTTTCTAAAGCTATTTTTAGCCCCAGCCATGTGAGAAGCACATGGCTCCATAAATACATTTCCCTCAAGAATAAGTTAATGGGGGTGGGGTGTGTGGAAGGAAACAACCTAAACAACTCATTTAAAGTTAATAACTGAGTCAAGAATTTTATAGCTTTGTTTTTGAAACATTTGTCATTGCAGTGTGATTCACTTTTGCAAGAACATTCATTCACAGACCACCAGTGCATGGGACAGTGGACTGACGGGAGGGTTCGAATGGGCCTCTCTCAGCCTCCCTGGGCCCCCTGGAGCTCTGCATGAGGGGAATTGCTCAGCATTTTGGGGCAGCTGTGGCTCTGGCTCTGGCTCTGAAATGCCCCACAAAGGAACCTGCCTTTTCCTCTGCTCTTCCAGAGAGGGCTTTGGGAGAATCAGCCTGCATGAAAGCCTCCAGGCATCGCTTTGGAAAACTGCACACAAGCAAAACAGTAAAGAAAAGAACAGACACAAAATAATGCCCAGACCTTTTCACCAAATGTACAGGGAGGGACCCACTGAATGCCCTAAACACGCTTGGACTTCCAGCAGAAGAGAGCGCTTCCAAGAGGAAGGACTTGTGCGACAGAGTGTTTTCCCAGCTACATCAGCAGATCTCACATAAAGGCCATAGCTCCTCTACAAACCTCCTCTCCTCTGGCTACAGATAAAGATGACAAAGGACTTGTGCAATTAAAGAGTATCATTATGTCCTCAGTCTTCAAGCATTTCAGTCAGGGGATGCTCTTTAGCTTTAGAAAACAAAATAAAGAGGCAAAAAATAAAAGAGAGAGATAAATGGGACCATGGGGCTTGTTTATTCTGGTTCATCCCCTGACCCGAGAGGTCACAGGCCAGTTGCTTTGGTGCTGCAGCTCCCTAGGTCTGAAGGTTGATGAGCAAATTCAGTCCTGGTAGGAGAGCAGACACAGAGGACTTGGCTGCTTCTTCAAGAAAGAGGCATTTCGGTTGTTTTGTTAAGTCGCCACAGACACCAAATTGCTGTTGCCATGGTGAATTTGGCTCCCAGTGTGGAGATGACCCTCTGAGGGGTCTCCAAGACCATCTGTGGCCAATAGGGTCATGGAGCAAGAGCAGCTGGACCTCTCTGCTGATGAAGGGCCTGGAAGAGTTAGCTTTCTGTTCCAGTTTTGCAGATTTATTATTTATTTTGTCATGCTGGATGGGAGGTGTAAAGGTTTCTCCCTCGTTTTCCATGACCCCTTTGTTACATTGGATTTTTTCTGGTACAGGCACACATAAAGGTTAAAGTAAATTCACAAATCCAGAAAAGGGACTCCATTAGCTGAAATGGCAATGAACTGTAGTTTTTGGCATGCTGAAGCCTGGTTTCACCTCCCTGCTCTATATGTTCGTGTGTGTATCCCTGACTATGGACTTCATTTTCTTAAACTGTACAGAGAAGTTTGTCTTTGGTTACTTCTACTGTGGACTACTGGCTTTGCCTCTTTTCAACCCACAGATCAAAGAAATTATGTAAAAACAGTGCAATTATGACTAAAGTAAACACTTTAAACTCTGTTACTGTGATTTCATCCAGACATTTTTCCCCCTAGGTTTGTCTTAACACTCATGTGGCTCAATCAGCATTGGTAGCAATAAAATACACATGATAATCCCCTGCTGATCCATCATTTGTACTCAGAAGACTTAACTGGTGCAACTTGTATTTTATTTCCTTTTTCCAGCCTCCGTCAAAAGTACATGCCCTTACGAAATGTACATGTGATACTTAGAAATCAAAAGAACAGCTAATTAATTACATCCCACCTCCTCATATGGAAAATGGATCTAAGCTAGCATCTAAAACACAATGTGTTTGCTTTAAATAGCCAAATGCTGAGGGACCGGAGCGATCTGTGGGGAATTTTTGGCACCATATGAAGATTCTTTCAGCCCTCGAATCCCCCACCCTTGAATTCTGTGGTGGGTTAGTAGGGGAAGGATATAAAAATGTGGAATTTTTTTAAAAGGCTTTTCTCTTTGTTTTCTATTCTCCTTGGCTGCGCTCTTATATTTTAATACTGTATAATAGTAAGGAACAAGGAGGGTCATTCAAAAATATTTTTTAATCTTTATTAGAAACAGAACTGCCTTTTGATGCCGCTGGACCACATTTACCTACAAAGCCCTAAAACGGCTGAAAGAACTGCAACCATAGCTTCTACTTAGGGGTTTTGAGGGGTGCCCACACAAGTCTGAATGACTGCTGGCAGTGGGGAATACCAGGCTCTCACTAAGTTTGTACGTAGTGCTGACCACTTCAGTATCGAGGCTTTTCCCTGGGGTCCAAAATTAGATACCAGCGTTGCTCTTTTGCTTCTGAAACAAAAAAGATGCTTTGCTCAGGCCTGACTTTTTCCACTTAACCCCCCTGTCATTAAGGCATATTTGACTTTAATTTGCCACGATGGGACGGTGTGATGAATTTAAGGGTTTCGGTGAATGGGGAGGGGATTGCTCATGTATTAATAGCTATGAAGTGGAGAAAACAGCAAGAATTGGAGTGAGCTTTGGTCTCGGCTGTGATGGGAATTAGTTCTCTTGCTTCCCAGAGTACATGTACGTTTGGGCTTCTTTATGGCTCTATACCTTGCACTTTCAGACTTCTTTCTACTGCCTGCATCAGAAAAAGAAATCTAAAAGTCCAAAGAAGGCTTCTGGAAGGAATAAGAAGGGTACAGGGAATATGAGGGTTTAGAATAAAAGGTTTCATAATTCAAAAGTATGAAGGCTGCCCCATCCTATTCCAGTGCTGGGGGTGGATGCCTGTTTGCTTTTCCTTCCTCCCACATGCTGTACAATTGCAGCATCTATTGCCATTTGCACGAATGAATAACAGAGCCTCCTATCACTGGAATTCATGGATTTCTTCCACCTGTGATCATTTCTATTTCTTGCCCAGTTTGTAAAGCATAATCCAACCCCCCAGCTTCCATGGCATGGACAAGAGCTCACATTTCTATACAAAAGAAGTCAAACTTGCTGCTAATACTTATTCAGACTGATCAGATGATCCCAGTGCCTCACTTAGGCACACAGGCAGAGATCCTGGGAATTGAATTGCTGGCATCACCTCATATCCCATATGGAACCTAACATCAGACTATTCAGGACATTAATATAAACTAGCAGTCATATTTAAAAACAAGTAAACAAGAATCAAAGAAAACCATAAAAATTAGAAATGTGCAATTTTAAAAGGAGGAGAATGTAAACGTTGGCATACAACAAAAAAAAGAGCAGTATGAAAAGAATGGAAATCTGCCTTGTATAACGCATGAAAATGTCTGGGCTTCTCAATTCTTATTTTTGGTCTTGAAAAAACATTCTCAGATGATTAGAGAAAAAAAAATCATTTTTAATATGAGTAAAAATGCCATTTAAATATCCTGTGAAACATTCTCATTAGACCACATGCATGCTACCTCATGCTCTTTGATTAAGCTACAATGGAATTTTTTTCTCCTAAAGAATGGGGAAAATGCAACTCCAGTAAATGCTACGCTCCTACCAAAATAAATGGATCAACAGCATGTCACCCTGAATTATCTTGAGAAAAATATCCAGCAGAAATTACCGCAGCATCAGAGATACGCAGACCAAGTATCTTAAACCAGTCAAAGTATCTATTATTGCTTGTTTTTATCTTTCTCTAAAGGGAAGCTATGTTTGACCTCTAAGGAAGGTCAACAACTTAATTATTGTACTCGAAACAAAGCTACTCTGTGCACAGGAAATGAAAGCTGAAGAGAAGCACTTTGAGAAGAAAGACGTTTTACTCTCTTAAATAAATGAGACCTGAAAAATTCAATATTGTTTTCATCCTGACCAAGCCTTCTGGCTGGATGCTAAGTGATGTTCACTGGGTAAAGACAGGAAATCCAGGAGCCTTCCTGCCTTTGCAAGACAAGAGCTGTAGCAGGGCAAATCTGCTTGGAAGACAGTAAAAGAAAAAAGTCCGTGCAGGGAGGGCTCTCACAACCACAATCTTTCGTTAGAAAGCCAAATCCACTTGCTTGAGAAATGAACACATCGAGGCATTTTGACTAAAAAACCCCATTCACTTCTAGTTCTTGGACGCTGTGTAGAAGAGGATAGCTTGGATCTCCTAGAAGGTTGCAACTGGAAGAACAAGGAAGAGGCAGGAGCAGTCAGGCTGTGTGACATGCCCCCTTCTGACAGAGCCCCTGACATTAATCCAAACACACCAAAACAGAAAGGAAAAGGACCAAGCAAGCAAAAAGGGATGTGCCACCATCACACACTGTGCTCTGGTGCTGAGCTATCTAACCAGGACCGCTCTGCCAGCTTGTGCCTCTGTCCTTCCTTTGCTGCCACACACAGGAGCTACGAGAGGTTTGGTTGAACTTGGAGGTCCCTTCAGTAAAAATGCTGAGTTTTTATTCAGGTCTGAGCTGACCTGTGCTGATCAGGCCAGAAGGAAGGACAGGCTGTACCTCACAGAAAGCAAGGAAGGGTACAGCAGGGATGTGGAGCATTAGGGCTACAGAGGGAACCCAGCTTCACCAAAAAGCTCAGAAAAGGGATGCTATGCTATTCACCAGTGTTGCAAAGACCTGAATCTTTTCACAAGGATGGTCTGGCAAAGGCTGTGAATCACCAGCCACAAGGCTTTTCCAGAGAGAAAATGATGGCACTTACAGTGATTAATGCAAAGACTGCAGCCCTGCTCTGGGTAGGGGGGGGCGTGGGTGTCTGCTTTACCTTCAATCATGTGAATAAAACAGATAAAAATAATCTTGGAGCATTCCTAGTGAGAGGAACATGGGCAAGTGTGTGTGCATTGCCTCTTTCTAGAGCTCAACAATACATCTTCCCAGCATTTGTACCAACAAGCAAGAACCTCCATGGAAATGGCTGGATTGTCACCAGCGCAGTGTTGCAGCTTCTCCTGTGGTTAATGTGCTTCTGGAGAAGCCCAAGAGGGTAAGGAAATCCCTCTGACTCCCTACCTGTCATATATCCCCACCTGTGGAGCTGGCTGATGCTCGTATTTGGCAGCTTACCTGCTCAGTGATGACTCGATGGGATGTTTTCCAAGAGCACCCCAGTGATCTACAGCTCGTGTTGCATTTTCAGAGGTCACATAGAACTTGGGAGCCTGTATTAATTAGTAATGCAAATGACAAATCATTAAGGTAGGGGACCTGTAGAAAAATCAAGAGCAGTCATGGGATGAGAAGCTATCCTAATGCCCATTCACAAGGAAAATGACTTCAGTTTGCACAGAGAACTTAATCCTGGCATTTCTCACCATTTGAATAGCTGACAAATACTTTCTTACCTAAAAGGAAGAACAATATGAACTGCTCAGCCTTGAAGGGTTTATGGGCTTCCAGAACGCAAGAGCGACCCTTTCCAATCCCACATCACCATTTATCCAGCAGATCTTCAGCAGTGTTTTGACTCTGATTTCCACATGGCCTTGTTTCTTCTCTTAAAACTGGCAGACCTGCCCTAAAACTTGGCCTCTTGTCAGGTCATTGGTGTGATAACTGGCAGCCTCAAGGATATTCACTACAGATGATAAGGCATTTCAGAGGGAGAAGAAACAACTAAGTTTCAAGTTCAAAATCAGGTATTTCTGCTTTTTTTCCAGCTTGTGGGAAAATGGGGAACAATTGTCCTAAGCAGGCAAATTTTCACTGAAGTCTACACAGTGGCTGAGAACAGAGTGGTCTGGCTAATGAGAACAACTGATTATAGAGATTTAACACAAACAGATTTTAGGAGGTCCGAGATTGGATTTAGTCTGTTGTCGTGCACGCATTGACAAAGCCCACAGCCTGTGCCTGGGCCAAGGCTTTCACAGGCACTGCTTCCAGGATGAAAACTGTCATCTGCACTCTTTGTTCTCAGATGTACGACCTTGCACTTTGCTTGTTCAAAACACATGTTCAGAGGAGTCCACTTTGCCAAATGTTGCAGTTTGTCTCGCAGACTTGACCCGTCTTGGTTATTTACCACCGTGGCAAATCTGCAACTTTTCCAGCAGCTGATTTATTTATTTTTTTCTTTCAAATCCTTGATAACAATAATGAATAGCCTGGGGGCAAGAACAAATCATTGCAGGACCTTGATAAAAATACCCTCCTGATACCTTTCTGCTATAACAACTTACTCACTTACTATGTGCTACATCTTGGGTAGTGACATGTAAAAACTATCTTGTACCACCATTTTTATCATTAAAACTGTACTGACTGATGTCATTTACGTCACCATCTCTTGAACTTTATGCTAGTGCCTTCATGCACCTGATTCTCCTGCAGTTGCCTCAGAACTGACATCAGGTTCACTGGCCTGTATTTCCGTGAGGACTGCGGGAGAAAGGGGTCACCTCCTTCATCCTTCTAAATTAATGAAACATTTGCTCAGTTCTAGTTCTCTGGAATTTCCCTAGTACCTTAAGAGGTAAGAGGGTCCCCAAGAGATGGTGATATAGAGAGTGCTATAAACAAGAGACAAAAATCTCATCCTTGAGGCTTGGACACAACGTTGTAACACTTGGCTTCAACCAATCAGGATGGAAATGGATAATATTTGTTTCTGTGAATTAGTAACCTGTCCTGGTTTTGATTCCGATATATTCAGTGTCCTTAAAGGTACACTCCATTTCTGCAGTTTGAAGTCCATCTCCAATGATAAATTACTGAGTGGTGCTGACTTCAGCAGCAGCATGATGTGGCTGGATTGCCAAGCACTGCCTGGTTTCCACCTGTTACAGTAAATTTCCTGCTTTTCCACTAAACCTTGCCCCAGCTTGCAAACAGCAGCACAACTGACCTGAACTGCAGGATTTTATGAGACCTCCTAAAGCAGGCAATTTTACCTGGTTTTGAGTCTCATTAGGAAAGCTTTGCTCCACCTTCAACCATTTTTAAGGGTACCAGGGCACCTCCTGTTATAACTGGAGACAATGATCCATCCTTCAGGAGAACACCACTGCATGGAAACATCACTAGGAGACAGTCTTTGACAGCAGACATGTTTTTCTAACTTTTTGTCAACCTAATTTTAAAGGCTCAGCAGAATCTTTTCCCTACCACAGAAAAGGAATTGTCTCCCGTTTGGCACTTGTGTGTTTTAAGGCTGTGCATGGAACCATTTTGATGGGACAGCAGAGTGGCACTGAAGTCACAGAGTGCCTCTGAAGGTCTGACAGAGAAACAGACGGCAAAAAAGTGAGTTTCTAGACAGTGAGGAGCAGCAGTCAGTAGATACAGCTCTGAGGAACAGCATGAAGCGTGCCCTGCAGTACATGCAGCTATGGGCAGTTGACATTTCTCCCATAAACACCAGAGAGAAATTTATTCTATGGAAAATTGAGCCTGTCTTTGACATTAAAATCGTCTGAAATCAAATCCTGAACTCTGAAGGAAAAATGGTACTTAAACATTTATATCAAATTAGGACAAATCCAGCAAGAGAGAGATTTTTGGCTAATGATCCATCTTTAAGAGACTCCCCATAGACTTTCAGAAAACACATAGATTCAGCTGCTTTAGCTCATTCTTTTCCAGGGGGAAGAAAAGAAAAAATACTTCTCTAGGAGTTAAGAGATCCCTCTTCTCTTTTCTATTTTGTTGTTTTCTTTTTGTTGGGGTACCTCCTATCTGTTTGCTCAGGATATTTTTTTCCTGTCATCAAGAAGTATGGTTTTCACAGATACACTGTTTACATGGGCACAGGGTCAGTCTCTGTGCATTTTCTTCCACCACCACTCACAACAGAAAGAAAAGAAAATTGCATAATCACAGAAGAGCTTTCACCACTGCTTTTAGGGCTGATCCAATATCAGCAATCCTCTTTCAAGAATAACTCCCACTCTCAACACTGCTGATGTAGAACTGGTCTTGAATTCTACATTAAACATCCAAAGGGCCAGATACCCTGCAGGAGTGGGTTAGGGTAGAGAAAGCTGAGCTTAAAGAGCTCCTTCTGATCCACAGTTCCTTGCAGTTCTTGTGAACTCTGGAGGCTGGTTGCCCCAGATGAAGCCTCAAATGCACCTACAGAGACAGACTCCTAAGCTCGAGAGGCAGTATCTGAAATGAAACTCCACGGGCTTCATTTTCACACCTATTTCTTTAAAGATTTATTCAGGAGGTCAAGGCCTTTCTTTAAATCAGGAGCACTCCTGTTCAGTGATTATCCATTGCAATATCCAATTGACCACAAGGTTTGGTGAGCAAGAGCATGTGAGGCATCCCAGTGGTTTAGAGAGGGATGGAGAGCTCCAGCTGTTAAAGTTTGCTATAAATAAATTCATGCCTTGCAAAGTTCCTTCTAATCCTTATATGGCATCTCAGGATAAACCCTATATCTGCTTAACTTTTTCACTGATATTCCTCAGAACTGGACTGAACAGTGATGCAATAATTCAACCAGACCACTCTGATTCTCGGCATTTCAGCAAAGGCTTCACAAAACACAAGTTTGGGAGCACCAGGTATGACACACAGCAAGTGCAGTCCAGCAGTGGCCAGGTAGGGACAGGCAGCCTCTCTCTCCAAAATGACAGCAGTGGAGTCCTAGCTGCACCTTCCCTCAGGTATGTTATTAGATCAGGAGTAGGAACCACCTGTAATAACTGCCTGATTCAGCTAATTTTACTGTAATCACATCTCACGTCTTTTCTGACCTAATTGGGTGCAAGCTGTCAGCAAAAATATGCTGGCTCTCTCCTGCAGCATTAATTCTGTAAGCCACACAGATATTATTTCAAAAAGATGGAAACCTGTTAAAAAGGACATGTCTTTTGTCTCCATTAATAACAAAGAGTGGAATTTAATGTTATGCATTTGACGCATTTGCTGCCAGAAGAGTTTCTGCTAAAGTACAAAAAGCCACTGAAAATCAATGTGTTTAATTGACACAGGCCAGAGAACTTTAAAAGGCTTCTCTGTGTCCATACAGACCTGGGCAAATGCACCAATTTCTGTCCTTAGCCCATGTCTTGGGCTGCAGCAAACAAGCACTGCAATTTATACCAGACATTGGAGAATATGAATATTTTCTTTACTACTCAGCTCCGGGAAAGGATAATCATTATAAGCAAAACCAGATGAAAATCTGAGAATATTTTATGATCCACTTTCATTACAAAAAAAGAAAAAAAAAATCTCTATTAGCCTTAGAACAATGGGGCCAAATTCACACTTGGGGTAACATGAATGACATCAGTAGAGCACTACAATTAATTTTGCCCATGGGATCTACTCGAAAATAAAACATACTGCCACAAGGATGACAGCCAGATTCTGTGCAGAAAATCCTTCTATACCGACTAATTTGGCTTCAAAAAGACAGCACAGCTGTACGAGCAGTAACCCAGTGGGCTGGATCTTCAAGTGCAACTCTGCTCGTATCTGTACAATAACGTTCAGTTATGACCACCTGAGAATTTGGCCAAGTACCTTTTTACAGACCAAATGGAAGATCACAGTGTAAGTATTATTAGGTACCAAAACAATGCTCATGTCACATTCGTAAAAACAAAGAGAAGGATACTGTGAGGTAGAATTCAAGAGCAACCAGGTAGCCAAAGATCTAAGTGAAATGCTGATATCCCTTACTAATCCTTTCTTATCCTGGCTCCTCTCTCTCCCACCAAGTAGTCTCCTGAAGCATGTTAAGCTGCAGGAAGAATCAGAAAAAAAGCAGAAGGCTCTTTTGCTGTTTCTGTCGTCATTTATTTATTTTTAAACAGAAAATTCTTGTCCCTCGCAGTGATGACGTTTTAATGAATCCATCAATCACTGCAAACTCCAAACTAGAATCCTACATAAAAGAGATCTATTTGTAATACGTGACCTAAGCCCATACCTAGCGAAATTAGTTCTCAGGGAGACAATGCAGGTCTTTCATTGCTGTCTCCATGGAATCGTAGATGATTAAGCTGGACAGGGCCTTGTGGGTCCCCAAATCCAACCCCGTACACCTAGCATCACTTTATCCCTGCCTCGTTCCCCTGAGCGCGTTATCTAATCCTCTGCTGACTGATTGCGACCCACCCTACAACTTCTCTTCCACGGGCAAATTTCCATTGTGTGTTGCCTAAGCAAGCTCTTGATTGCTCCTCTAGGTCTTTGGTTCCCCTCTATCCATGAGTTTTAGGGTGTTTGGATCCAGGCTATCTCCCCTCCCCTTAATTATTTTAAGTCTTTCCAAAATTGCCTTTTACTTTTTTTTTTGGTTTCTCGCCCATTTTCTCTGTACATCTCAGTGCTGCAGGTTCTGTTTCGTCACACCTCTGCCACCATGCTGGGCTCCTCAGGGCCCATTCATAATCAAATCTTTGACTTTATTTTGTTGCTGCCATATGCAATAAACCCCCAACTTCACTCAATCATGACTCAATTTTTTGGTTCTCTTTTTATGGCTAGCAGACCCATCACAATTTGCTTTCATTTCATTTGCACCATTTCTCTCAGGCTGACGTTTCATAGCTCTCACTTGATGCTTTCTTACCACAGCATTGCTTTTCCTTGTCACTTGTCCTGTGCCTACAAGATCTGGGCTTACTTCTTATCCCAGACTGAGAGGACTACATAAGTTGTGAGGTCAAGAAGATTCTCCCTGCCCACTCCTCTTCCCCAGGACTCCCTGCAGTGGCATCACTGAGATGCAAATCCATGAGATGACCTTGAAAATAAAATTTGACTTAAAGAAGACCCCGACTCCACATTCAAAACTTCTGAGCTCTCCGCTCTTCAGTGACTGTTGTTTTGGCTGCTGGTGATTTAAACTTAAGTAGATGAGAAACATACTCAGCGTGCTGCATCCATGGGCAACTCCATGGACAAATAGTCCTGCTGGCTTCAGAAGGATCAAAGAAAGCAGTTGCTGCTCCCTCGTGGTCATCAGCATCATCCTTGTTTTTAAAGTCGCCATCACCTAAACTTTGTAGCAATTCATGATCTTCTATCTCCTGTCTGCCTACAGAGGTGCTTTTATCTATAGCTTGCTTAAGTCAAAGCAAACCAAGGTAATGGAGACTTATTATTGAAATGGCTTCAGCCAAGCCATGTCTGCAGCCTCATGGGATGACGCAGCAAGACTCAGACCAGGAGGAAGTTACAAAGAGCAGTTTCTAAATCAGCTGGGCAATCCTGAACTCAGTGGTTCCCCTCCGCCGTTTTGTACTTTCTCTTTTACCACTTGGTAAAGTGTTTTCACTGACTCCATCTCCTGTCAGTACTGTCTGGCATGACTGTGCAGCCATTTCAAAACTTAGGTGGCCTCTTAATTTTTACAGAACAGACAGAGACCAGAACACTTATATTGTATACAAAGCTTAGATGTTATCACACAGCTGAACTCCTTCTGTGCTCACCGTGGAAGGCATCACACAATTGCAAATCGGCAATTATAAAGTGAATGGCAACTCCAAAACCTTTAGGAAAAAAACCATGTTCATGTATTGGGACCAGCACAGAATGAATACGTTGTTGTCAGTATTCCTTTTTTCTTTTGGGGTCCATTGTCCCTTGCTATACTCCTTTTTCCACATGTTAAAACCCAGCATGAAAATCAGACAGGGCTCTTGAGCCTGCTTCTCACTGTTTTACACTTGAAAGCTGGCTTAACTCACTGCCATTTTCAGTCCTGGAAGGCAAGAATCACAAGTGGCCAAATGGAGCCTGCCCTCAGAGAAGAATCTGCTTTAGCTGCTTGCCTCTCAGTAGCTTCCTTCACTGAGCTAGTCCTGAGGAAATATAACATTTTTATTAGCTTATCATTTTCCACTGGGACTGGGAGAATTTAGTGGGGAGAAACCCCAGAGCACCTGTAACTTAAAGCATTGTCCTCTCTCTGTTGGGGTTGTTCTTAACAACTGTTTCCACAGTACCACCTGAACAGAAGACAATCCTTAATTCCACCAGTTTTTCTTATTTTCTTAGCCCTTGGTTCACATCTAACACTCCTACTTATGGAAGAACAAGGCATCTCTGCTTTTCGGCTCTCCATTGTTCCTCCCTTGTTCCAAACCATCAAGGAACCTGTCTGCTGCCATGGGTACCCCTGTCATACTGGTGTGGTGGGATCTCCTCTCTTTCTTGTGTGAATACCGGTCTGTCTTTTATTTCCCCCTTCCTTCTCTCCTGTGGAGTCTCAATCCTGGCTGTCTCCACTGTCTTGTCATTTGGTCTTTGGGGGGTAGTTTCCCTTCCTTTCTTCTTTGCCTCTGAATTGTCTTCCTTCTCCAGTTGAATAAATTTGTTGCTCAGCTTCATCTCTCCTGCACTAGCTAATTTCATCCTCTCTCCTGCCCTTGGGTAGGGCTGTCCCACAGATATCCCTTTCCATCTTTTTGTTTTCGAGGCCACCTTCTTATTGAGGAGTTGTGCACTAGTGCTGCTTCTGCTCTCTCCTCAGGGTATTCCTCGATCACATCTTTGAACTCCTGTCTGAATTTCCAGTTATCTCCACTTGTCTCTTTAGCACTGGCATTGTTTCCTCCATGAATGTGGTCAAATTATGTTCCATATTTGCGTACTTTCCATCCTGTGCCACACCACACTGATGTGCAACTGGGATATTCTGCAACCATCCAGCACCTTGTGAACCCTTTCCTCTTTTGTTCCTTACAAATTATTCTTCAGAAGAGCCCAAATGAATTAGGTACCAAAATTCCACAGACCTTTGCTAGGTGCATTGGTTTATAATACATGTTAGGGAAACAGGAGACTATCACAAGCTGTTAGGCAATAAATATCCCTGCAACATAATCTGTTGTGGTTGGACATTTTATTGAAATCCTGGATAGTCATTTGCAAAAAAAGCTGACATGCAGGGTTTGGATTTAATCTTCACATTTCCACTCAAACTGTGGCATTGTTTGAACACGACAGCTTTGGGATCCTGGCAAAAGAGTGTCCAAGCTGTTCCACTCTGGTTTGAATTATCTCTCTTTTTATTTATTTATTTCTAGCTTTGAAGTCTGTGTACTTTAAAAATCAATGAACATTGTATTAACAAGCAGACACTAATTACATTTCAACAAACTGGAAAGGCGTGGCTACAAATCTTTGAAAAGATAGATTCACATTTTAAAAACCTTTCTAATCCAAGTGGCATCGTTGTCATAAGACACTGACAAAGCCTGCACAGAATGGAAATGTTAAAGGAATCTGTTTTCCAGAGTTTTTTTCTATGATTTATAATTAGTCTTCATCATTGTACTGTTTCATACACTAGGTCTGGTAAACAGAGTGCTCGTGACTTTTACAGGATTAATGGAGACATTCTGAGATATAGAAATTAAAAGATCAGTCAGATAACAGCAACACTTTGCCCTTGTAGCTCTTCTCATCAGTTCAACTCATTGTTTTACAAACAAATTAGGACTGCTATCAGACTTCTACAGAGGAATAAAAAGGAGGCAAGGAATACTAATGTGTCTCATCTGCAATTGCTTAGCAGAACAGAGGCAGATCAGAACTGGGTGTCTTGTACCCAGTTCAGAGCTCTAATTCTTAGGTTACAGTGGTTCACTGAGCAGTTTTTAAAATATGGGTATTGGAGTGCATAGTGGGAGTCAGAGAGTTTGTATCAGGATGTTCAGCACATCAGGAAATGCCAAAAGTGTAAATAGATGGTCTTGGAACTATAAAAAATATCGTGCCTCTTCTGGCCACTCTGTCTGAGAGCAGCTGTGTCCTTGGTGAGAGGGTTGCTGGAAAAGCAGCTCCCACATGAAAGTAGGAACCCCAGCAACGCGCAGAACAGTTTCTGCACAGAGCAGGGAGCCAAGACATCACGAGGTTTGTGTGGTAACAACAAGGGGAGAGTAGGACACAAGAGGACACAATCCCTGTGTCAGAGCAGGCTCCAGGAAACACTCAGGAGAAGCTATGCTTTTGAAATGTCCCCACTGATTTCATCACTTCTGCGCGTTCCAGAACAGCTGCTTGAGAGGTAAACAGAGAAGGAACCCACTTCAGACGAAGCTATCTCAGCACACCAAAGCCAGCCTGTGCCAAGAAACGCTTACTCACTGCTGTGTCATGACCATGTGTGGCCATGTCAGACCCCAACAGGCTCAGCAGGCCACTCTATGCCGTGCTCTGATCTGGTGAGGCAGAGATACCAAAGATAAGGGCAACAAACTTGATGGCACGTCTGTGCTCCAGGAGCTGGAAGATACAAATACTCTGGCTCACTCACAGGGTACCAGAGCCAGCTCATGTCCATAGTGAATTCCTTGAGACAATTTCAATGGAAGTGACGGCAAAGCACCATTGATTTTCTAGACTTCCTACAGAGTCCTGCTTGCCTGGCTACATCTTCTAGTTGAGCTAAATTGCCAGAGAGAAGCTCATCTGCTGGACTGACCTACAGCCCAAGTCCTTCTGCATCTGCAAAGAAGAGGACAGACTGTCATGCCTGTCCTGGAGCCACATCAGGTATGCCTGGAGGATCAGCACAGGCAGTTGTCACCTCAGTACAGTCAGTCTCAGCAGTGGCATCCCAGCAGTGGTGCCCAGTACGGGCGTCCCAACCATCAGTGATTCTGTGCACTCTTGTCACTAAAGCAATCCCTGAGTGATTCCCAGCATCAGCACAGCTTGCTATAGCTGGTGGCTCAAGCAACCCTGGCCACCCCTGCAGCACAAGCTGTGGAATTCAGGTACATTGATAACAACTAACAGTTTTGGGCCTTAGCACAGCAACTGGCAGACGTGACTCTCCGAAAAGGTTCTATGAATAGAGTACCAAGTATCAGGGCCACCTGCTACGGCACCCTATCTACTCTTCCTTCTCTTCAAAAACCAACTGGAGCAACACAGGTGGTGGGATGCCTCTGTTTGCCTCCTTTGAAGTCACTGTTTTGATATTAAAGAGCATGTTTTCCACTTTCCCACCTAGCCGGTTAAAAAGATTTAACAAGTCCTGTAATGCTTGCACAAGAAGTCTCTGTGCACAACTGGATCCAGTCCAAGTCTCCAGGTCTACCATATCTCTCCAGATCCTGTGCCATCACACTTACGCTTTTCATTCGGTTAGCACGTGATATAAATGGATTTACCTTTGCTTCCTTATGTCACGTGTCAGTGACATGCTACGTGTGTGGAAACACACTCCCCTCTTCAGTAAGTGCTGAGCAGCCAGCCTGACTCAGACCCCAGACTCCTGTTCCAATGGTGCTGAGCTATTACTTTGTGTGGTCAGGTGGGTGGTGGTTTTGGGACCATCTTGACAAGTCTGAAGCTCTGCCTCCCAAATGGATAAAGTGAGTCCTCATTATCTTGTGACTGATCTGCAGGGAGCAAAAATCACCCTGGATGTGTGAGTAAATGAGGGAAACACCTAGATGCTGTTTTTGAAGGCATCTGGAGGCTCAAATGTTCAGCTGCCAATAATGGCATGACATCTGCCACTTCTGGTGGTGTGGTTTCTTTAAAATTTGGTCCTGATCTGTGTTTTAAATTGAAGAGCAATTAAACTTCATACACAAATAAAAAGCAGATCATATATTAGAGAATCTCTATTGGATTTTGAAGCAGGCTAGAAAGTACATAAACACCTTTAGTACAGACTGCTTTTCTTACATCGCTACTTTATTCCCTGTCTCAGCAGGACAGGGAAACATGCAACACACCTTCCATGAAACACATTTTGGAAAAAAAAGAAAATAAAACCCAGCTGAAATCCTACCTTAAATAGATCCACTCCATATCATTGTCCCCTGTGAAGAGCAGCAGCTGTGAAACAGTCCAGAGACACCAGCGTTCAAACCCCTCTGAAACAAATGCAGGCAGCTCACCTCACACTGAGAGGTTCCTCACACAATTGTACTAGTTTTAAACCAACAGTATTCACTTCAAAGCAAGACTTAACCCGATCTACACTTGCATAAATGACAGAACAAGCCCGTTCTTGGTTCAACAGCTTGGGCAGTTCAGATTCGGTTCAGCACAGAAATTTAGCACCATTGGCAGAAAACTTCTACTTGAAAAGGGAAGATTAAAGTCTGCAAGAGCTGATGAGAATACCAGGAAAAGCAGGCAGTGAGGCAATGCCCAAAAAGCCAACTGCTGCACTCAGGTCCACTGCAGCTGTCTGTGTGCTTTCCCCCAGCAGAAAGCAGCAGAACAGAGAGAACAGTTGAAAAAACAGGAGAAGTGGAGGGGGGGAACCACTTTGACAAGTTTGATAAGCTTAGGAGATGAAGACTTTCTAAAAGATGAGGTAGTATAAAGGTGCAGGAAAGGGCAAACAATTCAGTTTCTCTGTCAAACAGAAACTCTTGAATTTTCCCATATCATAAAGGTCAATCAAGATTTTACACAAGATAAGAGGGTGCAGCTTGCGCACAAAAAGTTAGTTATACTTACGTTTCCACTGGATTAAAATGTGACAACTTGAGCATTTTTTTCCATTTAGTGAAGGCAGCTCTTCAAAACCTTCTAAAGCAATTACAGAGAACCATGTTTTCCAAGAACATGCGTGCCTGAAGGGGGAGCACGTTCTAGGAAATACATGATCCTGTGCTAGAGGTGCAAATTCCCTAATGGCTACTCTATCAGAATTTTTCTTACACGAGCTAAAATAGAGTCTTCAAATGCTGATCAACTCGAAATCTATTAAAATTGAAGAAAACCAGGAAAAACTCCACACTGCTAGAAGAGCAAGTGCCAGACTATAAGCCTCATGAGGAAAATCTAAAAGACTGAAGTTCCTGGGAGTTTTATTATTGCACCGGTGGAGCGGAGATTTCTCCCTAACTGCTCCCCAAGCCCAGGGTTAGTCAGTCTGTACTTTCTCTAGTGTGTAAGGGATGGAAGAAATCAGAAGAGAGCACATAATATATCAGCTGACAGTCTCTAAAAAATAGCTGTCCTGTCTCCTTAACATGAGTGAATGTTCTGAGGGCGGGAAGAATTCGGCTTTAAACTGAAAACGTCCCCCTGTTGGGGTACAGAAAGCTATCACTCTGTAGTTTAATCAGTCTCAGGCCTCTCTTTGAGGGAAATAGCGTGTTGCCTGCAACAGCACGTGTAATAATGTTTGCTGAAATATAAACTATGGCTGTATACCCCAACATGGAAGGTCAGAAGTCAACTGAGGATCTGGCCGCAGATGTTCAGCAATAGAGATCAAAAAGCAATCTATCAATTCCAGTACTTTCCCTCAAGGAACAGGTTGCAGAAATTTCTCAACCCATCTCCTCTCACAGTAAGTGCACTCGCCCTGCATGTAACAAAGCTGTGCACCACAAACTGCCAGGTTGCTCAAAGACAAAGCTCATGCTTCCTAATTTCTCCTTGTCCTGGGCTCGAGTAGTTAAATATTTATACAGCGAGTTTGCTCTTATCCACAAACACAGCTCCCCTGAACCTCCGCAGTGCTTTGGAAGCCCATCTACCACGGTGAAGAATCACATGGCACACCACTCAGTCCTCCCCCAGCCCTTGATATCTGTTTCCTAAAGCTGACATTTGATATTACGGAATGTGTTGCAATCAATTCTTAAAAGTTATAGCACCACTGGATTTTTATTAACTTTCACAACAACAACAACAACAACAATCCAGCAAAAAAATGGGCCCTCATAATCAGTCAGCCTTGTTATATCCTGAAAGCTGCTTTAACAAGCAGGGAGTAATATAGTGTAATTGGTACTCCGCAGTTTAATTGTTCTGTTCTTAAATCTAATATTGCAGCTGTGGGTTAAGTTTACACCACAGCTTTCAAGAGAACATGAAAGTGTGGTACATCTGTGCAACAGAAAGCTAAACATCTCTCATCTGATGTGTTTACAATGACATTTGATAGCGTGGAATTGTTTGGAGTTCATTCTTAAGGCTGCAGAACTGCTTTTCAACGCTGAAAAAAAAAAAAAAAGGAAAAAGCCTCCAATCTCCTTCCAGCAACTGAGCCCACACAAGCCTGACGATGACACTGCTGGCATTGCAGGGAAACTGCCGGCGGGAACAATTCCTTCAGGTAGCTTTGAGCATTTGTCACTCAGGCAGTGGACAAGGGGACAAGGGCATCTTCCTCTTCAGGTGATATAATAATTATTTGAAGAACAAACGACTCAAAAAAACCCCTGGACAGAACAACTCCTGACATGCATAAAAAAGACAAAAATATTTCAAGAAATGTGATTACATGGATGACTGTAGCATGGATAGAAACGGTGGAGTTTTCTATTTAACAGGTGGCAGAACTGCTTATGGTACCTTGAACTTCACATTCTGTATAACTAACAGCTTCAGCATTATGTACTTGTTCGTGAATTTATTAGGCCCATAAGTAGTTCAAGAAACTTAGGAATGGGCCCATAAATGTCATCTGCAGTTTGTGAACTGCAAGTATCTGACTGTTTTGATCAAGGTTTTTACGGGAAAGTTAAATGGTTATTAAAATTATTTACTACTGCTCCACAAAAAGGGAGCAAGCCTGCTGAAGAACTTGGGCAGTGATAAGATGTGATAGGTTGTAGGTCAAATCTGTTGGCAGAAAAGCATTTCTGTTTATGTCTAAGCCCCCATTTTTGTACAATTCGAAGTTGAGAGTGCATTTAAGTGGCTGAGAAAAGGTGAGGGAGGGGAGGAGGAATTTTCCCTTTCCCATAACCTGCTGTCAGAAATACACAGTCTGATCAGGCTACTTTTCTTGTTCTCAGCATTAGACTTTTTCTAACATTTTCTGTCCTTGGAGAAATGCATGATAGTGCAACTTAGTTAAAGAGGTCACTTTCTGCTCATTCCTTTGTAGCAGTCCACACTGGCATCTTGATTTATGATCTTTAACAGATAAAAGTCAGTCTCACTGATGAAGCTCAGCTATATTACACTGGAATCTATTAACTTTTTAAACTTTATTATTTCAGTCACAATTAAGACTATCTGAAGCCTCTTCATAAAAAGGGGCCATACCAAAAGCTGTACGTTAGCAACGGGATCAATGGATGCATTCATTCTGCATCAAAAATACCATAAGAAGGACAGATCTCCTGGGGAGGCAAATCTGTATCAATATTTCAGTCTCTTGAATACAGAAATTTGATACAACGTGATGCAACACCTGAGCTTCCCCTCCTTTCAATTAACTGAGAAATAAAAATTGTCCTTAGAAGGGAAGAAATGCATTCGTCTTGTTTGGTTTTTGGGTTTTCCGCCCTTTCATAGCATCATAATGTTCTCTTCATGGGTGGAAAACTTAATCTTCAAGTTCAAGCCTAGATTCTTCATACAGTTCAGGATGAGATGACTTGGAATACCGGGAATATTTCAGATGTAGAAAATCACCCAATTCATCCAGAGCATTCAAAACCTGTAAGACCATGATACTTTGTCAACTCTACTGGAAAAGAAATGAAGTTGTAGTAACTTCTACTTTACTGCAGAGCAAGAAGATTACAAAAAACATCAATTTAAGAAAGTTTAAAGGACAGACGGGCAAATTTTGCATTCATTCTAGAACAGTGACCATCAATACAGTCATAGATGTACAACAGCATCTATGAGAAAGGGATTTGCTCCTTCAGTAGGTTATGGCTTATTAGTAAGTGCATTAATTGAGCACAGATGAAAAAAAATTACTTTTTCTAAAAGCACATGGAGGTAACAACCCAGGTAAAAATTATCTTTGCTTGTGCAAAAGAAAGGTGTGGGGCTATACTTCAGTACTTCTCTGTAGCTCCCAAAGACTGGAGTTGCCAATGCATTTTCTTAGGTAGGACTCAGCCCCCGGTGCTGAGCAGAGTCAGCATAAATGGTCTGAATAGTTTGAGTTAATTGTAGTGAATGCCATTATCTTATATTAATATCACAGAGACAATTAATTTTTGTTCATTAATACTGTAACGCAATTTGCTGAGCTGAGTCCCCAGCTTTCACTAGATTCAAAATGTAGCCAGGGAACTCTGTACCATAGGGAAGCAGCTCAATGTTTTGCAGCATCTGACCCACATTCAAGAGCAGCCAACATTTTGGCATCAAAGAAGGAAGCAGCAATTTTGATTTTGAGCCTGTCTCTGTTAAGCCACTAAAACAAGCTCATGAACAAAAAGAAGTAATTTAGAAAAAAAATAAGTAATTTAGAACAAAAATAAGTAATTTAGTAAAGGTTTATGCAGAGAGATAGCTTCCAGATCATTAAGGAAGTTATTCTTGGGAGCTTGCCCTTTCATGGATCTTTCCTCTTTAGTTCCAGGCTGAGATACAAAACAAATTTTGCCAAAGGGAAACGTTTTCATTGTGCTTGTTACCTGTTGTTACCCTGGGTTTAGGCACAGTCACAAAGTGTTTTTTCTAAAAGCTTTCCATCTGCAAGTAATTAAACTCAGGGCATTTCCATTCCCCCATACTGTAAGAGTGCCACGAGAACTGTGGCAAAAGCACAGCATGTTCAGTGATGACTGGGGAGCGCCAGACCTTCCCTGGAAGCAGAAACGTGCAGGTAGAAGGAAGGGAACATACAATGATGGCCCAAAACTGTGGTGGGCTTGACATTTGGGGGCGGGGGGAAAGGAAGAAAACCAAAGCAGCAGCCTCAAGAGGTCACTCTTCAGATCAGCTTCATTGCCTGTTACCAGTTACATAAGCCAAAACCCACACAATCAGACAGCAAAAGCTGGCAGGGACCAGCACAAGAGCTATGCTCTGCTCTACAAAATACTGCCTTGTACCTCGTTAGTAACTACTGCACCTTTAAAAGCAGCAGGAATTTTACACTGCACACATGCAAGGCAGGTTTTTGATGTTGTTTGAAAGCTATCTACACTGTTATGGGAGCTGGTCAGCAGGGCACATCCATGAGCACCTCAGAGAGCAGTCAGGAGCTCTCTGCAGGCACAAGTGCTTGTCTGCATGAACCAGTGGCATATTTGACTCAAATGCCTTTCCATGTTCAAGGATTTTTTGCTTTGACCATCACACTCGTGCAAAGAGAGGAAAAACAAAGCCTGAAATTTATTGTTAAGCCCCTGTGTTTCATGCCTCCAAGCTGGCTTATTCTGAGGATGAAAGAACGTATCTCGAGCCAGGCCAAAAACACCTTCGGCAAGAAAGGGAGATGGAAAATTTCAAAGAGTTTATTTTAAACACATTTTGGACTGCGTTGGAGCGGAGGTTTACGATGGGAGTCTCAACATACTGTTAATGGCATTTCTGATATCAGAGAAAGATACAGAACTGAGACTGGCCAGACAGCACCAATTAAACTTAATTAGGTTCAAACAGTTCCAAATACTGTTTGCAATTTCCACCTGTACCCCCAAGGCTGTCCCATATACTTCTGCAATTCAAGAAACACGTGGAAATATGGAAGGGAAATATGGGTATGGAAAACTTGATTTTCAATTGTTTCCATATCGTTTTGGATTTCCTACTCTGATAGTTTTGACGTAGCATTTAACTTTTGTCTTGCTGTGCTGTTCATGCATGTTTTTATTAGTGATGACAGATTTGGTCACTATTAGAAATAGAAGAACATAAGAAGTTAACTGTCCGATAATTTATTTTAGAAAATAAAATGTACAAGGCTCAAATGCCTTTAAAGATCAAGTGACAAAGCCAGAAAAACAAATGTAAAAATGAATTATTGAGATTCAAAGTAACAGAGGCACAGCTTCTCCCAGCCTCCTTTGCACCTGAAGTTAATTTGGGCAGGACATCTGCTGTGCTTACCGTGTCTAACATCTCCCGTGTATGCGCAGCTGACACACAAAACCGAGCCCTGGATTCTGCGATAGGAGTAGCTGGAAACCCAACCACGACCACCCCGATATTCTTTTCTAACATGCGTCTTGCAAAAGCCCTAAGGAGAGAAAAAGTAGAAGAAAAATCAAAAATAAATGATCTCCAACGAACTGAACACAGAGAGAAAACATTCACATATAATGCAACAACAGATAAAATCCTGTTTTCAACTGATTGAATATTCCCATTGATTTCCATAAAAGCCAGAATTTTAGCAGTAGGATTGAGATTGTTTACTGCTTAGTGGCTCAAGAAGCCAAGTGGGTGTCAAACACTAGAAATGTGATGGCAGAGAGGGCACTGCACGATGGACAATTCATTTCTGTCAGTGAAAGTCTGAGTACAAATCAAAGCATGTGGGCATTCACAGTCCCTAAGCATGGAGGAGGCTGGGCTTGTGGAAGGTATGAATGCTTGGTTCCCGAACACCAGTAGGAATAAACCAATCTGTGTGATGGTCTGTTTGCCCTCACAATTACTCTGCCAGTTAAGAAGGCTTGTGTGGTGTGTATGAGACCTGGAGCTCACAGCCACCCTAAGCTACTTGCAAATCCTCCCTACAGCTCAACCCTTACATTATGCTACCCCTGACCTGTGGTCTGTGTGCCCAAGCCAGTGCACGGGTGCTGCTTGAGCGGAACTGAATGGTAAAACATGCAAAGACCATTCAAAGATCAGATGGGAAAAAAAGACATTCATCTAAACCAATTCATACATCAAAGGCAACGTGTCTCCTTTAATGATTACAAATTAAGAACCAAAAAATTCAATTTAAAAATGTTATCAAAAGTGTTATTCCAGACCACGTTAAAAAAGGAAAAGAGAAAGATTTTAACATTCTGAATTCTGGAACAACTCAAAACTAAATCTAGGGGAAAATTTAAAAGAAAACAGAACTAAATGATGTATTCAATTAACAGTGAATGTTTCTCCTGGGAAGCACCTACCACACAACATCATCTTCTTCAACGTATACCAAATAACCATGAACTTGAATAGTGCGTGTTTTGCCAGCAACAAAGTACTTTTTTTCAATACTTACCCTATTTTACCAGGCATATAAAGGAGCAAGGGAACAACAGGAGAATCATCATTGCCATAAATGATGAAGCCCATTTCATGCAGTTTTCGCCTGAAGTACCTTGTGTTTTTCTCCAGCTGACGCACTCTTTGGAGCCCTGAAACGAGCCAGTCAGGAGAACAGTCAGTGCAAAGATCCTAACTGGGGTCTAGTCACAGGCAAGAATCAGGGCTGGGGGTAACAGTTTGGCTGAAATGTAAATGCTGCTATTTGTTTGAGAAGAAAAGCATGGAATGAGCTAAATACAACTGCACTGATTATTGTGGCATTGCAGGACGGACGGCTGATACTCCTGTCATTGTGAGGTGCCTTCCCATGGCAGAAACGATCCCTGTCTGGGGAAAGACATGCGGGCAATTCCCTGGACTTTGTTGTGCTAAAGAAAGCCTCCTAGATGACACACACCTACAGAGAAGTAGTGCAGACATGTAAATAGAGAATTTCTTTCTCAATGTCGTTGACTACTATCTCTGCATTGTCCCTGGCCTCATTTAGTCATGGATCCACAGATGTGACCCCTGGCAAAACTGACGGGAGAGTTGAAAACAATGATTTTTAATGAAGGAAAAAGACAAAAAAATCAGAGAGAAAATGTTCTTGAAAAGACATTTCAGCCATTTCTTTTGCAGTGCTACTAAGGAGGTGGTTTCTGACAAGTGCAACTGCTTCCCAACCCATTGCATAAAGAGGGAAGAGACACTCTCTACATTACTGTAGTAAGAGATATAAGATGTCCTTTCACCACTCCACCTACATTATATTTAATCAGTGAGCTGATCCATGTGCTGCTTTTCCACTGCAGTGAGGTGCTGACAGGGATGGTGCCACCTCCACACCCACGTGCCCGTCCAGTGCCAGTCCAAGTTCACACGGCCACACAGCAAATCCAGCCAGGTCTGTCATCTGCCTGACCTCGCCAGAAACAAAACTGACAAGCCACCGTTAAGCAGATCGGGTCTCTAAACCTAATCGCTGTTCAGCAGCTTGCGTCAGCCCAGCAGAGGTGGTGAGAATGTGTGGTAAGACTGGGATTTAGCAGGACACAGTTACACTCTAAGCTTTCATTTTCCTGCTGTTCATCAGCCCATACTTTCAATATCACTTACATTATGTCACCAGAGATAAACACTGAAACCTCCAGTGCAACTCATTTCCTCTTTTCCCTTTGCTTTTCCCTTTGCCTTTGCACAGATGTGCTACGTTTTCGCTCTCCATTTATGTTTTCATTTTACTTTACATTTTGTTCTCTTCATTCTTCATTTACTCCTTTCTGCTGCCACTGTTCTCTGACTGGATGCCTGTTTCCTAATTCCCCATCTTGCTCTGTGCAACCGCAGTGGCCAGGTAAGGCATTTGTAGCAGCTACGTGCCACCTTTGGCAGATTTGTCCTCAGACCACATTCTGCCCCACCATCTGCTCTGGCTTTTCTTCCTTTTCCCTCTTGCCTGAAGTGGGGATCACCACACCTACACGAACCTCTTTTCCATTAATATTTCTCAACAAGTGTAGGTTTGAACAAGATCTACTACTTCATCTGTTCTGCGTCCTCCCGAGTCAAGGTTCGGTCAGTGTTCTGGCTGGGAAATTTACAGGGAAAGTGGGACTTGCTTCACAGTGATCGGTGTTTTGCTTGAACAAATTAAGAGATCTCATAAAAACAGTGCATTTGTAACTTTATGCACAAAACTGCCCACGCAGACAACCTGTTACTTACAGTCTCAGTCACTCAGTTTAAAGCACTCAAGTGGAAGAGATCTGCTGGGTTAGAAAAGGCCACAAATAGTTTAACCATCTCTCTAATGCTGCTAAAGCAAAAACAGCTGTGCCAGAGCAAGGAAAACAAATGAAACACAAAAGCATCCTACTACAAAGCTTTCCAGTCACTAATAAAAACAATAGTCTGTGGTATTTCCAAAAATATTTTTGGTGTAGTAGATCTCAAAGAAACAGGAGGAAGAGGAGGAGAGGGGAGATGATGGTAAGGAAAGGGAGTCAGAGAACTACAGAATAATGTGGCTGAAGGCTAAAGAGAGACTTTTTCCCTTGTTAGAATTTGTAAAGATGTTATTAGCACCTCCTCAATGTCCAAGTTACAAGGAGGAGGGTGGGGGAGTAACCTGAACTGGGGGCTTAAAGTCACTTCTGTTTCTTACTATATTAGCAGCCCCTGAGCTAGTTTCCAAACTCTCAGTTGGAAAGCATTTGAAACTACTAGATTTTCAATTAGGGAAAGTTTTTCATAAGTGCAGATGTTCTTGTTGAGTGCAGTTTAAGACTTGCTGCCTTCTCCTTTCGATTCATGTGTTTACCACAGAGCTGGAAACACAGTGTGAGCCATGCAAGATTCCAGGCTGTGCTGTTCGCTATTTATCAAACCATATGTGCAGGGCCCAGAGGTGATCCGTTTGTCTCTACTTAGTTTTGGTGCCAGAAACTTAGACTCCAGCTAAGGAAACTTTAGAGCTGAAAGAGGAGGTTCAGGCAACCCCCCAAAAGTCAAACACTTCTTCCTTTTCTAATCTTCCTTTCCTGATTCTACATCCTCAACTAGTTTGTGATGCGAGATCCCCCCCTTCAAGACTCCCTATGGAGCTCATTTCAAGCCAGCCAGTGCTGATGCAAAAGAGTCACTTGAAAGTTTTAGCAACATCCCAGAATACTAATTTCATTTGCAGGGATGCATTAAAGAGCCGAATAAAAGATCAGAGCACTCCCATATATCTGGAGGGAAAAAAAAAGCACATTAGGAGACAATTGCTACACACACTGTGGGTGGGTGGCTGGGAGGAACCTATTTCTTTACCAAACGTCAACACTTTCCTTTCTCATGTTAAGTTTTGTGGTCAAAGACCACAGACACACATCATATACACAGGCTTCTTATACGCTGTCCCAATAAGAGCAATAAAACCATTAAAATTTGTAGCTGTATTTCAACACTGTTTTTCATTCCTTTATGGGACCTTCCTATGACAGATAAGGAGGTAGTTCTGAGCAAAACGTTTATTTTTGTCTCATTGACCTGATTTTCCCCCTACACTGCTGATTAAGAGTGATGAATTCAGTTTAGAATCAGGTCTTAGTCCAAATCCACCGTGGTATGTTTAACTAAAAACACCACATTTAGAAAGTATTTTCTTTCATTCCTGAGGCTGTGATCTTGCATCCTTTAATATTTATTGAGTGAAAATCTGCAGAGCAGACCCTTGAGCTAAAAGAATATGGCTGCATCTATGTGAGTGTAAGAATTTACCTGTATGGGACTAATTAGAGGATCAGGTCCCTAGACAGTAAATATATGTGTTACAAAATTCTTACTTTGCAAAATCCTTGAGGATTTACAGCCTATGCAAAGAGCTTACAGCACAGCATGCAGCATAGCCAGAGAGCTATATTCCATAAAATATGTGAACCACAACACAGCACATGTTTGGAAAAAACAGCCTGGACAGGGAAAACCAACCCTCCTCTATTTAAAACTAAGCCCACTAATGCCTCAGAGTAGTCAGCTAAGGCTGAGAATGACTTTATTAAGTGCTCTACATCTTCTTATTGGCTGAATTAAGAAGGGACAGAAAGAGAGAAAAGTAAACGATAAACAATTCCCAAATTTCACAAGTTATCTTCATGCTGGGAATATACACAGCCAGTTTATGGGGATTTTTCTGAAATAAAGGATTAATTGCCTGGATGGTACAGGAAAAGCAGATTTACTGCATCAGCAATCCACCTTCTGCTGGCAAATTTAGAGTTTTCATTTGGTTGCACCACTTTAAAAATATTTGGTTTACTGCAAAGTTCTAAGGTGTCGGCAATTCTGGGAAAAATGCTGATTATATTTTTATGTGACATGCATCATTGCATACTGCTGGCTTTAGCTCATTAATTTCTGCAGGTTTTTAGAAAGCTTTATAGCTCAAAATTAACATGGTTTAGTTAAAAAAAAAATCAAAAAGAAGGAGAGAGAGAGAGATAAATGATAAAATGTAGTAGCTTGCTCATAATTTCTTTGAAGCAACAAGCTTTTTAAGAGAGCCACTTGGAGTAACAGACTCGGCAGAAGCTTTGTCACACACTGTCAGGGCACCTGACATCAGGAAGGCATCCTAACGACACATCCGAGGGCCTGATCCCAGGCTGGCTTTACCTGGCACAGCTCTGTGCACTTCAGGAGAGCTTTGCTGTTCATGCCAGCTGAGGACCTTATCCTGACAGTGAAAGAGGCAGTAAAAGTATCAGCTCTCTAAAACAAAAGTTTGCTTTCCTCTTCCAGAGATGCCTGCTTTTGCCTCCCGCAGAATGTTCATAAGCAGAGAAGCTGCCTGCGTTCAATTCCTGCACAAACAATCCACCTTTGAACCCTTCCTGTAGGCTTCTACCCTTGGAAGTTGTGACTCAGTCTATTGAAAACAGGAATAAGCCACCTGTAGCCTTTCATATCGAGATCTCAGGTGCAGGAGGGGAAGGAGAGCTATTTTTCCTGAACCCATTCCAGGAAAGATAACCCCACTGGTTTTTGAAAGAAAGAAAACCGCTGTACTGGTTTTTGGCACATGGTGGGCTCTTCAAGGCACAAATCCACCTGCTTTAATCTTCTCCAGCTGTTGTTTCATAGGGTCTTTGTAGATAATTAATTACACAATTGAGCTTTTACATACCAGGGTCAGTGTTCCTTGGATGGAGAACTCAACTCCCTGCCTTCCTCTACTAACAGCTAGATAGGAAAAAGCAAACTTCCATAGGCTGAAAAAAAAATTGGAAAACAATAGCTCTTTCCAACTAAACTATTGCAGATGGACAGATTTTCTTTTTTTTCCCTCTGGTTCCATTATAAGAGTAACACACATGCCCCTCCACGTGCGTTAAATCACAAAGAGAATGCTATAAAACTGGAGCGCCTAAAGGAAATATGTTCTCAGATAAAACAATCTTCATAAAAAATAACTTTGCTATGAACTGGGGAGAAGTGAAGACATTTACTTCTACAATCTAATGCTAACTAGAAGCCTAGTAATTTCAACTTAATTCAGCTGCTAGGTAAGCCCTCAAGGACTTATTTTAACTGCGCACTGCTGCAAAACACTTTCCAGAGGGAAGAAAAACGGCAATTTCAGTTGAAGCAGAAAGGAGAAAAATCGTAAAGATTCGGTCATCTTTACCTTATTTCTCGAATAAGTCAGCTCTGCCTAGCCAGCACCTTATCTATACTCGGATACACAATGCAGGGACAGAGCAGCCAGCCTTGGCTGAGCCCGGTTTACTCCCAGCGCAGGTGATTAATCACAAAGCGGCTCCGTCCCGCCGCTGAAAACCAGCCAGCGCACAGCGCGCTCCATCTGCATCCCATTAGGTGTTTCTGGAGTGCCAGGGATCCGGATGCCGCGGGAAGCGGCACTTTGCTGCTTTGTGCTCGCCAGGCTGAGAGCCGCGCTGGATTCCTCGGGCACCGCAGCGCCGGCGGCATCCGCAGCAGAGGAGGGATCCTCACTCTCTTCCAGCAGCAAAGACACCCTGGAAAGGGGACTGTGTCACGGAGCTGCCTGCTGCTGTCCCTGGGGAAAGCGTAGCTGTCACCGCCGGGGGACAGGCTACAGGTCACATCCAAATCTGACATCCCTCCTCTGCCTGCAGGTGATGCTTATTTCAGGATACAGGGAACATCTATCCATGGGTAGGGTCTGCTAGAGGACTAGAGCCCTGGTTTAACTTTGAATAGGGAAAAAGTGACTGCAAATGAAGTAGAATTCGATTAATCCTCAGAGATCTTGCAAGTCACTGCAAACGCTGTTAGTCCAAAGCCCCTGCTTGTTCAGAT
This sequence comes from Struthidea cinerea, assembly GCA_013397865.1. NCBI lineage: Eukaryota > Metazoa > Chordata > Aves > Passeriformes > Corcoracidae > Struthidea > Struthidea cinerea. Next base: position 197,887 of record VZTI01001289.1, on the reverse strand, counting down.
AAACTGACTCTCCGTGCACACATCTGATGTCCTGTGGCAGGTGAATCACAAGGCAGGTGTCTCCACCGGAACAGCATGTCTCACTCATTTTGTGCAAAGATGTCAGAATTTAGCTCTGTTTCATCATCCACTGCTGGGAGAACATCTGTGATGTTCAGCTTAGACAAATAATAATTGTGGCAGCATATTATCATCACTAATATCTTCACTGTTGTCGTGACTGGGAGCCCCAGTCATGGAGCCAGTGCTGTGCAAACGGGGAATAAATGTGCTTAAGGGCTTGAAATGCAACCACTGACTTACTGGGAATATTAACTTAAAACTAAGCCAGAGTTCAAGCATTCTGCTTGCTAAGGACCTAAGAGAAGCAATCCCCTCAGAATGAAGCAGCAAAATGGGAATTTGAAAAAGACAGACTTCAGCATGACTGATTCTGCAAGCTCTTTTGAGTGGGTCCACGGGGTCCATCGCTAAGTCACTCGCAGATTTAAATCCTACAGCGATAGTTTAATGATCAGTCCAGTCCGGCAGAGATTTATTTTGCTGCAAAAGGGATTGTTCCTCTCAGCTCCAGCTGCTCAAGTCCTGGCATAGGGACTCATGGAGCCATATGGCAGACTGGCTCTGGGAACCAGTTTGGGTGTAGGCTAACCATTAGTGGGAGGGTTGGTTGCTCTTCAGCTACATCAGTGCTCTGATTCAGTTCATTGCATGGCTGCACGAACACTCATGCTGGCGTAGGGAGAAGGGGCACGAGAAAGGGGATAGGCAGGGGGAGGAGAAACTGAGGAGAAGACTGCCCTTCCTTGCACCAGTGCTGGCTTATGCCAGGTTGTAGCCATGTGGAACTAAGGTTTCTGAATTTACAGAGGGTCCTGACAAAGCAAAAATAATGTTTTCAAATGACTGTTGAGGACAGATAGCAGAGGAAAATGTTGGAAACTGTCCTCCATTTATACAAAAAATCTGAGGGCGATGGAAATACCTTAAAAAGGAACATTTTAAAAACAATGTCTTTAATGCCAAACCAAAACAGAAAGCAGCATTCTGCCACTGCTCACAATCTGAATGAGCTCAAATGCAAGAACTCAAGTGCTTGCTAAAAACACAAATGAAAACTAGTAGTTGCAAAAAGATAAACCAATCAGCACAAATGGCAGAGTAAATGAACATTTAAAAGAAACACTTATAATTTAAACAACTTCAGGAATTATCTTTTAACAAAACATCTTTTACTGGTAGAGTCCAGAGGACAGGCTCTTAAATGTTTCAGCATCCCATAAAAACATGAAAAATGCCCACTACTGTTGGTGAATTATTGTTTGCCATGCATTAAACAGAAAAAAACATTTCCTTTACAAATGCTGCAATTTGCTTTTTACACCATTATAATGTATTATTAGTCATCAAAAAAATTGCTTTGCATTTCCCAGCAGTCTTAACTCCGTCTGCCTAGTGGTTCTATTTTATACCTATCAAATTTAAGTGTAAAAAGATGCTTTTGGCATTCTCATGAAGAAAGGGGGGAGAGGAAGAAAAGGTCTGAGGTCACAGCTGGAGGGGCTGTGTTGCACGCAAGTTAAGTGTACTTGCAAATTTGTGCGGGGTCCAAACACTCTGAGTCAAATCCAGTCTCATCATGGGATAAAACCACGAAGGCAGCTGCGGAGTTTCCTGAGGTATCTCCAGTGGTGCAATGAGAAGCCACGAGGAGAACACATAAAGAATATCTATATTATGAATTATAAAGAGTAAATGCCATGGGAACTTCTGCTTCCCATATTTCCTAATAAATGAGCAGAGACACATTTGAGATGAAAAGGCCACAAAGGCTTAAGAGGGATAAAATTATTTCCTTTTTTTTTTTTTTAAATAGACTACATGAGCTGAACTGTGGAACTTGCTGCATTATGACATTACTAGAGGAAATACAGCTGCTAGAAGTTCATACACTTTTGAACAACTCTATTATAGGAACTATGAAAGTGTCTATGATGTTATGGTACTAAGAACAAATGTGTTTTGTTCTACAAGGCATCAATTTTCACAGTTCTGTAAAACATGGCACTGAGAAAAACAGGACTTTTACTCCACTAAAAATCTGATTTTACATTTGCCTTTTTTGTAGTAAAAAAATTTGATTCTTTGGATATAGTCACTCAAGAAATACTGGTAATATGGACCTCAACATATTCCTCTTTCCCAGGCAGGAAAAATGCTGTATATCAGTTCTGAGGGAGCTACTACCTTCTTCTAATTTAGCATTTCTTGCCCTTCATTTTCTCAAGTCACCACAGAAAACACGGCAAAAGAAGGAAACTGCAACAGCTGGCTGTGGGCTCTGCAGTATCCTCCCAGTCACATTATCATGACATTAACGTCTCACAACCGTGACAAATATTGATATGGGACATACCCTCATGTTTGTGCTGAAACAGGCACTGGCTGTGGGCAATTTCCAGCTGGACAGTTTAGGTTTCACAGAATCACCCTGAAGGTGCTAACCTGCTCCTTCCTTGTGATGAAGCAGTACCCCCTGGGCCCATAAATATCTATTCATATCCCGCGGTCATGCACCTGGTATGCTGATCCTATCCTGGAAATGCACATCCCCATTCCTTTTCTCAACAACCATATTCTTATTAATTGAAAATAAAGGAAGAAAATATATAAGCAATCAATTGGATACACACCAGGATGCACAAGCAGTACTGCTGCACTTCTGGGCTCTGGCACTACCTACTATATAATTTCATCTCTGCTAGTCTTTTCTAGATCAGCTGCTTAACAAATTAGTGGAGAATAACCAGCAAGAAATCAAAGGGAATGTAATAGTCTCATATCTGGGAAAATAAAGACGACTAAAAAATATGGATTTTTCTGAGCAGCAACTTAAATGACCAAATCAGTTTTCCTCCTCTTAGTTTTCTATTAACCTGCCAAGGAGTCAGTCGTGATGTTCAGATGTAAGATCATGCTGGATTAACACATTCGTTGTCCCCTTATTTCATCCTCTTTCCAACAAGCACCTTCTAGTTCACATGGAACTTTTCAGCAAACTCTAATTTCATCATTTTCTAAAACATTCCCAGTAATTTTTGCAAGGCTCACTCCCCTAGAGAAATGACCTCTGGAGGACAAGCCACTGGTGGACATCTCCTTATAAAGCATTCCCCAAATCATTCAGAGGGAAGAGAATGCCATTTAAAATAAATTGCAAAATAAACTCCTTCTATGGATCCGAGAGGCCTCCAGAGAACACGGTCGATACTACCCTGCAGCAACTTCAGTTTACTTGAAACTTCTCTGCTCCACAGTTCATGCTCTCACAAGAACGACTCACGTGCAGGATTCACCATTTTCTATGATAGCAGACCAAAAGAACTCTGCCAAGGTCATTGTCCTTGGAACCAAAAATATCTAAGGAGAGACAGTGCTTTCTCCCTTCTGTTCCTTGCTCCTTTTTAAGCCACCACCTTCCTCTCCCTGATGCCAAAGCAACTCATTGCAGTGTGGTCCAGCATAGCATTTTTTTCCAGTATTTTGGGTTGTGGGGTTTTTTTGTAGTCCACAAGACAGGCTAATGAAGGGAGGCCCACATGAAAGAAAACCCAAAAGACTAAAATAATGCGTCTGGCTCAGAAGGACGAGAAACATTTTTACACGTCATAGCCAGCTTGCTGGCCTTTGTGTAATGCTCTAAGTTGTGATATATGATTTATTCATCTGTTTTTCTATTCTTTTGCATTTCTTATTACAAGACAAATTTTAAAAAACTGACAAAACACTAATTTATCTCGTAACGGATGTGCAGAAGACTTAAAAAGCTCTTATTTTGTGCAGAAAAACAAACATGTCATTAAACAACACTGCTTGTGGAGGAGAAAATGCTTCAAACTCTTAGCCCTGAGACAGACACGCACATCTTAAAAGACTCCATCTTGAACCCAGTTCTCCTCTTACCCTGCACTGAACTGCATGCAGGATCACGCTAGCTGAAGAGCATTTTTCGCAGGCTTTGAAGGCCTGGAAGTGCTCTGCGTGTTTCATGCTGCACACGCGGCATCTGTGCGCGCCCGAGCCAGTGAGCCCGGCAAGGCTCAGTGTCAGACCGCCCTCTCACGGCAGGCGCCGGGGCAGGGAGCGCGCCCGGCCCCAGGGTACAAGAAGGATGTCAGGGATCGTCTCTTATACTGAACTCATGTAGGCATCAGCACATGCAGCCGTGACCGCCCAAATTTCAAGCTGGAAGCAGTTTTTATGCTCTGGCTTCTCTGCCAAAATGAAAAGAGCATCGCTTCCTCATCGTCTGCACATCGCGCCGGAGTTTTGCTGCCTTTTGTCCTTGCACTCGGCAGAATCTGGCGCTGGGAACTGGATTCTCTATCCCTCCTTCTGTACTCTGGGGTCTCATTGAAAAGCTGCGATAAAAGTCTTAATAGCCTTGTATCTATCATGGTTTGAAACGGCCCTCTCGGGCACTGCAGCAGGGTAATGCAGAGCAGCATCTTACCTGCTATCATCTACTCTTTATCTCTTCCATTCCCACCTTATCCCAGCCATATCTGCCAGGGAGGACTAATACAGCATTAATTCTGTTAGTCTTAGACAAATTAAGAGAAAACAGCACTGCTGGACCAGTATAAAAGAGATTGCAATTCAGAGCAGAATCTGTACCTCCAGCTGCATGGTAAAGAGTATCACAACTCTCAGGCATTCCTGAAAAAATCTACACAGATCCAATCAGTTTTTCTCCATACCGGGACTTAAGTCCTAGAACACCGAATACATATCAGCATTGCTTTGAAACAGTAATAGATAGATATGTCGCAGGTGTTTTGTTGTTTGTTGTACAGAAAGCACATTACACAGAGGATAAAACATCACACAGAGGATAAAGCACATCACACGGAGGATTGGAGAGTAGCTGCACCTGCAGCTTCAAGAGATGAATAGAAATACACCTAATTTTTCATAAAGACACCAAGCAGTCAATTCTTTTGGGACAAAATGTAGTACAAAACTAGGTTCAGGACACCAGAATTGATGCCCGAGTGAGGTAGGAATTATTATAATCATCTTCTCATGCTATTATTTAATGTACAATACCTGTTCTGAAATGCTGCACCATGCTTGAGTTGCTTGCCATTTTGAAGGCTCACACTTACAAAGAAGCTAAACTGACAGCACCTAGCCCGTAAATGAAGGCATGTCCTTATGAACCCTACTACAAAGTCAGACAATACTACAAGGGAAATCCATGTATTTCTATTTGTTGCTGCAAAGCAGGATGAGCTGGCTACTATGCAGCCAGAATTCCAAAATCTTTCCATACCTGCTACATGTGGATGAGCATGGAAAAAAACCCCAGGGTTGACAGCACTTAGAAGTATGATGGTTTGGGTGTTAATTTTACAGTAAGAAGGATTTCTTTTTCATTGCCATTGCCATACGTCTTTGCTGCTGGATGATATTTTGCTTATGTGTGTACCCAGGAGATGCTCTGGTTGCAGCTGAAATAAGTGAAGGAAGGAAGGAAGGAAGGAAGGAAGGAAGGAAGGAAGGCAGGCAGGCAGGCAGGAAGGAAGGTGGCTTACCTTGTGCTGTCCCGTCCAGTCCCATGAGACATTTCATTGCCCTGATGATTTGCTCTGCTACGGCAGGACACATAGATGTGGCGTACACAGCACTGTGAGAATGAGTTCGTAAAAAGTCCACAAGGTCCTTACACAAGCAAAACAAAGCATGAATGAGCTTTGAGCTGGCCAAACAGCAGATCTCCCTCTAAACTACTGCAGGAGTGGGAACATGCAAAAGGAAGAGGACGTTTCACCAGCTCCCAGATTGCTTTCTTGGCTGCCACCGTTGATACATGGCCTGAAGAAACATCAGGCAGGTGCAAATACTTTACCATGTAAATGGGGCAATTATAGCTGAAACAAAAGCCTGGAATAGAATAATGTTTACTTCTGTGCTAAGACTTACTATAAAGGAGCCAAAATAATTTCAAGACCAATGAACAGCTGCACTTAAAATAATGCTGCTCAGTTCCTCTCTGGTAATGAAACAAAGGCTATATGACACCAGTATATGTTCTCTGCCACATGACCTAGCCCAGGAAAAGCAGCCTTACTGGGATCTATCTTTGTATATAAGCACATAAATTTTCAATCAAAATTTTCAATCAGTGTGGCAGGTACAGTCATGTTAGAGTTGCTATAACTGCTTTAACGTTTCCTGGTATAACTAAGAACACAATCTGTGCTCTCAGGAAAACCACTGATATACAGTAGGTATGTCTAAAGCACCAGTAACTCTCCTGAATCCAGGCATGCAGTAGGAATTCAGATCTTAGTAAGATCATCATTGTTATAACAACTTACGTCTCCTAGTGCAAAATATCAGAGTAACAGCTACCACACTAAAAGTTGGGTGCATGTTAGTGAGAAAGGGATGGGGCCTGCTCGAAAATTGACTTTGATAAAAAAATATCATCAGAAAAAAAAAAATCCAGTGAGAGTAACACAAATCACTACCAAAAATACTGTATGAGTCTGCGCAGTAACCCCAGTGCTGAGGATAAAGATTTACCTAACCTTACACAGGTTATGCATGGCCATATTGCAATCGTATTCCTGAGGGTTTGGTCGAAAGCTATGGAGGCTTCTGGGCTCCAGCTGATGCAGAATAAACAGTGCCACTGAGAGTGTCTGGCTGCAGGAAGGAATGTAAGTGGGTGAATGGGTGAGCAGCCTTCCAAGGCTGAGCAGCCTGAGGCAAAGCTTGGTGATACACACAGGCATGAAAAGAGCAACCTGTTTTCACTTAAAAATACTTCCAAGGATTAGAGGATAAATTACATCAGACTACTTTTCACAGGTCTAATCTTTCTATACTTTCTAGCTACATTAGCCCCATTGTCTTTGGTAAGAAATAAATGTACAGATACAAATTCAGGAAGCCAAGGAAACAAAGAAAATTGATTCTTGTTGTATTATGACACTTGATTTTAAGATCTCCAGGGGCAAACCCAAAACACAGTAAGAAATACACAGTTTATACTTTCTTATAGCCCTTTTATTCTACAGTAGGACTACCCTTATTAATGTTATCCTGACAACAACCATATGGGCTGTCTAAACAGGCTTCCCACTCATTCAGCAGGCTGCTTAAAAAATACATTCAGCTGGGTATGAAAAGAGCAAATAATCAGCAACCATTTGATCTCTCTGTCAAGCAACAAAACCAATGACATTTCACAATGGTGCTGATTATGCTTTCTCTTCTACACCCTCAGTTAAAGCAATCTCAGCTCTACTTTTTGTTGACATCTGTTGTTGGCAAGAGATTGTTTTGTTAATGCACGCGGAGCAACTGAGGACACAGAATTTACTATTGCAAAAGGCCCCCAGTAACCTCTTTCTCCATTCTCCTAAAAAATACAACTATGTCAATCCACAACTCTTCAGGAATTTTATTATCAGTGGATGAAACTGTGGTTTTAATCTCTCAATATTGCTCCACACACTGTTTACAAATGTGAAACAAAGTAATGAGCAATCCGCATGCAAATTAATGTAGGGAAGTATATTTAACCAACCACAACATGTCCAAACATTTCCAAGACAAACAACAATCATCAGGGTGGCACAGAAATAACCCAACTCAGGCAAATTACATAATGTGAACATGAGACGAAAATAAGAAAGTCTGACTGTTTGATGTGCATTTGGGATCCAGGCAAAAATGATGCCAGCTTTAGAATAGTGCTCATGTTAAGCAGTCTGTGAAAAAAAATACTGAAATATATCATATATAACACGAAAGCAGTTCCCACACCCTTGATGTGAAATTGTTTATGATTTCCTTTTACCTTTCTGCCAGCTATGTATCCTCCAGCTGCGCCAAAGCTCTTTGTGAATGTTCCCATTAACACGTCGACATCATCGGGACTCATTCCGAAGTATTCCACAACTCCTCGGCCCGTCGCTCCCACTGCACCAATGCTGTGAGCTTCGTCCAAGTAGAGGTAGGCTTTGTATTTCTTCTTCAAGGAGACTATCTCTGGCAGGCGCACGATGGACCCTTCCATGCTGCACATGGAGAGAATCAGGGATGAACAACAAACCTTTCTGATACTGGCAAAAAATACAGTCATTAATTGCCTTATTCCACCAAAGCTCTTCTGGAATCTCAATTTTTACTTACAAGCCAAAGAAAACTCACAACCCTTTCCCACTTGCAGGTGAGTACAAAACAGTTAAATAGTTTTAGAATTCAAACAATCAAAACCAGTCAAAAAGTCTTTGAATGTTTGTAAATTGCCAACATGTCAGAGGAGAGAAAGAAAGGTGAGAAGCAAGGGGGAGATACTTACCCAAAGCAGCACATTACAGCTCATCTCTACAAAAAAAATATTATAAAGAACTGCTATAGTTCAGTCTGGTCCTTGCTTACTTCATCGTCAGCTACTGTGGCAATATTTGGGCATAACAGCTCGAGAGCAAATTCATCTGGTGCAGAGCAGTTGGGTCCAACATACACTGGAGATGGGCCATGTGAAACCCACAGCTGGTGCCATAAACTCTAAGCAATCCCAGTCTTCACAGAATCAGGGATTAAAACAGGCAGCTGAAATCCAGTCTTGCCAATTTTTGCTCTCGTTATGTACTTTTTAGGAAATGTAGCCTGCTACCTAGTAATCAAAAAGAAAAAAGTTTCCATTCCTTTCCTTCTTATTTTCTTACAGCCATGCAGAAAAATGAAATATTTTGAACTGGCACAGGTTGCTCAGAGAAGCTGTGCATGCCCCATAGCTGGCAGTGTTCAAGGCCAGGTTGGATGGGGCTCTGAGCAACCAGGTTTAGTGGAAGATGTCCCTGTCCATGGCAGGGGGGGTTGGAACAAGATGAGCTTTCCGGTCCCTTCCAACCCAAACCACTCCATGATTCTGTGATTAATTGTGTCTTGAGATTTATAGAAATGAGAAAAGATGATAAAACTTTTGCATTGTTGGCAGTCGTGTCAGTAAATGAGAAGGCACAGAGGAGGTGTCCAGAAAAATGAAAGCCCAGGGAGATAAATAAGAAATGCTCTCTGATCCCATAAAGATGACATACCCACAGTATTGCTGTGAAGACTTGTGTCATGAAAACCTTTGTGAGATGACTACAGCTGTGCTTGGATATGCTCAGATGCACTCAGTGTTCATTTCATAATGAGTTAAACGTGTTCTCTTCCACTAGCTCTAGTAAGCAGGTCTTTAAAAGCCAAAAACCTCCTATCAAACACAAAGTCAGTGCGCCGTGTGCCACGAAAACCAGGCTCTGTGGCTAAGGCCCACAGCTACGGTGTATCCACTTGCAAACTCAAGGAGTTTCAGGTCAGCAGAAACATGGACTTTGGTCCCAAATAGCAAGTACAAAAGAGCAGTGCAATCAATAGTGCCTTGGAAAATTTTAAGATCCTGGACCAATGGCTTTCACAGGCTGCTTTGTTGCCACTCTACTTGTACTGTGCAGCTGGAAGTTTGGCACCACAATAGGAGCACGACGTGCTTTTAGCACTCAGGAAATTTCTGACAATTTTAGTCCTTCTTCATCCTTTGGTCTCCTGAGTAAGCTTGGAAACTGTTTGGTCTCCAGTTTTGAAGGAGACCTGCCCACAGGCAAGTCTCCATTAGTGTAACAACACAGGGGAGTAGCCGTGGACAAGGGTTGCCTGTGCTGTTCATACTGGGAGGTTCAGAGAGCCTGGCTGTGTGTGTCTAGAGGCATATTTTTGGCTGTTGGTGACTGCTGGCAAATCTTGCCCTTCTGTCTTGCCCAGCCATAAAAGAGGCAGCTGTGGGACTGTATGTTGGCACCACGGTCCCTTGCAGCAAAGAAGGGTGGGCTTGTACTGCAAGCTCCTGAGGACTGGGCTTTCTCACTTTTCCCAAATGGCACTTGGCAGCTGTGGGAGAAGCAACTTAAACCACCACAGCTATTTTCCTAGTGAACACAAGGGCAGAGCCCACAGTCCTCACATAGCCCAGAGTCAAAGCATTAGTCAGCTAAAAGGACACTGAGCCACTGGGTGTGCTTGGACATGCAACACCCTATGTGCTGGGCTTGGCAGCTTTCAGCTGTATCTGGTGGGTCTGCAGGGGAGCCACGGAGCACCTCTGCAGAGGGAAGCGTGCTGCCATCCCACCCTCCACCTTCCAGCAACTCTTGGGCACACCGGTTAGGCACAGAAGGACAAGAATAGTTTTTCCACCTTTATATGGTCATCGTTAGGCTTAGTGGCTCACGGAGACTCAGGCAGGACAGACGGCATTTAACTTCAAAAAGACAGGAGTGAAAAATGGTAAATTAAAAGTGCTGCGTATTTGTGTGATGGAAGGAAAGTTGTGCTGAATCCCAGAATACACGGAGCTGGTACAGGGCTGATGCAAGATTTAACCATTTAGAAGATTTAATGAAAACTTTTCTTACTCATATGAGTAGGAGATTTCTCTTGGAACTCTAAGCTGTTTAGAAAAACAAGGTACTTGTATTCAGTTTCAGTTTTGAGTTACTGCTCTTGAAAGATGCTGGCTGACAAAAATGCAATAGTTGACAGAGGTCCTAATGTGGCCTTGAAGTGTCCATGGAATAGATAAAGTGCTGCTGGAGCTGTGCACAGATCCTGTGCTGCCATTCAAACAGGCCTCAGCCCTCCTGATGCAGGGATGAGAACTGTTTTGCTGCCTGCTCTGGTCTTGGTCTCTCTTTTGACCCTGGGAGATGGTTAGTGATATGCACATGTAGAATTGCTTCAAGATAAAGCTCAATTCACATGATCCCTTGGGCAGCCAAAATAGAAAGTTTGCTGAATCCTTCAGTAAATGTTGATGTCAAGTAGCTTAAACCAAAGAGCCAGAAGTGAGCTGCAATGGTTCTGCCTCACTCTGGCTGTGCCACGCGGCTTTGTGTACAAACAGCTATCATGTTCAAATGCATTGATCTGCTTCCAGATCTGCTCAAGCACACAGGGCACATAAAAAACCCCCAGACGCAGATGAACTAAAGCTGGCTCTGCCCAGGCCGGCGTTCCCATTATGTGGTATGACATCCTGTCTTGTAGCACAAACTTTTAGCTCGGTGGCAGGGATGGAAAACTTCTAGATTGCAGCTGATCCTCATCTCCCTTGTCTGGTGGACAGGCACAAAAACTCGAGTTAGTACACATTCAGTTTGAACGTACTTCCACATGTGAGGAGATAATCCCAAATTTTGGGAACACTCCAGTTTGAAACTTGATTCGATCCCCATCAAACCACTGAGATTCCTCCTGATGCAGCTGATGAATTGTGGACCCAGGTGCTTTGAGAGACAGGAGGTGTGTGCTTGTGACGGTCACTTCACTTGGAACACAGGCTCGCCCTTGACACGATACTGATGGTTTTTTGCCCAGTTTATTTTGAAACTTCTTGGGAAAAGAGGTTTCTACATTCTACTATGGTACCACAGTTTCTCCATTTCTTTTTTCCATCAGGAAAACTAATTGACAAATATTCCACCTGTTATCTGCTTCGTAAATGCATCACTCAGCATCTCCAAACATGCCCTAGAGTACCACTATCTTTTCAACACTTGAAGAGTTTATCTGTTCCCCTTTCAGGCTCGTTTGTAATCAGGAAAATCCCTCCCTTCCTGGCCTGCTACTCCCAAGACAAATACATTCCGCTTAAACAGTTACTTTAGGTACTGTTTTCTTACATAAACCTTGTACATTCATACAACAATCTCTGTTTTGTAGTTTAGAGCAGTAATTTTAAGGAAATCTTTCAACTCTGTCCTCAAATACAACTCCATTTCAACACTGAAATGATAGAAATGTTAACCTTTAATGCTGGTCCTTGGCCAAAGACATTAAATGTTACCTCATTATTTTCTGGAGGTCCAGTCACTTAATCCCAGGAAATAAAAAATAACCCTGATACATTTCCTACACTATTGGCATTGGATCCCAAGGAACTTCTAATGCACGTGAAAAGGCGTTGGACAATATCTAACTGATCAGAGCTATTTTCTTAGCTGGAAGGGAAAATACACAAATTAAATTAAAAGCAAGGAAAAAAACAAATGAAAACCAGTTTCAATCAGTTTCTGATGCCCCATAACTCCTGCCCTGGGCCTAGGCCTATCTGACTCCCAAGTAAATATGCATGGAAGAGAGCAGAAGCCTACGACAAACCATGTAAGAGCACAGTAACTGATTAATTCTGAACTGGAAATGGTAGAAGCCAAGGAAAACATTAGCTGGAATTCAAATAATAAAAATATGATTTAGCAAGTCAGTTTAACTTGTGCCCTGGTCACTGCCAAAACTTGTTCATGCTTTTTGGAGTCAAGATTGATGGCTAGATGGCCTCCCTCAGTTTGGAACACAAATGGAATATATTTGCTCCTAGGCTGGTCCAAGTTAAGAACCAGCTTTCACTAGGAGTTACATTTGCTTTTGTTGATTTTTTTTTTCCTTTTTAAGATAATAGAGACACTGAAAAGCAAACAAACATATACTTAATGCTATTTATTTGACATGTCGCTTGAGTGTTTCCCAAGTCGAGGGGCCAATTCTGCCTTCAGTTGTAACCAAGCAAAATCTGTGGTTTATGGTTTCAAACACAAGTCTGATTTCCAGAAATGCTCGTGTTGGCTAACAATGACCCTTTTCAAATTTTGCCAGCTGGTAAGTCTAGGCTTATGCACAGTGTAAACACTTTAAGATACTCCTAATGGAAACAGAAGGCAAATTTCTTTCCGTACCATAAACCTCACCATACTAAGACTGGTGTCCCGTATAACAATATTTTTTTAAAGAAGGAAAGCTTAGTGTTTTCTTTTACATCTCTGGAAAAAGCATTTCTGTAAAAATTTGCCAAGCCAAACTTGCAAATCAAGACATTTTAACTTGGAGAATGGCTCTGACCAAGTTATTTAAATTCTATATTTGCTCTCCCTGTAGCATAACTTAAGGAGAAAAAATAAAAAGCAGTATTAACGATTGTAAGAAGAATACATTAAATACACTCTAACTTCTCTTAAACCCTCTTGATGAATGCTAATTTGGCATTTGGCAAACCTTCAAGAAAACTAACATTAGCCAATATGGGGCTGGAAAATTTTAGCCTTTCGAAAATCCCGGGCCAAGAAAGGAAAGAACATACACACGAGAAGAGTAAGAGTATTTCTATTCTGTCCTTCTCCAGCTGTTTTTTCACATATGAAGTGTTCTTAGCTACCAGCTGGCTCAGGCTGCCCGGCCTGTGAGCCTGCTCCCGGCAGTGCCGCAGGGCTGCCTGGCTGCCTGTGTCCCGGGCTGGCAGCGGTGGCACGGACACGGCGCGGTGGCGCGTGGTGGCAGTCGCCCTCAAGTCACAGCAGATTTGCTTTACAACCAAACCACGCTCTACAGCTTCTGATCTGCTTAGACTGTGAAAACAACTAACGAAGCAACCAACCTAGCTACTGCTAGGGATAGTTTCCAACGAGAGACTGTTAGAGAGCTGAGCTTTGTTTTTCTTTTACTTTATGCCTTTCAGAAGCATAGACTCTCAGGGCATGAGTGGTCTTAACATTATTTAGCCTTTATGGAGCTGAAGGAACTTTATGGTTCCTTTTTAGTAGGTACTCTGAGGTTTAACATGCTTTTATTTTGCATTCCAACAGAAGGTTCTTTGGACTTTGGAAAATTAAATCTTGTTTGAGAATGAACTGCAAAACTACAGGAAAAGAAAACTCTACACCAAATATGAATCTGGAAATACAGTTATAAGTTAATACAGTTAAATAGCTGACAGTGGATTTGTCCCACTGCTTGGACTGATCTATGCCTCTGTGTTACCGGTCTACCTTCTTGCTCCCTAGTGGTCAATATTCAGGGTAAAGGATTTAAAAGTGAACAAAGCTCAGCAGCTGGAGCCTTTTCTGCCAGCCACGTGACCAATGGGAACATTTGTCAGTAAAATGTTGGTGGTCCACTTAATTTCTGCATGATCAAAGCCCTTAAATCAGAGCTTTCTTTTAGTAGTGCCAAGCGATGTTTATTTGTAGTTTTGCTCTGTTTATTCTGGTTGAAAGGACATGTTCAGCCTGCTTTGGATCAGCTGATCTGCTGCCAACCTGTTTCACCTCTGAATGACAGGTGTTTAGATAAGGACCGATTTGGTCTCTTTGCAGATGGAAAATGTTAGGCAAAAAGAAAGCCCTGACAACTATGAAGTTGTGATGACATGAGATCATAAAAGATTTCTCACAAAAAAAAAGCTAATTGGCTAAGCTGCGCCAGCGTTTTGCAGTAAAACAGCATAAGTGACTGTCCATCCAAACTGGCTGCATTTCAGCAACACATGATACGATCCCCACACATGAAGTTTTAATGCCACTTTAATAATCCATGTCATGTCCTGTGAATGAGTGGTTCTGGTTCCCTTCTCCCTGGGGCAGGTCTCACTAGTCCCCAAACTACCCTTCTCCTGCTCCCCCATCTCCCCTCATCACCCCAGCAGCCTTGCCTAGATCCCTGCAAACCCAGTTACTGTCCAAACCCCTGCTTCTTCAGCCCTTCCTGCCCTTCCCTTCTCCAGCTCCTGCCCATCAGTAGCTCCCCCTCCACGAGCCCCCTGGCTGCCTTCCCAATGACCTTCTCCAGACTGGAGAAGTTGCCAGGACGAAGCCCAGGATGGTGAGCCTAGCTGGTGCCACTGCTTTGCTGCTCAACTCCAGTGGCTGTTTGCCTTTCTGCTTGGGTGTAAGCTGCACCACAGGAATGAACTGGAGTTACCTGGCTGAGATGCTCTATAATTACATTGTATTATTGATGCTGGTATTATCAGATGGATTCTCAAAGGCACTTCTCTCACTTGAATTCCTCCAGGGACCAGGGCTACATTAAATACCACTATATAATTCCTTGAAAGCCAGTCTTTTAATTATTTTCCTGTTAAAGTGTGAGACTATTAGATCCAGCACTAGTTACTAGAAAGGTGCTGATATCCCTTAGCTTAAGTTTAGCTTGAGATTTAAGATTCCAACAGCTGGGCAAGAGTTGGGCATGCAGAGCTTAATTAATTCTGCGTAGTTGTCTTTTGATCTGCCCATGCGTAACAAACAACTCCAGAAAGCTCGGCTTAGTCACTTAGCAGAACTCCTCACCACCTATAGCTCCATGAACTCTATCACATCCGTCAGCAAACATCACCTTATCTGTCTTGCTCTCCCAGCACATCTCCCACTCCACTGTGATTTGCTAAATCAACATTCAGAGCAATGTACAGGATCTAACTGGAGCTGCAGGATCCAAGGTTCAGGCTGACATAATGGATATCAACATATTTATGAGATCACAGAACGCTACTGTAACTTCCACTCTCATTAAGATTTCCCTCAGATACCTAGAGTCAGAGTTTGCCCCACTCAATTCATCATTCTGTCCTCAGAAATGACAGAATACTCATCTTTCTACAACATAAACATACCTGTAAATGCCCTCCACGAGGATGATAATTTTTCTCCATGCTCTGTGGGTGCGAGGCTGTCCATATATTATTGCATCCCTCAGCAACTTCTCGAGGCTCCGCATATCTTTATTTAAAAATAAGAAAAAGGAGGAAGGAAAAACATCAACAAAGATTTTTCTCAAGAACTTCCAATTTTCTCCTGGGTGCTATATATCCTATACAGAAAAAGACAACATTGAAAAAAAAAAGTGCCCTAAACTTCCTTTATTAGCAGGCAAGACCCAACAATTCATTTAATTGGTGTGAATGCAATCTAGTGACAAAAAGAGTTATAAAAAGCTTCCAGTTATGCACCTGCTCTGGGGAACTTTCAGAAATCCTTGGCATACATTTTTATTTAAAGGCAAAGGGGAATCACTTTGCTTCAGTACTGAGGCTAACTGCCAGCAGTTCTGCGTAGGGGTTGCTGATACTCATAATTTATCAAGGCTTCAATAGTGAGTTTTGGTTGCTTTCCAATCACAGGCTCATGAACAGCAAGCATTTCTTCAGCAAAGGTTTTGACAAGGCTGCAAGAAGCACATCAGGATGGCAGCAAGAGAAGCCTTGTCCTTCTCAAGAAGGAAAGCAAGTGGAAGGTTGCTGATGAGAAAGGAAGAGACAGGCGGATACAAGCACATGGCATGGATACACTGATTTGGTGCCTAAATGCTTGGTGCTCGTGGGACTTCAATATAAGGAGGCCGGGAATAAGGTTATGATCCTTAGCTGATTTCTTAAGGGCTCAGTGTGGGTGATCTAAAAAAATTCTTGAAGGAAAGCCATTGAAATTTTGAAAAACATGGAAAAAGCAAGAAAAAACACCGCAGAAATCAGGGTCAGGCCAAATGTGGCTCTCAATGCACCAGCATTCTGGTGTCTCCAATGAATGGACACTGTTCAAAATGAATTATTCTGGTACTTTTCAGGAATTTGGATAGTTATTTCAAAATGTTTTCCAACAACATCCTACAGAGTCTCATAATATCCCAAGGAACAGTACGGATCAGCTCAAACTGTGGGCTGAGGAAATCAATGGCAATTTTTCACAATATAACCCCGTTTACTTCAGCAACACATCTTAACGCAGTTGATATAACCTACTGCAACATCACAAAGTTAATGTGCAGAATGAATTGTCCCAAGCAAAGCAAATACACCTTAGAAATATTAATATTGACCTCTAGCTTGGTTTCTGCCCGAGGGGAATGAGGCCATTTGCACTGCCCATCGTGAGTAACCCGAGCCCTGAGAGAGGGCCAGGTTATGACCCGAACCCTTCCACATCCTGATGCCTCACCTCTTCCCGGCAACATCCAGTGATGTTGATGAAAGGTGAAGTTCTCAGCAACAAAAATGCCACTCTGCACCTGCCACACTGCCACAAGGACCGAGCAAGCCCTTGCTGTACTCTACAAAGCACAAAACAGGCTTGAACAACATCACTTGCCCCTTATTTCAGTGGTACAATCGCCTGCACAGCTCAATGAGCGAGACGGAAATGCTGTTAGGAATCATGCAATGCAGACAGCACACTTTCCACTAGATGGCAATCAAGGAAATAAAAGTTCTTTGGTGCTTTATAAGGGGAAGTTATAACCAAGCTGAGCATTTGCCGCTGCTCACGTTGTCTTTTGTTTCGAGTAGAAAATATTTAGAACTCCTCCTAAAGGGCTCCCTCCGGATGACAGAGAGCTCACAGTAAAATTTGGACACCCCCTTTTCTCCACCAAATTATTCTCTGCTGATGTCACTGTCATCTAAATCCTTTTGGGACCTTTGAAACCCTCTTCTGAATCACACAGGGTTTTTCAGTTCAGTGCTCTGTCTATGTGTCAGTCCAGATCGGTTCTTGACTTCAGGAAAGTAATTTTGCCTCTGAGCTATAAGCATGGCTTGAAGATTCAGTTGTTTTAGCACACATTCACATGAAAAAAAAAAAAAGGAAAGAGGAGATGAAGTGAAATGTATACAAACCTGTTTTAAAAAATACAGGGCTGTGAATAGCTTCTGTCCAAACTACTGTGGAACATGAGACCACAGACTGGGGAGAACCTCTCCGAGGGATGAGCTTCCCTGATTTTACACATAATATAGTCCTGCTGGAGTACAGGCTAAGAACATGCCTGTCTGCAGGATCAGGGCTATCTCACTTTCTTTTCAATATCTCATTCTGAAAAACATATATGTGTGACCCTTTCTGAAGCCTGTAATGGTCAACACATAATCTGTTCAGGTGCAAATGAATTTTACTGACCTATTGACTCTGTGCCTCATTTGGAAAGGGGAAATAGGCAGGAAGAAAAAAAATCTGTAACCTTATATATTCCCCAGAAAAGGCTGCTTTCATTCTTCAAAGTGAAGACAAAGTGCTCTATGTGCTTGTGCTTAGGCTTTTCAGAAAGTGGGATATACTGAACTGCAGGAAAAACAACAGTGCAACCCCAGGTGACTTTCAGATATCAAATTATTTACCCATTAAATATAGTTGGCTTGAGAGTCATTAGGACATTAAGCTGATGAGCTGCACGAGTCCATCCTGAATAACCAGCTATAGAGAAAATAACAGTCCTTCCTCGTTTGACCATCACCAGCCCAGGGTTTTCAGCGGCAATGGCCAACAACTGCTCACCACCCCAGGAGCTGGTGTTAAGAATTTGACTTGATCAGTCAGTCAAAGCACAACCAAATCTATCCATGTTTCACTTTCCACCTTCTCCTTGTAGCATATTGTCCAGATATGGAGGATAAAGTTTCCTAAGAGGGAGCAGTGGATCTATCAGTGAGTTGGTGGACTTGCATAATCCTTGTTCGGGATTTTTCGGAGCTACTTCAAGAGAAAACAAAGTGCCAGTGGGCTGGAGCGAGTCTGAACCTGGGCAGGCAGCGTGTCATGCTGCCTCCAGTGCAGGTGGGACACCGCGCTCCTGCAGGGAGCATGGCACGATCGGGGAGACACGGCCTCTCCACCCCTCATCCTCACACCGCGGTGCTGGGGATGTCATCACCATCCCTCCGCGTGGGCTGGCAGCCGCCTGCGTGATGTCAGCTTGTTGGAATGAAGGCTTCTCTGGACTTAGGCCCAGATGAAAGCCAAAGCACAGGAGTTGAATTAAAACCTTTGGACAAGCTGAGATACATGAAGTCATACCAAAGTAAAATAGAAATGTAGATTTTTAGCTTTCAGTAGAAATACATGCTAAGTGCCTTAAACATTAAAAAGCTGCAGCAGAGACCTTAAACACAGTTCTTTCTGCAGCAGTGTTGCCTTTTCACAGAATTCTTTATTTTAGACAAAATATAGATAGAACAATATTGTTCACATTTTTTAGATATAATGTTCACATAAACAATAAGAGCTGATAAAAATTGTATACGCAAATCTGTGTGATACCTGTGCAATGCTTACGGCTGTTAGTATTAGACCAGGATAGGTTAAGAAAAGAAAAACTAGAATCGTGTATTGATTTCATTGGTTAATTAACAAATATAATCCACACTTCTATGAGAAAAGATATAAGAATAATATGGCATTATGGGAAATTAGAAGAAGATGCTGTTTGCTGCCTGCTGTTTTGCTGCTGCTGCTGTTGCTGCTTGGCTCTATCATGTAACCCCCTTCGAACTCTGCCTTCAAGAAACTATGAGACTATGAAATAAAGGACTTTGCAGAACAGCAGCCTCCTCTGCTCTCTTCTACCCTGGTCCGAGAAGGAAGGGTATCCCGTCAAAAAATCAACATCAGCTGAATCCTGTTTAATTAAAATAAACAGGCTGCTACTGCTCTTGTCACATTCTTCTTTTCGCTTTGCGCTTGTAACTCTGATTTTCCCTTTCTCCCCATTTGCACTCTCCTGCAAGTTCGTGCGGACCCCGTGGCTACACACGAGTATCTTTGTTTGGAATGCGGGAGTGGTGATCACTGCAGCCACAGCGACAGTCTGAGACTGCCCTCCCCGCCCCTCGATAAATACCGATCTCTCTGAAAGGAAAGGGCACTGGCCTCAAGAAAGCTCCCTGCTGACACTTGGCACGTCAGACGTGGCTGTCCCAGAGCAGAGAGGGCAAACGCAGACGCAGCGCGCAGGGAGCAGGACAGACCAGTCTCCTCGCCGTGGCGGCGTCTCTGTGTGTCACAGGGAAATACACGCCCAACTGGATTAGGCTGCAGTCCACCTATCTGGGCAATAATCTTGCCTCTGATAGTGGCCAGAGGCTTCAACGAGCACAAAACTTAAGTGGGTAATGTGCCTTTCATCCTGCTCCGCAACAGCTGTAAGCCTGCCCTCCCTTCTGAAATTCAAGGGCTACCTACACACTTGGAAAAGAAAAAAAAATTAAGGAACTGTCCTGTACTAAGCCACCACAAACTCTTTGGGTTTTGTAACCAAAGAGATCTCTTTCTCATTTTTACCTGTTTATGTATCTCTTTCATTTCCCTCCTATTTTATTTGCTTGCTTGATTAGTTTTCCATTTTTCTTTTTTTTTTCCCTCTTCTTTCCTTCTTTTTAGCCAGAGAATATATTTACACTGAAAAATGAAGGCGTTCTGCCACCTAGAAGTTCCTTCAGTATTAACTACAACTCCTCCAGGTAGCTGTGCTTTCTCTTTAAGGTGTCCTCATGGCACTTGTATCTGAACTCCAAAGCAGTAATTTGACTGAGTGAGAAATGCCAGAGTTGGATTAACATAAATTCACGGTTGTTGTCCAAGTTGGAAACTGTATTTTGTATGGAAACCTGGACAGCTCACACCTGCATCACACACTTGTCATCAACCACTTGATCTGTGAGAAACTAAAAAACCCCTTACTACTTTCACAGCATTGAAGAGGTGCATAAGGAGGAGCTAGGACTACAGTGCCCTGATTCCCATTTCAGATGAGGATTCAAGCACCAGATTAGAGGCTGGGTTTTCACCTAACCAAGGTGCTTGGTTATACTTTGCAATTCCCTGCCTTCCTCATAGGATCCCTTGTTCTGATTGCTCGGTGAAAGGCCCTTGCAATGAAGAGAACTGGAAATATTTTTTCCCCCACAGCCTGATTTCGGTACCTTGTCACAACATTCCCACAGACTGTTCATGCAATTGCAAATCTAAATCTGAAAATCGGACTGCAGTTGAGTTGCTTGATGATATAGGGGAAAAATGCAATACAATTAGAAAGAATAAACAAATCCTAAGCCTTGTATGGTGCCTTCTTTTACAGGCTGATAAGAACAGAACTCACTTGGACATAGTTAGTCCATAACACCCTCATCTGAAGGAACACCTGACACCGGTATAAGACCCAGAATTGCTGTGAGAGAAAACCCTTGATAAAATCACAGGCTGATTGATTAATGGTTAAATATTTGGTTTTGCTTTTCAGGTTTTATTGGAAGTATTTATTTATTTATACTTAACCAGATAAAGGTCAGAGGTCCCGAGAAAGGGCTTTTAAATGTATGGTGTTCTCAAAAGATTGCCTTAGAAATTAAAAAAAAAGCTAAAACCCAACAGGTGATAAGTCAATCTCTCCCTGAGCCAGGAAGTAAATCCATCTGAGTTTAGCTCCCATTTAGCTGAAGGACCCCCATGCCGGTCACTTGGGGAAGGTGGGAGGGACTCCCTGGAGCCCAGGGCTGGTGAGGGTAACATCAGACACCTTCTGGCAAAAAACTAACCCAGGCCAGGCCACTACTGCCCCAGAGGTGGGGAGAGGTTTTAGCTCCCACCTTCTCCCACTGCATACTGGTTGTTGGACTGCGCTGCTGCCTGCATTCCCAGTGCAGAAATGCAGCTCTTTCCTGTCTTCCCAAAGAAATCACTGCCTGGGAAATGGTACCCTGAGTGGTGTCCACACCACAGCAGGGGAGACAAAAGGCAGGTGCTTTATGGGCAGGTCAGAATGATTTTAGTCCACTAAAACACATTTAAGACTGCTTAGACCCTAAAATAAAATTGAAAAAAAATTAAAATCCCCTAGGCCTTCCTCAGAGCAGGGGCTCCAGGGAGCTGAACTTTGCTGCTTGCACCCACAAAACCTCACAAACACCTGCCACAGAAACACTCCCTTAAAGGCCAAAACCCCCGTGCCAATCCTGCTACGACCTTGGCAGGGTGAAGACTAGAGACAGCGCTAATGAGAGCCCACAGGAAGGGAAGGCCCTGTCCAGCAGTTTTTAGTTATGGGGCTAAGGTGGAATATTCTCTTACATTTCTCTCACATGGATGATCTGTAGGTGTGTGCCTGTGCATTTCTCTCAGCCCAGGCCTGTAAATTCCTGTCTGTTTACAAGGAAGGGATTGTTCACTGGCAGGCAGGATGCAGGGCACATTCCTGTGTCCAAATAAAAACAGACTTAGGGGTCCACAGCACATTTTTGTTCTATTATTCACCGTAAGGCTTGAAAACCTTCTCATACACGTGTGAGTGCTTTTGTCAAAAAGGAAAGACATCCGGATGCCTTTTATTTCATCTAGGGAAAGCAGAGATGTCTAAGAATTTTGTCTGTTCTAGAAAAACTACTCAGATTTTTTATGGAAAGTGTAATGCCTTGAGAGAGCTACCCACTTGTTGAAATAGAACTTCATGAACTTTTGTAAGAATAAGAGCTACATTGTACATAATTGAGGTAATAGGTAGAGATTCCTTCTTGTCTTACAAATGAAATAATTCTCTATTAATAATAGAAGAGTAATTATTTACTTTTGAAAGATGAAAAATCAATCCAATATTACAGATTTCATGCTTTGAAATAAAGTAACATAGTTTTACAGAATTAGCTGTAGCACAGCCTTTGAAAGATGAAGGTGTTTCATAGCAAGTTTAAAACGGGAGATTTCACTCTCTTTTCTGTGAAATATTGTTATCATAGAACAAAGTTTTGTATAATTTTTCTCAGACAAACAGTTTTTCCATAACAGAGCAGGGAAAGGAAAGAGAGATTTACATGCTTGTTAGAACCTGATGGTGAAATTAATGCTTATTAAAGATCTTAAAGCAGCAACTCAAAGTGCGACGTTTTCTATTCCTGCACAGAGCCAATACAGCACAAGGAGCCTTGCTTTCACATCAGGCAGTGTGACACGGAGCATGGCTCAATCCCCCTGTTCCTGAGCAGGACAACGACAGCACGAGCATACTCTGACAATTTGGGCATGCCTGTATATGTCACGTACCCACACATTAGCAAGAATGAATCGGGGAGCATCAGCAACACAGCTCTGATCTAACAAAACAAACATCTGTCTAACTGAAAAGAACCCTCCCAACCCAAGCTGGAAGTTGTGGTTGGTTAATTAATACAGTTTTGGTCCGTAATTTATTTGCTGTACTGACTTGTATTACACTAGTCCCTGACAGACCCAGAGAGAACAAGGCTGCCTGCTTCATTTTGGGTGAAACCATGTACAAAGGCAGTCCTGCCGGATTATACTTTCCACTGCTATCTCCCCCAACACACATCCTATTTCCTCCAAAGCAAAAGGCACGTACATACATCTCTGCACGTGTGATTTTAGATGTTAGTGATGTGTAACTCATGGGTATGATCAAGGAAATATTAAAAGACAGAACTTTCTAACCATAGAACTAACAAGCTGAGAGACTCACAGGGCTGAGAGAAAGCATGAGCATGTGAAGCTTCCTCAAATGAAATGCTCTCTAAACGCAGCTTAGGCTCAAAACTACAAAATTGTGACAACAAAAGGTGTCACTCAATTCCAAACAGTATTTGCAAAAGTTTCCACAGTTTCATTTTGGAAATAAGTTAAGGTGAGGTCTCAGCAATGGCATACAAGACTCTCTTTGGCAAATAAGATCTCTAATCTAGAAACCAATGAGATTTCCAAAGTTTTTCCACTTGAATGGGCTTCCACTGAGGTTTGCCAAGATGCTTAAAGGAACTGTCTGCATTTTCCAGTGCTGGATTAGTGCTGTTTGGGTAGCTCACTATTATTTTTAGGTTCACCCATTACTCAGAAGAGCATCAGATTTAATTTACTGTCAGTGCAACAGACGCTGGTTAGGTATCAGGTTCTCGGGAGGGGAGTGAAATACTGAGACATGGTTAGAGACCGACTTCCTTAAAGCGAGCTATGATATCTTCACAGCTAAGAGTAATACGCTCCTCAGACTGGAATGTGATTTGAAATGATGTGGGAAGTGACAGAAGCCAGCTGGACTGCACGCAGCATAGGTGGGTGGAGAGGCTGAGAACACTTGGATTTGGGTAGTAAGAGGTCAACCTGCAAGATGTGATGTAAACCTGACTGAATGGGAAAAGGCTTTGAACAACTAAGGAAAAGTTGAGAAAAGACTGGTGTGGCAACCATGCTTACAATATCCAGATTTGTGGAAGTGGACCAAGTTGGGGTATGCTACAGGTTAATCTGTGAATAATTAATTCTGGAAAAATAATCGTGTTCAGATGGTCTTTAATTCTTGAATGATCTTCAGAAATTGCTTCTTGCCGAAATTATGAATAGATATTAATTATAACAACATCTTATATTATAATTATAGTGTGCTTTTCATTCCAACTCATCCTTAGGCCTTTTACAGCATATGCATAATTCATTTTTTCTCCCCTTGGGGCTGAACATAACACTTAATAAAGAGAAGGGATTGTATTAGCTATTAAGAAAGGTAATCAGACCTCTCCTGATTTCTCACCAATTCTCTAGCTTCTAAACCTTTCTTGCAATCAATGCCTGGTGGCAGCAGTGAGGGTGGAAAAGGGAATTGCAATGGGGAATAAGGCAAAAGAACAAGGTCTTGTCATCAAAGGCAGTCCCAATGTCTGACAGTAACCGCAGCAGCATTAACTAAATAAAAGTTAAAGAGCATGAGCATTTTATAAGGTATACAATTGCAAAGTTAATGTGTGATTTCTACACTAAAATTCTATTCCAAAGAATTTTTGGGATGATGCTCTTCATATAACCATCTGCATCTTTGCCATTAGATCCCTGGGAATCCAGAGTAACTGCTTCAAAGGAATGCCAAGTTAAGGTAATTCTGGTTTCACTGAACCTGCTGGAAACAGAGGCATGTTTCTGTAAGTATGTTTCTACTGTTTGGACTACCATGACAATAACAATAAAACTTTTATGACAGCACACAGTCACTCAGCAAGTCAAAAAGACACAATAGCAATTATAGTATTGCACTATTAATTTTTCCCATCAGAAACCACTCATAATATTAAACAGTTGGTCCTCCTGCCTGGACAAAAGTATCATCTGGGAACTGACAGCAAAGCAAGCATTGAAAGAAAGCATTCTTGCCTTTGAGGTTTGAACAACTCTGTCTAAATTTTTCCAACTTCAATACTCACTATTATGCTTGAAGATTCTAATAGTGGCACCTGAAAGCCTCGCACCAAGAACGAGAGAAGTGTGGTTCAACTCATCACTTAAAATGAGGCAGCCCTGTGGAGAAGGAGTACAGTGAGCATCTGCACGAACCGGGAGGCTGCTGACACGTGTGCATGTGTGTGCCAGCACGCGCACTGTCTATGACAGAGCATTGCACCAACTAAGCTGTAAGGATTAAACATGAAATGCATTTTCTGCCACTTTCCTGAAGGCGCCAGGGCATACTGCAAAGGCAGGCAGAAATGGTGGGATCCGATTCTCAGGCATTCCCAGGTGGTGAAATGTTTTCTGCAACTGGCAAGCAGCAAATGAGCCTATTAAAAATTGACTGCTTTATAGCAATATCAGGTGGTGTTGCTTACTCTATCACCTGTCTACAGCCCATTTTGAGCTGTAAGCAAAATACAGCCACCACCCCACATATAAAGACTGTATGACAGTAGTGTAAGGAGGAGTAATGCTGAGGCTGGACTGACATCAGCACTTTGGGCTGCAGAAATGAGATCAGGAGAGACTGATGCCTTCCAAGTCCCACCTCCATTAAGATGTGGGTGAAGTTTAGGAACCAGAGTATTTCTCTGGTAAATGCATATAGAGTTGACCTGTAGTATGCTTTTTACTAATTAACTCAGTTGAAAACTCATTTTGTTTTTAGAAATGAAAACAGAAATGCGGGAGAAGTCAATTTGTATATTATACTAACAAGGGGCAGGACTCACAGTTGAATTTCAAAGCTTGACCCCTTGTTTCGTTCTTTCTATTAAACATGTTTCGCTGTGCTTCATTACCCAAAGGGCAACACATCATTAAGTAAAAACTTACTCTGGAATCATGGATTAGGCCTAGGTTGAGAGATACTCACACAATCTTCCTAGACACTGGTATGCAGAACTAACAGTAAGTGTAGATGCATCTTGACAAGAAAATGTAGCTGCTAGGCTTAATTATAGAGGAAAACATAGGAGTAAATCTCTCAAACATAGGGTAGTTAAACAATATTTGTAACATATATAATATATAGTAATACTGTCTAATAATACATACTGAATTGTCAAGAAAAAAAATACAATACATAGAGTGGAATCTTTATTACCACTTATATCTTATATATCTTTATTGCCACTAATATTTAAATATCCCACCTCTGACAGAAGCTTGAATCTCTACATGAGGCCAGGTAAGGGAGGGAAAATTATTATACAGCTAAGGAAAGGACAAGTACCTCACACTGTATACCTGCAATTTCATAAATTTACCTTCATTAATTCCCTGTATCTGTTCCCTTTGAAACTGCTGGACAGGTTCTCCAGCACTGCTGCAGACTGAAATTCACGTTCTGGGCAGCTGAAGCAACTCTCCCTGCCCAGCACTTGTAAACATGTATTTTAGAGATCTCTTGCAAAAGCTGCATTCATCTTCCACAGCGAGTGAAGAAGTGACTTCACCTCTACGCGTGTGTTTCAGAAGAAGTCTTGGTCATACACCACAAGCTGAGTTCATTCCACTGCCACCAAGAGGGAGGTCATGTTTCGTACTTGCATGGCACACTTCATACTGTTCCGCAGCTGGACGAGCAGAGGAGGAGTTACCTGCTTCCCAGCTCTCAGCACAGCGCATCTGCCTGCGATGTCCGGAGTGATCAGTGGCAGGATGATGGATATCCGTGCCTTTGAGTTAGCTACTTCAAACTGGAGATGAGGTGCCTTCGGCACCAAGTAAGAACCCAACTTTTGTAACACAATCGCGGCTTAGGCTTGCATTTCCTGCCGGCTTTCTTCGCAGGGCTGGCTGGAGCTCTGTTCACCAGGAATGCTAAGCACTGTGCTTTTTCCTTTCTCAAAGAGTTGTAGACACTATCCCAATCATCATCTTTCGTCACAGGCAGCTGGGCAAAATCTCAGCAAGCAGCCCAAATACTTCATCCCACAACACCTGGGCATGGGATTCAACATTTGCTTACTTTTTTAGGGAGAAGCAACTTCACTAAGAGGAGCTAGACAGCCGTATCACTGATCCTTAAACAGAGATTAGGTATGTGTGATAGCAACACTCAGCACTAGCACAGATGATGAAGGAGCCTATTTAAAGACACAAGGTCATCAGCTTTATGACTCACACATTCCTGATACCAAGCTTTGTTCCTCGATCAAGCCTTTCCACTTACTGAAAGCCCAGAACACTGCAACAGTAGTTAAAACAATTAATAAACGACTGCTCTACGTGTTCCTGAAGGAAGTACTCACCTTTCCAACAAGGGCTGGAATATTCATCGAGTTAGTTGCAAAGCCCATGCCAAACACCATAGCATCTTCCACACCAAGGAACTTGGCCACAAGTTTCTCTAGTTCTACATGTTTGTCTAGGGTGCCTGCAGAAATAAGCACACAGAATATTAGATCTCATTAAACTGTGAAAGTTATTAAGACACAAAACACACAAAAGAACAGGCTAGAAGTGTGTCATTGAGCTATACAACATCAAGTTCTAATGAAAGTTTCCCACTTGTATCCTGTGCATGTGGGCTAATGCAAGAGGTGCAAACCAGCTGTGACTAATGCTAACAAATACTGCTGCTGTTAAGGCAGCAAAGCAGTTGCTATGGGAAAAAACTTCCTTTTCCCATAATAACTTTTGACATAGTTTATTCTGAAGACTAATTTTTTTGTCTTTTTCTCTCCCCTGCAACGAGGACAAAGATACCTCCTTTTTGCAAGAAATGTGGGACAAACATCTTAGGCATTCTTGAGTTCTCTCCGGATGCAAAAACAAAAATGGGTGACAACAAAATTCTTCCTTTTTTATTGCCTGCTGATAATATGTGTACAAAATTCTTAATTAGGATTTTATGTGGATAGACAAACAAAAGCATTCTCCATGTTTTTCTGCTTTGGAAAGTAAAAGCTATTCCACTCCCCATAACCGATGATAACTCTCCTCTTTCCTTCCTCTCAACAGCAAACATAAACAATAACGCAACACTAGAGAGCCTTCTTAATTGCATGTTAATTATCTAATATTAGTGCCTGAAGTCTCCAAACTAGTAAGGTGCTCCAACTATCCAACAAAAGCAGTATGCTTCCTACCCAGCTCGCAGTGGAGGATGACAAAATACAAAAGGCAAAAAAACAGAAGAGTGGTGTTAAGAGACTGAGGTAACAGATAGCTTTGAACAGTAAGGAATCATCTCAACTTGCCAGCTCTCTAGTCCTTGGTTGCCTGGCTGTGCATTGCAGGGACCAAGGCAGAAGGAACTCTTACAGGATGATCTGTGGGGAAGAAAAGAGAGTGGTCTGTGGATTCTGACAGAGCATTTCCCCTATGAATAAGGCTGTAATCAGAGAACAGAAGAAAAGAATTAGGCAAGTGAATATGTTACTTCACTTGCACTGCACAAACTGATGTCACACTAATATTAAGTGAATTTACAATGGATGGAACAGGAAAGCTGTGCTCACTGTGATGGACAAAGGGCAGATGAAGGAGGAACGCAGAAGCCTGGCTAGAGTGTCTCAACAAGAATGATGAGTCAGGAAGATGATCTTACCTTCATCACGGAGCAGAGCTCATAAAAAATAATCAAATATAAATGGCAGAACAGTTTCAGCAACAGCACTAAGTCAGCTGGTTCCAGTGAAGTAGTGTTTTCATTATTTTTTCTCATTAAATATCTGAAGTAAGAATGACATCCATTTGGAAATAGAATGTGACAAATATCTATCACGCAGGCAGGTAACTCTTCAACAATCAGGGAGACAAGGAGCAAGGATCATGTGGCTTCTTGAAAAACCTGGATTACATGGACAGTAAAGAACAGCAGTGCTGAGATGTTGCCAGAGCCTTCCTGGGTTGTGCTAGACCTGAGCCTACTCCAGCAAAGCTTCAAGAGTGAGTCTGCACTCGTCGTATCACACTGCATGTACCTGGAGCTGGGCTGTCTCTGTGCTCTGAGAATTAGGTAATGTGACACAGAAAATGTGGCTCTGCAGAAACTCCACTGCGTGTGAGCTGAGTCTGTGTGAAGCTCTTTGAGGATGGCTATTTTTTGAATTTGTACATCCCAGGATACGCAAGGATATGAGCTGGCTCTGCACACAGCCACTGTTCAGTAGCCAGGCTCCATGAAATACAAAACAGAGCTGCTCACTGGGAATGTGGGTGAGAATCTGTCTTAACTTGTAAGCCCAGCAGGACTCAGCACGTATTTCTGTGGTTAGTTCCGTATTTTTTACAAATTGGGCCCTCTAGTCTTCGACCTGGTTACAGCACTCATTGACAACTAAGAGTTCCAGCATGATCAGCTGCCTTAGTGCTCCCTGCAGGTGTTACGTTGTCACTCGAGGGCTACCAGCACACAAAAAGAAGATGAAGTCCGAAATGGAAGCTTGAAGCCAAGCACACTACGGTGACAGCTTGAATTAGAAGGTTTGTGAAAGCATGAGAAACAAGCAGTGTGTTCTTTGCAAGGCAGGCATTTTAAGGCATGACACAATTGTCCCTGACTATTCCAGGGGTAAGTCTGACACTACTGGGGTGGAGTTAAATTGCTTTTTGGGGTTGCATCACATGTTTTCTGTTGTTACAAACAGGAAAAGCCTGACTCAATACAGACTGTTCTGTTAAAGCTCCTATTAGATGACCCACAAAGGAACAGCACATTTTGGAGCTATTTTTACTGATTTTGTCATGGTGAAGAATGAGATGTTCTGAAAGTGACTGATTCCCACCTACTACTTACTAATCCTAAGAGTGAATGCAGATGACATTGTACATCACTATTACCTACAAATCCCGGAACACAAATTGAAATTGGTTTGCAAAACAAAATCCTGAATGAAAAGGATTTGCAAAATGAGCCCTGGTTTTGAATCATGCTAATCACCGTGGCAATATTGTTGGTGGTAGGTAAGGTGCTGCAGAAGCAATACAACACACACCAGTACTGTCAGTGGGAGGTTCCTGACAGCTGTATACACTGAACAGAGTTGAAAAAGCATATAATCATGCAGTTATTAAATCATATCAGACGATATCTCCACACAGGATGTCCTTGGACACTGTATAAGCGACATCGAGTCCATCACCTCTCTTCACTGGAAGAAACAAGGGGTCAGACGTGTGCTGCTGGGACGAGGCTTGTCCACTAGCATTCCCAGCTATCACAGCCACGAGAAGCATAAGCAGCACTACCAGACAGATGCAAATTTGTTCCAAAGGAACTGGCACAAGCTGAAGCATCTCAGCATCTTAAGCTACATAACAAAGGCAGTAATTACGCAGCTCTTCATTAAATACAACCTTAGAGATGTCAAGTGAGGTTATCCCGGCCCTTAGAATGTTTTGCGTTGTGCTAGATTCAAGGCCAGCATGGTGATCTGATGAACGAAAAGTGATATACTAGGTACATTCTTTTTAATACATTGTATACACAGATACTTTCTATGCTTGCCCTATAAACAGACATTAGAATTTCCCTGCTGACTGACTACAGCTTGGCTTGACCCAAAAAATGAGGACACAACTAAATAATGTACACCAAATCACCAGGAAAGATTTAAGGAAAAAAAAAATAAAAAAAGAAAGGTAACTGCATCTTTAAGAGACAAAAATTAAGTCCTTTTGAAAGTCATTCTTCCCTGCTGAACAGCTGTACGTAATAGAGTATAGCAGGAGTTACTGTGATCTGAGACTATATAGGTATTAAGATCAAAGATCATATCAAAAGTGGACTTTCTCAATGGGAACCACCTCCACAGATTCCCACACTTCTCAAAGCAAATCCCCTCCTTTTCAAAATCTGATGACCCAGTTCCCTCCATTAACTTGCCACTGCACTCTGGTGACAGGGAACATGAAGTACACTGTGTTTTGACAGGCTTTTTCATAGACTTACCCCTGCTGTTGGGCTGAAAGTCACTGTCAGACTACTACACAGACAAAGCTGGAAAATGGACTTCCCATGATCCGTACAGCCATTATTTAGTTTGACGTTTTCAGCTTGGACAAGCTGGTTTATGCCAGTGGTTAGTCTGCCCAAGATAGTCTTTCAGGTTCTTACACACCAGTGACACAGACTGGCTGAACTGCCAACACGGGCAACAGTATCCTGTAATAGAATTTTATGTTGGGAATTCCAAGACACAAAGAAGACAGGGAAATACCTGCTTGCCTCAAGTTAAACGAAAGCTGGAAAAGTGAACTGATATAAGCAACAAGCCCTTGAAAGCAAAAAGAACAGCTGGGAACTCTATGCACCCCTGATGTGACTCACCAAGGTGAATGAGAACCATTGCACTATGAAGATGAGGGTTTGTCAGCAGCATCCTTGGGAGGGTGGGGAACAGAACAAAGCACCTGAACTTCCTTGTCGCATTTGAGACTTGAGGACACAAACTCACTCTGGTAAGATGCTTGTCAGAGATGAAAAAATCTGTATTATCGAAACACATACACGCTTTTACAAAAGCAAGATTGGATGAGCTATTAACAGAAGATGAAGAAACAGAAGCTGGAGAAATGATATTATTTCTTTACACCATGTTTCCAGAGTAGATGATACAGATGTTATCACTGTCTCACAGAGACACCACCAGAGGAAAGCCTCAACTCGTAGAAGGAGACATGTTGGAAAGAGAGGGAGAGAAGCACACAGTTATGTTATGTAGTTGCCTCATTTAACACTGTATGTGCAGAAAAGAGTCCCAAAATAAGGGGGTTTTGATGAATCAATTGATAGAAAGGAAATGCTCAAGTTTTCTTAACATTGCTACCAACTGACAGGGCTTTCATACCACAAAGATGCTGTGGGTGTCATAGATCTAAAAATGAACCTGTGTAATTTATTGATTCTCAGAAAAAAGGTGGGTTAGTTTTAACAAAACTTTCAGTTGAATTTAGACTTCTGATTTTGTTTCCTTTTTTTTCCCTTTCGAAAAACACAAGGTTAAAATTTCCAGTTTAAATCCAGCCGCTTCATGCTAAAGCCTGTATGGCAGTATCTTAAGTATCTAAATATTTTCATGCTGATAACATCATATATTGGAGATATTTTAGGTATTAAACAAGTCACACAACCCTTAATTCCTACAGATGCCTTCAATTCCACCTGCCAGCAGATGGACTATCCAGACTATTAATCTTGTTTTGCAAAGCATAGGTTTGCAATGGCGAAATACCAGGAACGATCCTGACCCAATGATCGTAAGTTGTTCATAAGCTGGATTAGTTATTTATGAGAGGGTAGGTACAA
This sequence comes from Struthidea cinerea, assembly GCA_013397865.1. NCBI lineage: Eukaryota > Metazoa > Chordata > Aves > Passeriformes > Corcoracidae > Struthidea > Struthidea cinerea. The sequence continues at coordinate 165,751 of VZTI01001289.1, read as the reverse complement.
AAAGGAAAAGGCTGTTAGTAGGAGATGACAAAAGAGAATTCTAATGTTTCCTAATTTATACCATACCCTATCAGAAAATAGCTAAGATTATGAAGTGTTTATATATATAGAGATATATATACATACACACACCCCCATACAAACAAATTCTCATTTTTGTGGCTTTATTCCTCCTTAATATCCTACTTGGAAACTGTAAATTATGGAACATCCAGTTCTTTATCTCTTTCTCCCAACTGAAAAATGAAACATTTATTCACGTTTGTACAGTATTATGTTTAAAATAAGCCCTGGCCCTAATTAAAGCTTTGAAGTAGTATAAAAGAAAGAATGGCCAAATAACTATTTCTACCTTTTTGAAATGCGGCTAGAAATTCATATTAGGCCTTAAAACCCAAAGGAAGGAGGTAAATGGGATTGAGCTACTTTTGTAGGTTAAACGTTGACACAGATTTTCAGATCTGCTTTTTAGAAATGAGATCGCAATCGAGTGTAAAAAATACTCAAAGAAAAAGCCCTCAAACTGAGTGCAAGTTAGGTGTTAAAGGGTAATCTCCTAATATGCACTCCAGAGTGAATCACCCTGCAAGTGCTCTGTGCAGGCTCCATCTTGTCTTTTGGTGCAAAGCATAATCACAGGAGAAGGATTTCAAAAGGCAGGAATCCTGCCTGGCTGCCTAACCAGCACTAATGACACGTTTGTTCTGGTTACTCACGTATATCATCTCCATGAGGAATAATGGGGAGCTAGATAAACAGAGCATTGGAATACTGGCTGTCCATGTGATAGCCCTGTCACCAGCCTGGCCCTGAGCCTAGGAGCGCTCAGAGCACGATAATCTGCCTTATCTTAAAAAAAGTGTAACTTTGCTGATTTTATTATCACCTGCAAGCAGCAAGCAGGAAACTAATGGGCATGTTTCTCAGTAATTCTCAGTCACATCGCTTAGAAAAGGCTGACCATAAACATTGAGCCACAGGATGGGCTCAGAAAAAAGGCTTTTGAGCCTGCCTCCAGCAGCAGCCAACTCCCACTCCAGCCATTAAAATACACTGATTTGCATGGGAAAAAGGACGTGACGTTCAAGTTGTCATTCTTTCATATTTTTCATTATATGGAGGGAATACTTGCTATTTCATATTTATTTAGGTTCCTACTTGCTGGCAATTTTATTAAGCTAAAACGTAACACTTTTGAGGGAAAAATTAAAATACATAAAACAGTGTAGGTATTTTTGGGGGGCAGTTTACATGAAATGCCCTAATGCTACCAACACGTCATTAGTTGAACAGTTGGTGTGCAGTTACTTATGGAATCATGGAATGAATCACAGAATAGTTTGTGCTGGAAGGGACCTTAAAAATCATCTCATTTCAATGCCCCACCTTGGACAGGGACACGGACACCTTTCTCTAGATCAGGTTGCTCCAAGCCCCATCCAGCCTGTCCTTGAACACTTCCAGTAATGGGCATCCACTGCTTCTCTGGACAACCTGTTCCAGTGCCTCACCATCCTCACAGGGAAGAATCTCTTCCTGATATTGAACCTGACCCTGCCCTCTGCCAGTTTGAAGCCATTCCCTCTTATCCCATTACCACGCCCTTCTAAAAAATCCCTCTCCAGCTCTCTTGTAGCCACCTTGCGGTACTGGATGTCTACTCAAATCCTTCAAGATTCAGGAATTATTTTCTCAGACCCGACATTTATTCCTAAAAACTAAAACTTCCTACTTATTTCATGTCCCGGTTGGTTCTTGATGTATGGTGAACAAGCCAAGAAATAAAAAAATGACCTTTTCCTGCACTTACAGGACAGACTGGGGCTGACAAAAGCTGTTTTAATTTAAATAACACCCATAGTCAATTTTGTCAGATACAGTAGGTGCAGATCTCTCTGTATCCTCCCTTGGCATCTCCCACAGTTAATAAGGACACCCTGAATCAGGTACAGTTTGGGTATTTCTAGTAACAGTGATCTCTGCACGCATGGCCAGTGTCCCTTAGAACGCAGAGGAGTGAGAAATTCTGGCATCTGCAGCAATGAGCTCCTCGGGTCTGCCAGACTCCAGTGTTTAGGTGAAAACCTTCCACCAGCTTCATACAACGCCCTGTAGATCTGGCAGTGGGAGAGGCAATGTACAGTGAATTGTGACCACTCTTCCACATCACACTTTGCGTTGAACACTTCAGTAATTTCTCCCTCTAGGCTCTTTTTGAGCGAGATGACAGGCATTTGTGACAGCCGAAGACAGCAAGCTCAGTAGTTCCTCACCCAGAAGCCATCTGAGGCCTTTGAGGATCCCTGTGGCCCTTCTCTTACACTTTGCAGTTTTGCTAAATCAGTTTTTTGATCAGACCTGCACAGAGTACTCAAGACAACAGCAAACAGCAGCTTTATGCAGTGGCATATTGAGGCTCTAGGGTTGGCTTTCTGTGTACTTTCTAGTAACTTCTAGCGTTTGATTTGCTTTCTGACCATGGAACAGTAAGTTAATTCTTCCATGGATGTATCACTTATAACTCCAAGATCTTGCTCCTGAGGGATAATAGCTAGCTTGGTCTCAAAAAAAGGAAAATATTTTTCTTTCACATTGAAAGTCCCACAAACCCCTCAGAAACGTGTCTTAAAACAACACCGTTATACTAAGAAAGTAATTTATTATTATTATAACTAAATAGAGCTTGGAATTAAAAATGGAGTGAAAAGGCTTAAATCTTTTTATGGGGGACAAATCTAGGAAGGTCAGCCATCAGTTTTAACCATGTTCTAAGAGGAAACTACCTGCAACAACATTTTGATCTGACAGCATCATATACCCTCTTCGCAGTCTGCCCAGTTGTAAGAGGAGCAGTGTAGGCAGAAGACCACAAAGGACAGTTTTACCACCATGTATTCTTTCAGACATCACTCACACTACTTTTATTTGTGTCTTCTTTGTTTTACCTTCTCTCTGAAATCTTCTGAAAGTAGTGGAATGATCCTTCTCAAAAAGAGAGCTACCACTGCTTAGAGAGAGATCTTGGTAAAACTCAAACATGCCAGACACTTAAATGCACACAAGCAGAACAGCACTTTCAAAGTCAATTAGCTTGAAAATATAAATATGTTCAAGTGCTCTCTTGGATTAGAGCCCCACAGGCAATTTACAGCCCTGGCTCTTGCAGCTCACTGCACTTCTACTTCAAAACACTTTAGCTCTGCACACAATAACAACAGAAGTTTTGAAATGTGATCTGCCCAGAAACAAACTCATCCTGTTCTTTTTATCTAAGATGAAGATGAGAAATTATAATTTAAAAAGTTAAGACATTTCATTTAGACCCGTCCCTATCTCTCTCTTTGATATATTTAACTCAGAATTTTTCTGTTCGACTGTGATGAGAATGGAGCACAAGAATGTAAAGCAGCAAGGAAAGAGGATATCCACTATGAATAAGAGGCTGTTTTCCTTAGGTTGTTTATAGAGATCCTGGTGACCGACAGGCTCCAAAGAGCCAGCACCAGTGAAGGAACCAGTGCTCAGCACACAAACACAGGCCCTCTGTTACCTGCCCAGGATAAAATGCTGTGACTGCTCATTTACAGCAGCTAAGTCAGGCCCAAACACACTGCTTTTTTCTTAATAGGTCCATGTCCAAGCTGCTCTCTGAAATCCACTTCCAAAAGACTCAGACTCACAAGGCTTTTAGGATGTTCTTCATCCGTAGCCCATGCTTGCATTGTGACTAGTCTTGATGCAGTTCATGGGACTGTTTGTTGCGGAGGCAATTAGAATGAATCTAAAACCTTGCTCAATCAGTCAAGACAACAACAGCACAGGAGTTCAGATGAAGAGAAAATCCCAGAAAACTCTACACATTGGCTCTCAGATAGACTAGATGACGTTACCTAATCAGATTTTTAATATTTGAACATGGAATCAATCTTTTAATAAGTTGGGTTGCTTTGTTTTTTTTCTTTTAAAGCAAGTCACACAAGTCTTCCATTAAAAAAATTCAGCAAAAGCTACAGAATAAGGAACACCAGCCATAACCTTAGATGTACTGAAAACAACTTGAAATGTTCTTAGGCAAAATAGAATCCAAGAGAAAAAGAGAGAAAGCTTCCTTCAATACCTTAAAGGACTAGCAATGGTGACCACTTTCAAGCATGCAATTCAGGTTAAATAATATATTGCAGTCACCAGATGGGTTACCTACAAAAGGAAAGTAGGGTCAATCTGTAAACCCTCTCTGAGTGGTGTCACTGACATAATAATTATCAGCAAATCAATCCACAATGACAAGATAAGAAGCAGGTGACAAGGTTTGCATTAATTTTTTGTCTGAAATGGAGACTTTAAATAAAAACCTAAATTAAATACAGTTTTTTTTCTGTAAGATTTATGGAAGAACAGAGATTAATTTGAAGATACAAAACATAATTTTTTCAGGTTGCTGGACTAGAAAAAAGAAGTCTATAAAAGACTTCTCCATTCTGGGAAGCCTACTTCTTGTTTCTTTTTTTTTTTTTTTTTTTTTTTTTTTTTTTTTTTTTTTTTTTGATAGATCCCAAGAAAGGTGAAGCCTGAAAAGAAATCTCTTCTTGCATTTCTGTGGCTTGAAACTATTTTTTTGTTCTGAAATGTAAGATGATTGTACCTTAAGGAATTCAAGGCTTTGTGTGAAAACAGAAAGTTGAAGGTAACACTGCATGCAGCCTGCAAACCAACAAAGCAGACAAATCATAAAGGACATACAAACCAAAAATGTCAGATGGAGCCTTCCTGAATTTATTTGCTAAAGGCAAACTAGAAATATTTTGTGTTTGTGTTGAAACTACTGCTTTGTGCCAGTAGTATCTCACAAAACGTTCCAATACATTCTTAGAACATGGGATTAAAAACATTATGTAAAAGATAATGTTACTAATCTGAAACCTCTGTGTGTGGTAACTGATATAAATCTGTGATGCAGTTGAATTTGCCCTAGAATAATTGTTGAAATCTCAATGCATTTTTTGCTTCTCTTAAAATATAAGCCTGTTACTTCCATCATTAAAAACCCCAGGCCAGTATACGACACATGTGGTTTTGCTTTTCCAAAAATCAGTATTATTTTTCCTTTTGAAAAAAACCCCTCATGTGAGAACAAATAAAACACAGCATTCCTTTTAATTGTGAAACGAGTAATTGCTGATTAAAGTTCTCTAAGTATCCAATTCTTTCAAGATATCTGTGAGAAAAGCAGTATAGTTATAGAACCTTTGGTGGCCATCTCGCTGTTTACTCACCCATTTCTTGCCTGGTACTGCAGACTCCTGTCCCGTATTTTTCTAACTCTATGGTCACAGTTTTCAAAGCATTAACATCTGTTTCTGCAAAGCCGAGGTAGTTATAAGAACCCATATTGATTACATTCTTGATAGTCCTTCCTGTAAACCTATAATGAAAGCAAATTTTGAACAACAGTGCAATTTTCCCTCCAATCCCAAATGAAAAGAAAAAATCCCCAAATTTTCCCACCAAATTTTGTTCTGGTGCCAAATTCCTACTTGTGAACTTACAATCCTCATACTCTAACAGCCCCAAAGTTTTTCTAGCCTTTCTCTTTTCCTAACTAAGCACTGCTTCTTGGTCGGAGTGCTTTCTAGGAGCCACACTGTAGATGGCAATATTCTGGTAAATTGAATGGTGAATGGCTGCTTTTATGCATTTAAATAAACAAATAAACCTACGACTTTATTTAAGGAACAACATACAGACATTAATTTTTCAAGCAAATTGTCAACTGCTTCCATTAAGTCATCAGTGCTGTCACACAGACAGAGAACTTAAACTTGATGAAAATGTGGGAAACACTATGATGCATTCTCAGTAAGCTCAAATATAGCCAACCTACATATTGTCTATGCTGTGAATTTCCATAGCTGCTTAATTCAGCTGTAATACACCAAAACCTTCAAGCTGTAATCTGCTTAAAACCCACTGCCAAAGACTCACTATGAAGGCAAGAAGCCACATTCATGCAACGCAAGGAATTATGATTTAAAACCTAACCAAGGGATAAAACAAATTTTGTTGTAATATTCTGAGTCAAGGTCTGTTATAAATGGAGTGTGAGCAGTCTTGTGCTGACACAGCCAAACAAAATCTTGCAAGCCGAATTTTTGGATTGTAAACCCAATTGCAATCAAGTTGGAAATCCACACTGCATTTCCAAACAAATACTCAGATGAAAAGCATCAGATTGTCAGCGTGGTGCTGATTGCAGAAAGAAACATGCTGATGGATATTAGACAAGGATCTGGACAGAACTTTCTGTGCTTTGCAGAGGTATCAGGAGCATGCTTAAGAAGCTCAGAGTGGCACAGTGTAGGATGACTCACCTAAATGTCCAGTTGTAATCATCTGTAACGCGCTCCATGAGGTCAAACTGTGGCCCAGGGACACTGCAAATTGGACGATTCCAGTTATCCCGTATTCTCAAATAGAGGTTTCTGGTGTAAAAGTTCTCAAAATCTTGATAAAGTGGCACAAAGTCCTGGTTTGAAAACATGCACAGGGTTATGTTCCTGGGAAAATATCTGCTTCTGTACCCAAGTCATTCCTATTAACAGGGAAAAACTGATTCATCAGTAAACAGAGAACTACAGCAGCCACAAGTTGGTCTAACTCCCCTTATATATCCTGAAAGTCAGACATGGAAAAAAGTCAAGATTCTTTCACTTAAAGAAACCAATTGTTTCAAATTGAGCATTTTTTCTACGTGTGGAGCAGATTGCAAAAGTAGGACAAACAATGCACTACATTTCATGAAATGCTGGATACATTAGACTAAAGCTAGTCCAATATATGTGATATCGGCCTAACCTGGAGGTGCAAATATCCAGTTAAGACAATTTTTTTTGTTTGGTTGAGAATTAAAGTCTATCCATGGATTTTACTTGGAAATTAAATTTAAACAATGCTTTCTACGAAACAGCAATATATCCGTGTTGGGCACTGCATACAATAAACTGATAAAATAACATGGCATGCAGTTAACATATGTGGGAGAATTAAATAAACATGCAATCCATAGTGAGGACAAAAAGATTTAAGCGGCACAACTGGAATCAACAAATGGCTAAATCATGAAGTGAATTGAAAATGATATTCATTAAGTTATGCTTTCATCTTTGAAAATCTAAAACAGGAAACAATTTCAGGAATTTTATTTGTAAGGGAAACTAACACTCTTCATGTTTTTCCTTCATTATGTAAATGATGACTCAAACTGCACAGAGGAGGAGGAGCAACCAAAAATTCTAAACAAAGTTGGAAGGCAGTTGATCTTGCTAAGGTGCAAGTTTGACTTAGAACTACGTGGGATGAAAAATTTCGGGAGTTACAAGAATTCAGACCACATCCACTTTGTGCTGGGACATGACTCCTTAGCGTTCTGTGACCAGCAGTTCAGCAAACAAGCCAGCAATTATAACAAAGTTAGTACTGCCTCGCTCTGAAAGGCAACATGAGACAGCCAGATGGGACAAAGGAAAATCAGGGTTTAGGAGATTTGGAAAGATGATGTATTTAACAATAAGGCATTTGTGAGTTTTCTTTTTCTGTGGATTGACCTCATATGCTGAGATTCTGTTTTGTTCAGAGTATTACGGCACTCTTAGAACAAGGTGAACATGTGCCTGGGTAAAAGTCATGACTTTACATAAATGTAGGTACATAATCGTACACGTGCATACAACTCCACTGCAGGGCGTGTCACTCCTCTCACCCCTGTGCAACGTTCTGCAAAAATGAAAGTTGTCTGCCTTGCTACTTCCACAAGTCACTGTAAATCCCTTGCAAGCAGGGGAAAACCCAGCTGTGCATACATAACAACTTTTTCATACATACTTTTTGTTGTTCTCTCTCCGCAGCAATGTTACGTTTTTCTAGTCCCCAGGCTCTCATAAAATCTCGCAGGTAGCCAAATATTGTTCCCACTGCAAACCCCACGAAAGTAAAAACTGCAACATACATTGGTGCCTGTTCAAAGTGCTCAATAAATGTCTTTTTGTAGAGAGTTCCGTTTGATACTCCATTCTTCTGAAAAAATAGAACAGAAACCTGTGATTAATACATTTCATCTCATCAAAGCTTAGACCTTTAGACCTCGGGGCAAATCTTTCTGTCTAATTAGGAGAGACATTTAGACCTCACACCGTATCAGCTGAAGAAGAGGACCTTTAACACTGCAGCTGCTACTGTCCACTACAAGTATCTCCCATTTCCTCTCCTCTGGTGTCTTCAGTTGCAGGTGTTTTCAACACCACTCCCTTGTCTATTTTGAAACATGTGAAACTTATGAAAGATTGGCAATAGATTATTGTGCAATTGGACAATTATTTCAAAGGTGATTAAATGGAAACCACAATACTCTGTCTCGCAAGACGGAGCTATAAAAAGGGAAGGGCAGCATTAAAAACTCACCTACACTGTGCCTGACTGCTTCTGGAAGTTTTGTGTAACCCATTGCAGCAACTAACCTATATAAAACAAATCCTGCCTGGAACAGGGCAGCTTTACCACAATGTTCTCCAGACCTGAGGAAGTATCCAAAACAGTTATGATCCCAGCCTTGTATTTCTGTTCTGATTTCACAAATGCTTTTAATCATATTTTCAGTGACCTCTCCCATAATTCTAAGGGTACTTAAAAACAAAATAGAGAAGAGCAAAAGAAAAGGAAAAAAAAACCCAGAAGACACACAGACAGCCTTGTTTGTTAGAATTAGTGATTCCGTTCTAGGAATTTACAGCAGTGTGTGGACAACATATTTTGTCATTAAAACATATTAAGATTTCCATTTTCAAATTAAAGAAGCTAAGTTTTTCTGTTGCAATATTCACTAGGCTCATCAGATTATTCTTTGGAAGAGTGGTAACTCCCTTATTTCTGCAGAATTGATGGCCTTTACAGTCACTGTCTAGTAGCAGCCAATTTGCTAATTCAAAACTAACAAACCACAATCCAGAAAAAAAAAGTGCCCTGTTGAAAAAAAACCCCAAAACAAACCAACTAAATACCCAAGACATATACTTTGACATATTATAAAGCAAAACTACCGGCATATGAGGAAACACCATTAATACATTTCTGCCTGTGGGAAGGATGAACTAAAAAAGGTAGATTACCTAGTTATGTAATGAAGCATGCTGAAATGCCATATTCATATTAAGAACAATTGCCAATTCACTATACTTGTAAGGACAGAGTATTATTGATCTTTATATTGCATCAAAATGTTTTTATCCTCAAAGGATTTACATTTCTGTTGTAACTTGCTGTCCAATTCTGGATTCCCACGGGTTTTTTGGGAGAAAAAGAAATTAAAAAAAAAGAAAAGCATTGTAGGGCACAAGAGAAAATAAAAAGGCTGTGAAGGAAACCCAAAAAAGAAAAAAATATTGGTTGGGCTGAACAGAAACACATTTAGACTTTGGAAACACTTATTGCCCTGCAAGGGAGAAGGAATGCAGGGCTGGCTCTCACCATGTGAGGGGACACCTTTGAAGCAATGCTACACATGCACTCCTACCTCAAGCTAATTGCTCTTTTAGGGCAACCTATTTGCCATGAAAAACTTTTTATGAGGACGAGTTAAATACATGGTCAAGTCAAATTTCACATGAGTCACAACAGCTGTGTGCACACAGCGATGAGATAAAGTAAATATTTCAGAAAGGATTAAGCCCAGTCCTATTACCTTACATTTGCCATGGGCTAAGAGCATATTTATGGTCATCTATGGAAATGCAAGTGGCATTGTAGCTTGATGCCCTTGAATCAATTGGCATCAAGCTGTGGTAATGTGATAATGCTGCTGAGCCCAGAGGAGAGAGTTATGATGTTTCTCTTCATCAATTTTATTAAGAAACACTTTATTGCTATAAACCTTATTGGTGAAGGAATGGGAAAGCTCCAATCAGACTTCCACACTGTAACACTCTTCTTCCACAACAAAACTCTGCTGTTGTGGAACTCTCATTTCAGCAGGTGGCATTTGATGCAGTCAGTATGACACATGTATTTAAACAGGTAACCACTGTCACGGTCCTTAATACAGACAGCTGGGAGTAAAGAGCATAGACAGTAGCGAAGTATGAAGAATGTGGAGTCAGATGTGACCCACATTCTTCAGGCTATGAAGGAAAAACTCAAGAGTCTTCAAACAGTTAGTCCAAGGCTGGGAGAACAAATTCAAAAACCACAGTGACATCTTGTCTAAAAAATAAAGTGAGGAAAACAAAGAGCACTTAATCCATCCCTAGAGTCCCACAGAATAGTAAAGAGAGAGTCTCAAGAAAGAATAACCAAAACAAGTGGATTTGCTTCTTCTGGAGAGTGGGAGAGTGGTAGCGGGGATATTTTTGGGCAGCACTTCTGATCCAAGCATGGGGTACATGAATGACTGACTGAACATCATGAGGATGTTCAATTTCAGACAGTCTAAAGTGGCTGAATTGGTCAGCGAATGAATGGTTAATCATCAGTTTGCACTACATTACTGTTGACTTTTTTCTATGTTATCATAAAGTTTTATCTCAGAAGAAAGAGGTGGATTTGGAGACTGTGCATTTAGAACAGCAGCCACCCAGTGAAGGGTGATTTAATTCAACTGTGGCTGGCACTGAAATCAAACACAGCAGATTTCCTACAAATGGCTGAAACGACTCAGAGAGCACTGGTTACACCATTACCCAGCAGGTGCTCTGCTGAACTGTGCACTCACAAGTGTCTCATTACCTGTAATAACACCTGCAGCAGACAGTACATTTTCTACTCCACACCTTCAACTGCAGCAAATGATTGGCCAAAGGTTCTAAAATATATCTATATATATTCTCCCAACTTCAGCAATTGGTGGCTTTGAGATTTTATGACTCTAATAGTGTGTTATCACCTTTAATAGTCATCAGGGGGTTCACCATTTTTGAACCTAAATATGTTGGGGAAATGAATTGTGACTTTTGATAAGTCATTTCATCTGTAAAAATGTGTTTCCTTTTTTATAATAAAATTACCTGACAGTGTCACGACAATTTACTTTGACTGTTCTTGTCTGTTCAGCTTTCCTACTCAGCCAATTACATAACTCATAATTTCTGTACTTAAATACATTCTGCCTCTCCATTTTTCTCTTCCCAACCTAGAAGAATGTTAATCTATATAATTCTAGTCCAGTCTCCTTGTCCTTACATGGACTTAAACTCTAAAAAATAAATGAAAAAATTCGGTATTTTAATTTTCAACTTTCTATTCACTCTGCAAAGTTCAATAAAATCTTTCTGAGATGCAGAGGATACAAATTAAGATTAAATACCACACTTGAGAGCACAGCATGGATTTATACACCTGCAAATGGTGCTTTGTCTTCTCTTCTGTTGCCTTTTAAAGACTGTTAACATTCTATTTGCCTTCTCACCACAGTTCATGGTTTCATCTCTTATGATTACATATATCCTTCCTCAGTTGCAAAAATACCAAATTTAGAGCACACTGCTAATTGTGCATTCTTGGGACCATTTTCCCTTCTCATTAATTCTTTGGTTTTTATTTTGTGACGTGCAATTTTTTTCTGGTCTTTTATCAACATTATACACACTCCCAATGAGAAACTTCTGCAGTGTTTCTCGTTCAGACCTAATTTTTCAGCAACCCGAAGAATTCTGTATTGTCAATACATATTGTCACCTATTTCTCCTCGCCCCTTTTTCCACACCATGGGTGAAAATATGAGAGAGCACAGGTACAAAGAGCGGTCCCTGGGGGACTCCACTCCCTGCATTTCCCTCAATGCCTTTTCAAAAACTGTTTATTTGTAACCCCTAATTTCTCTGGCAAAAAGGCCAACATAAGCAGCAGCCCAGAGTTATTCATCAACTCTATCTCTGGCTTAAAAATCTTGAGTAAACACCCCTTGTGATATGTTAATCCACAATTTACTGGCTTGTTTCAAAAATTCTGCTGGCATTCCAAATCAAAAGAGTTTCTCGGTGGCCTGCCACACAGTAAGTTTACCTTCCAGGCACAAATGCAGGGAACCTACTGGTGCAACATAAAGCCACTCAACACAGAAAGGCTACAGGTGAAATTCAAAGAGAATGGATGTTTCACCAAGGAGTTTTACAAATCTAGGATTTAATCAACTTTTTGGAAACCACAAGCACAATCAGGGTAGGCAACTTTTGTGCGTTGATCCTCTGCTTCACTGGTTTCCAGCAAGATACTGCAGCAAGAGAATTCCTTGCAGCAAGATTTTGATGCCAAGGAAGTCAACAGGAGTGATGGCAATGCAGCAAAGTCAGCTTTATGTACAATACTCTTAGATTCCCATTTCCTATAATTAGCCACAGCATTTCGAAACTCTCCCCTAATGAAGAACCCCTTCTAAAATGCCTTCAGTTTTTCAAATGGAGAAATCAACTCTTACAACAAATCTGAGAGTGCTATTAGAATGGACAACAGTATAAACTACTGAATATATGGTACACACAATGTTAATCGAAATAGCTTGCTCTAATAATAATGTAAACTCATCTTGAAGTCTATTAAACACTTCTGGCAACACCTTTACAAGGAATAGTTACAAAATATATTTGCATTAGCAAAGAAAAAAAAAGGATAGCTATGCAATAGCATTAATAATACTTAAATATTTGTTCACACTGCCATTAAAATTAGGAGATAGTTTTTCATTGCATTTAGGTCCTGACGCCCTCAGAACTGGCTAATTGGCATGCTAATTGGCAAGAGCCAGATTTGCATCGAGGGGAGAGTGAAGAATTGAACAGCACAGACACGGTGCCACAGCACCAAACCTGCGTGCTGGCCCCAGTAACTCCCCAGCAAAGAGGCAAGCACGTGTGCTGGCACGAGGCGTGAGCAGACCCGTGTGAGTGGAGTTGTATCAAGCAAACTGAGACCCAAGAACTCATGTTGCCATGCAGGTCTGTTCTACAGAGACAACAAGCTCTAATTAAATGTTCTTCTGCTATTATGGCCACTGCCACTATAGCAGCAGTAGGTGCAGACAGGTATATCTTTGAAATAAAACTACCAGGAGAACAATAAAGTCTTTAACTATAAGTTTCGTGCTAGGAATCAAATCTGATCCAGAAGTGGATGAAACTTTATGTGTGTTTCTGGATCAGATTTTACCAAGTTGTTGCATACAACCTATGAAAAAACAATGCAAACTGACTGATCCTAATACTTCCCATACAGATATGTATATGAAGAGAGAGGTGTTGAAAACTGTGAACCAAGTGACAGCCATGTTTGCTCAGTATCTGACAGACCTACAGGATGACAGTGAAATCTTAAGCAAATTAGGACAGGGTGTTCTTACAGCAAAAAACTGATGGGAGAATAGACGTAATTGCTAATGCAACATCTGATTGCTTGTAGACAGTTTGGTTCTAAACAGATGTTTCCTCCCCAGCATTCGAAGAGCATGTGGGACAGGACCCTAAATGTAGATGATTTTAGATATCCTAGCATGTGTGAGACAGCCACATGGGGAAGAATATAAGTATCTACAGAACTAATGACATAAACACGTAACAGGGTCTACAGAAGCCTGTAACCTTCTGGAGCAGAAGCTGGAGATGGGGTTCTACAGGATTCCATTTCAGCCAAGGGCAGGGTATGGTCCAGCTGAATCCCACTCAGAGCTTGCCACTGGATAGTCACAACTTGAAGTGACTGGTGAGCAATTCTGTCTCCTACAGATCATTGTCACCAGAGGGCTGGGTCCCAAAGAACAAAACTGTCAGGTTCTGTGCAAACCCACCAGGCTGACTGTCACAATGACTGCTTTTTCCCAAAACCACTTAGGAATCCATAAGGCGCTGGAGGAATCTGGGTGATTGCATGCAATTCCCAGGAGAAAAAAAAAAGGAAATTGAAATTATGAAAGCAGAGGTTCCCCCTAATGAATACACTATTGACACAAATTTAGATTACTTCATAAATCTCCTCACTTACTGGCAATGATACCCTTCACTTTTAATGTGTGATTTCTTTTCTGCAACAACATATTTCAGATCTTATAGGCTCAAGTTTCTAAATCGTAAGTCAAAAATGGCTACTTGGGGAATTCATAGATTACTGAGCTATAAAGACGAGACTTAAATTAAAAATAGTTGTGAAACTTCTAAGTCTAGAAGGTGCTAAAATGAAGGTCACTGCCCCTCGCAATGTGACAAAGCCACAAGAAAGTGGCTACAAAACAAACTGCAAGTAGCAACCAAGCCAAAAATGCTTTAGTTCTTAGTAGTGTGCCTGCAGAACCCTTGTTTAGACTGATTATTGATTTCTACTGAGGTTTCAAATAAAATATATACCTGGTAGTAATACAATCAGTGAGGACTAAGAGCAAAATCTCCAAGACCGTCCAGAAGGTTTAGGAAATATAAGACACCCTCAAAATAACTTAGGAAACCATGTACTCTTGAACTTGCCAGAGATTTAGGATTTAACAATTCAGAAACTCTATGAAGTTCACTCCCCGTGGACCATATTAAATGCTGCTTGTTCTGCTGCTTGAGGTTTGTTTGAAGACTGGGTCTCCACCACACTTTTCACAAGCACCAGGAAATGGCTTTTCATTTGTTAATCAGCTGTCATCTAATTGCTGGCTAAAAACTTGCAGCCTCTCTTCAATGACAGGCAAACACCACAAAGGTATGAAAAGACAGGATCTTCACCTTCCAGACTTGCACAATCCTTTCAGCTGAACACAAGTTAAACTCCAACATATTCAACTTGCAGCAATTCTTTCAGCATCAACTAAACAAGTCCTGCAATGCTGACTGTGACACTAATATTATGAAAACACGGATGTGAATGACAAACACATCAGAAAAATACTGTGAAATACTGTTATGTAATGAGGAAAACAATACCCATGCTATATAATGTTCAGACCAACACTTTACTCTGATGCTAAAATGATACTTTTGAGTGTAACGTAGGAGGTTGGGAGGATACGGAAGACTTACTCATAAGTAACATCCAGGAAGAACATCCAACAGCGGCAAGAGTTCCAAACAAGAAGAAACATGAACTCAGAAAGTACACATTTTATCTTAGTTTTGTAAGTTTTTGTTACGATATTTATATTAATTTAAGAAGTGTCTTATCTGATATATCAGAAATTCTAGCCCTGCACACACTACAAGCAACACGCACTCCAGCATCAACGAATGTTTAAACTATTCAGAAACTGTCTACTTTGTGCAATTTTTGCAAAACCTACAGAAAACATCAGCACGTGGTTTTATCTTGCATGAATTTAGTCCAGCAGGTAGAACTGCACATTGTAGAATGGTCACACCACAGTGTTTGTCATAAGAAAAGCCACATACAGCTCTTTATAGCACAGAAGCTTAGACTAATGCACACAGACTCTGAACAAATCCCAGGAGCAAACCATGAAAGTGCAATCTGATGAAAGGGAGAAAAATCGTAGAAAACACTATTATGAACTTCAAGGTTCATAAACTGCAATATGAACCATAACAGCTACTACCCAATACCAAATAAAAGTACATGGGGGAGAAAAACAACTGCATAGCAAACTCTTTTCCCAAAGGCTTTACATTTGTACATTTCAAGCAATAGTAAGAAACAATAGAAAGAAAAAGTAACATGACTGCCTTATACAGCTGTTATTCTGCTGTTACTCCCCGACACTTCAAAGTGACTCAGCATAAATAGGAAGGCACGAGGGCAAAGAGGGAGCTTAGTAATTTCAAATTATTAGAGACAAAACAACAAAGTTCACTACCCAGAGAGATACCTACAAACACCAGAAGGTGTTTCCTAACCTTACAGCAATTACAGAGCAGAAAGCCAGGCATGTGGGATCAGAGAGAAGTGGATGAAACACCTGGGTTACAGCAATCCCAACAATGTTCACGGCGTCACGTTGCAGCAAGAGTTTGGTATGATTTCCAGAGCTTAAGGTAAGTTACAGGATTCACACTGCTTGGCCACATCAGAGTATCTCCTGATCACCCAAATCCTGTGGCTTTAAAACTAAACAAACAAACAAGATGATGACGAAGTGGTATCACTTCAAAGGCTGCCAGTTTCTGCACATCACTGGTGATGATCTACTAATATGCGAAACTACTTCCAGAAGTGACTCAGCATTTAGAAATTAATCCTATGGATCTCACATACATTTTCGATATGAAACTGTTTGTTGGGATGAAGACTGAATGCAAAGATTCTCCAGATGTGCTAACCAGATTGCTAGTGATTTTGCCCAGTGTGGATTCTGAGTTAATATCCACATGAAGCAACCCACCAACTCCCACGTATTTCCTACAGAGTGACTTTGCAACAGAAAATGTTTTAATTAGCCATCAAATTCCTCTCCATGCAGAATTCCCTTGTGAAGAAAATGCTTCATCTTCTGCACTAACTAGCATAATGAATCCTCATTGGATCATGGACCTTTCCCCATTATATGGCACAACAGCTTCAAACAGGGCCAGGGTTTTGCATAGATTTAATAATGAGTTTAATAATGACACACACATTCCCTATCAGAATGGATGTGGCCATGGATGCTGGATCATGCCAAATACATTGCAAGCTTAAATCTTATGGTGTTAAACCTTTAGAAGCAGTCTCAGGCCATTCTTGGTTCCTGAGATTACAGCACCAGTTTGGAGAAAGACTTCTGGAAGTCACAATACATCCCTTGTTAAAGGAGGACAAATGTATTCACACTTCCTACCTGGAAATTGCATCTCATTAGGATAATTTGCACATTATTTTGATGATTCTGAGAGTTATGCACAAGATAAATTGAAACTGTGTGCCTTCCAAGACATTCCTATTATTGCAAGAAGTAACTTATCATTGATATTTCAAAAACCTGATGAAAGAGAACGTCATTGCCAATTTTGTTAATGCAATCAGTTTAGCTGGATTTATGCTACCTCCTCCAAGGTAACTAACTACTTTAAAACAATTTAAATACAAATATCTTGGCATGCCACAGATGGAGAGGAAAGAGAGAGATAAGAAATTCCGCAACAAAAAACCCCAACGGGGAAAGCAGAATTTCTCATGAACAGCTGAGAAAGAGGCAATCAAATTTGTGCTGCTAGCTTGACAGATAGGGGGATTAAAAACTCAGTAGGAAGATGACCATCTGGGTAGAAAAGGTCCACCTCTGAGCTAGGATAAGAATTCAGCATCAAAAGAGAGCCCTAGGGTGAAAAAAAATCAGAATAAGTTCAGTTAAGGCATAGAATATAGGTTTGTAGGACAGAAGCTTTTGAGGAAGGTGAAGAAGATACCCATCCCATGAACATGTCAAGAAAATGAATAGCTTGACTCCTTCAAACACAATAGAAGCTGTTTTAAGCAAGAAGACAAAAATTCATTTAGCCAATCATTAGGCAACTTGGCAGCAGTGACCATGGCTAATTAAAGTCAGTTGCCCTATATCAAAGCCAGCATCACAACTGGTACCTGTGATCAAATCACTGCACCATTTAATTTCACAGCATGACAAGGGCTGCAACCCACCTATCATCAAAGTGTCTTCAGAGAATCCCAGTCTGGAGGAACCCAGATTCACCAACTTGTGCCCTAATGCAGAGAAGCTGCATTGTTTAACCGGTGACAACCAATTACTTTTTCTTTTTTTCACCTAAAAATCTACAGAAGCAGTAACATCCTTCTTTAGCTACATTTTTTTTGTTTGAAAACTATTAAGCAACGGTGGTTTCCATCTGTGGCTAAGTGGTGCCCACACCTAGACCTATGAGAAACTCACAGCTGGATGCCTCCAGGAAGAACAGTTCTGCAACAGGCTCTCTCCTCTTCCTACCAATTTCAATTTCTTCCTTGTACAACTGGAAAAGACAATCTTGGCCTATATGACTTCTTAATGGCTATTTAATTGTTATGATATTAATTAACTATTATTAAATTGACTAATTCAACCATAGCTCAGAAAAAAAATCATTTTACTTCAATTGCTTGAAGATCAATAAAAAAGAATCTAGAAATAAATTGATGCTTTTCAAAAAAGGTGCATTATACATTGAAATGCTCTTTATAAGTTGTTCCAGTAATTATCTAAGTCGTAACATTGAACAGGAGGACTGCTGGCTTTCTCTCATCTGAACCTTCTGTAACTACCCAGTTTTGCAGAAACACCCTTAAATAAATGCTCTCCTCAGATTTTACAGCAGTCTAGATACAGGCAAAAAGGGAAGTCCCCACCTCACCATGTACTGATTTTCACCAGTGGATCAGTGTCTACCTAGAGGTAAGCACCTAGAGCCTCTAGGTTCTTGGCTGGAAAGACAAGGGTTAGGAAAAAGAAGCACACGAGAAATTCAAGAGACAAAAACCAGGTGCAAGAAAACTGAGGGAAAGAGATGACTGAAGTGTTTTGTTTTTGCCAGCAAAGGAAGACACCTTTTCAAATGCACAGCAAAAAGCAAAAAGTCAATTGAACTAGCCTTTGGGTTTGAACAACCTTAACTTTTTTTTAAGAAAGCAATGGCCTACTCCCTCATGTTACCCCTCGGTCTGCAAGTACCCCTCTGCTTAAGCTTTTGAGCTCACAGAGCAATTTCAATCAAATCTGATGAGGCCTTCATGATATCAAATTTTCTTAAAGTTTCAGGAAAATGTGACCTTGATAATGCAAAGGGATCCAAATCCCTGAACGGAAGGACAGGCAGAAATAACTTGGCTCTTTAGCCATTCTTGGAGTGAATTACACAAGCACAATTGTAATAATCCATGAACCAGCCTCTAGTTAGGGCTGAACAAGGTTCAGCACATTCTGCCTCTTGCCCATCTGGAAAGCAAGGATGTGGTAGGCAAGCTGGGATGTTCTGGGGTGGCAGATGATGCTGCATATGTAACAACATGAAATCACACTGCTTGTGGAAAAAAGTGCTTACAGGCATTTCACAAGTCTTTCCCTTACCTCCATTATTATTTCCTCCCATATTGCCATGGGGCAAATTGGAAGACAATACTTAAAACATTGCTGCACTTCGGAAGTGATTTCAGGAGACGTTATGGTGTATTAACTCAAAGTTTTCATTTCTACTGATCACAAAACGGTAGAAATCAAGGGATTTAGGAAAAGCAGGAAATGGAACAGCAGAATCACTGATTTCAGAAGAGCATGACTGTACTCAGAAGTAGCAGCCATTGCTACAGGAAGAAATATTAGAAGTAAAAGGTGTTAGAGAAAAAAACAGCCGTCTCTTAAGAAACTCATGTTAACGGCAAAAGGACAAACCATTCTAGAGCTACTAAGCAGTACTAATGCAGGTCTCAGCTGAAGTGTCCATCCAGCTTCAGACACTGCTTTTGGAGAAAGAAGATGTGAAGCAGATGGAGAGCACTGGGAAAAGAAGTATTAAGTCTGGTCAAGTAAGTTATGAGGAAAGAATAAACAAATTTGAATTGTCTACTTGAAAGAGAAGAGATGACTGGCAGCCTAAGAGTCTTCAAACATATAAAAGATAACTGCAAAAGGAAGAGAGTACTCTGTGCTCTATTAAGCATCAATATGCTTAAATCACAGCCAAAGTGATCTAAATCAGACATTAGAAGGAACTTTGCACTGATAAAACCAGTTAAAGGTGAATCTAGAGCAACGGAGGTGTTTAAGATGGACACAAACCACTGGCAGGGACATTCCATGTGAAGTCGAAGCTACCATTGTCTAGCAGAAGCCAGCAGAAAGCAGTGCTGCCAGCCTTAACGAAACCCCAAAACAGAGTGGCACACCTTATGAGCTAAGACCCTCCAGAACAGCCTTCAAGATACTCCAGCAGAAAACCAGCCCCGGATAAAACTGACGTGCAGAAACAGACTAGATGACATCTCAAAATACTTGTACGCCTCATGTCCTATTTTCCTACTTACCTGGTGTTCATGAACATCACTATGACATGAAATGTGGAACAGAAATGACTGAGAACTGCAAAAACAGCTGAAACATATCTTCAGAGGGTGAAATGCAAGCAGATGGAACCTCTGAATCATAGATGCTGGAAGAAGGAAATAGGTATACAGACTTTCTGCTTAAAATTAAAATAAAATTAATATTACTCTGGCTCTAGGCAACTGTCAGTGTTTGGGGAGCTTAAATCTCTTCATCACACTTCACAAATCTGTGTCCATATAGACATTTTTCCCCTCTTCTGCGGACAAACAAAACCCCCCTGTTATCTTTACCTCATTAACATCTTTACATATCACCATTCCAGTGTATCAATCCTCCGAAAGATACGATAAAGTTTCTTTGACTTTTCCTTAAGATGACACTTCGGTACAGACATCTGCATCTGTGCTCCTAAATTGGGGAAGTACAGAGACAGAGCAGCAGTAGTTGGCAAAGCAAAGGCTAGGCAGGGTCATCTAGAAGGATGTGCTGAAGCTCTGATCGAGAACACACTCTCCTGAGCTACCTGATACGTTTCCAAAGCAGCAGAGGATGCCTGGACACCAATCTGACTTCTTGTCAACGCAATCCAAAAGGAAGGCTCACATAAAAAGAACGCTGCTTTAAAGCCCATTAAAATGTAAAGATATTTTAAAATGCTGCTAGTCTCCTGCTTCTGACAAAAAGAAGCTACTGTTTAAACTTATACATGATAAGCAAATAACAGTGAAACTTCACGCAGAAGATAAGCGTTTTTCAGAAGACCTCATGTTTCACCTCTACCCCTCCTCATCTGCAAAAAAAAATAACAAAAAAATACAAACCTGAGCATAAGACAAATGTTGTACCCTTCTATAATGGCAGCTACAAATGTAGTTCTGCAATGAGGTAAATAAAGAGCAATGACAAAAGGTGCCAGTGTCTCTCTCAGCTGTGGTGGAAAGAGGCTCCAATCTGTTCTGACAACTTTAGTTCATCCAGGAACTCCCCTGGATCCAGAAACATCCCTAGAGGATGAACTACATACTTACAGCCTACAATCTAGCAGAGAATAATATAATTTACTTGTGAAAAACGTCTACATGTGCAAAATGATCCCACTAGCATGTCCCATGGTAGAAATCAGTTAATAAAGAATGAATAAAATTCAGCTACAGTAGGGAAAAAAACCCCAACAAACTACCCGAAACTCCTACCAAAATCTAAGGACACACTCCTGTAGGCAAATATTTAGATGTTTCAGACTTTATAGTGAATTCTGAAACAATATTTGTTTACTCTGATAACTCCTTATTTTACATTCTTTCCCAGACCACAGGGAAAGCTGTGCACTCCCCTCATGCCCAATACAAAATTAATCATAATTAAGAAATTTTATGTGCCCATCCTGACCGCTCGCTTATGGACTAATGGAATAACATCAGCCTGTGTAAAAAATATCAGTTGATACAAAATCAAGAATGGCAAGAAGGACATGCAGAACAACCATCATAATTTAAGAATATCCCCCTCTGAGGACCAAATTCGTACTAGATAATATCGTTGTCTCTTTTTCCACCCCTCTTTTTTCTTTATTTTCATGGATCAGAGCTAATCTCTTAGAGCTGCCAGGAGATAGTAAGTATAGTAAAATACTGTTTGCAGTTCCTACGCCATAATTTTTTGTCTGCATTCTGCTTAGGAGGAAGAAAGTGGAAGCCCTGGAACAAAGCTCAGGTAGAGCTGACTCCCAGCAGGGACTCAGGAGGCACAATCCGGGGTCTCTCCATGGGGAATGCAGCTCACAGGCACTGTGAGCTCCGAAGAGAGCACAACTCGGTACTCGGAAGCACAGCTGTGGGCAGCAGCGCAGGGCCCTAGAGAAGCTTGGAAAAAACATCAGTCTTGCTTCCAGAAAAACAGAACTGTCAGCTGTAAAGGCTAAACGACGTAATTAGCTTGAATTACCTGTTTAAATAATTGCTTGAGTATGGGAGGACTGGATAGTCCCAACAACGCTTTTACTCTTCCCTTTAAGCAGCAGTGCTTCCATGCAGGCTGCAGGAGATGACGCACAGTGCCCTGTGCTGCCCAGCTGCACTCCTTGTTTGACAGTCAGTCAGTCAGTCAGTCAGTCCGTGTGGCAGGTGCTGCCTGCAGTGCCTGGAGGCAGGGTCTTGCCTCAGTGACAGGCAGGGGCTCCTGGCTCCCAGCCGGGACCGGAGCTGGCAGGTTTGTGAACTGCTGCCAGACGCTGTTTTACGAACGCAGGACACCCTGGCAGTACTTTCCCTCTGCGAGAGGCAGCGGCTCTGGAATCCAGTCAGCTCAGTCAGAGGGGTGGGCAGCTGTGAGCCTTGCCTGCATTCACCCAGGAGGAGATGGCAGTTCTGTCCCTGTCCTGTTCTAGAGCCTAATCCCTGAAGGGCACTACGATCTCTGGCTGTAAGTCAAGAGAGAAGTGAATGAAAGGTTTCCCCTTTTGGATGAAGACAGTTCAGACTAAGCCAAGCACTCACTACAGCCATGTCTGCTGGAGCTGTTGTGTGAAAATCATACGGAAATGTCCAGTGAAAGGCACTGGCTTCCCTGAGAGACCCTGAGAGGTACCAGCAAAATGTTATGCCAGATTTGGAAGAGCCAGAGAAAAGCATGCAGAGAGATTATATCCCTCCATCTTGATGCCTTATCCGGCCTCCTAGACACAGAGACTAGAGAAGAATAAGGGAATAAAGGTAGGCATTTATTTGAAGGGCCTTCCAAAGGCACACCCTGGGGAGCCAGAGGCTGCTTCCAAGATGGACCCCAGGATGGACCACAGGTCACGAGTTCTTCACACTTTTATAGGTTTGGTTCATTTGCATATCAGGGTTAATTCTCCCATTAAAGCTTCAGTTTAATGATGTAATTTCCCCAAGTTTGCCGCCCCTTTAGAGTCTTTGGTTTATACACTTTGGGCCTAGGATGGTCTGAGTGTCCTTGGAGAGCAGGCCTGGAGAGGCTTTGTTAGGTCTACCTGGCATGAGAGAGCAGAAGTTAACAGGCTGCAAGAAACCTCAGAGCTACGCACTAAGTAGTACAGGACTTGAAAAATATAAAAGTTAAAACCTAAGGCATCAATGTCAAATATTCTAAAACACAGATTCTGTATGAGTAGTTTACTTAAAGGTCTGCCTTGACCAAAGCATTTCTGCTTTATTCTCACAGAATCACTAGAAGCCAGAGCACGGGGTAAAATCCAGTATCCTTTCATTTGTTAATGAACAAAATAAATTAGAATTTCATTTAAAAAAACCCTGACCAGTGGAGGAGTACCCAAATTGGGATTCTATCAGCCAAGGAGGAAGGTTGGCTCCTACACCAAGAGAACTGAAAACGCAACAGACAGTGCAGTGAAGACATACAGGAAGATACAGAAAGGAAAGACAATTATGCTTAAGGTTCAGATTATCACATAGGTCTTGACTGGAATGGAATGTAAAATCTTTAAAGTATCTTCACTCAGGTGCATCACACCATATAGATTATTTACATTAAAACAGAACATAACCTCTGGGGGAATAAATCCATGCCAGGAATGGAAAATACTTGATGCAGGCATTCCTGCACCGTCAGGAGAAAAGATCACAGACCACAGAATTTTGAAATATTTTTATTTTCCGTGGGAGCCATTCCAAAAATCTGACCACTTAGTTTGCAAAGCCTAGTGGAATTATTTTGAAATTCCATATATGTCCCTTTGTCTCTGCAGTGAACTAGAGTTAAGTGCTAACAACTTTTTCCTGTGTCACAAATCTCAGTAGATTAATGTGGAAGTCTTGCATTCCTGCACAAACCCCTACAACTCTATCCTCATTTCCTAAGATCCATCTCAGTCCCACACAGCCCTCAAATCTGCTTTTGGTATCTTATGAGACATGCTGCAGAGGACACCACATTTCCCCAGAAACACTACAATTTTGGAGCTAGAAAGAAAATTTTTAAAAAATTAAATATATCCTTGAAGAATGCATGACAAAATGGATTAAAGCACTCTTACAGACTCAGACAAACAGAAGAAAGGTGTTGTAAGCAGTCACAAAAGAGCTTGTGGCAGAATTTTCCTAATGGGAGTATGGAATAGGGTTTTAACTAAACATTCAGTCAACACTAAGGTATTTTATTTCTGAGTACTACATGCAAGTCAATACACATGTTAGCTGTGAAATTATTTGTGATTCTGCAGCTACCCACTTTCCAGTCTTATTTCTTTGCTATTTACAAAAAAAAAAAAAAAAAAA
>VZTI01001289.1:130354-141495 GCA_013397865.1 Struthidea cinerea | reverse complement strand
AAGAAAAAGAAAAAGAAAATCAACTCCCTTCAAGACTGCAGTTGCTTACAGACCTCCGTCTTCCCCTCCTTGCACCATTCCTTCCCTTTGGTTCCTCGCCGTCATCCCGGCTGAGATCACCTGCCACAGACTCAACCCATCCACCTTTCACCTCCTCCTGGCTTTCCCTCCATAGCCCCGGGCTACGCTGGCACTCCCAGCGCACCCAGCACGCCCCTGACCCAGTTCTCACAGCGCATTTTGCTCCCTGGGGCGGCTCCACCTCACTCCACCACACTGCTGAACACTGCTGAAAGCAGCTCGGGACAACCGAGCGAGCCAGACTCTCCAGTCCAACCACTGCTTTATCTCACTCCCTCATTTCCACCCCGCCTGGCCAACCATCACTTGGGAGAGAGCTCTTTGTCCCTTCACTAACACAGATTTCACTGACCTGGGCTTGAAAGTGAGAAGGAGTTACAACAGTTCAGCTGTGATTCCTTGTCCCTGATACTGACACCTGAACAATTACAAACTGTTGCAGGCACGAACGTCTCGTTTCCAGGTATGTTTATCTCAGATGTGAAAGTGGGACCTAAACCAAAGTGTTTGTTTACAGCTGTAACCTGCTTGGCTTATGACATAAGCAGCGTTGTATCCAGCTGATGATCACCCTTAATACGAAACTAACCAGTATTAGGTAAATTACATATCAGGTAGCTCGAGAATTAATTTTCCTAATGCAAAACTGACCAGTATCCATACATAAAGACCTATTTCTGGCAGCTTTTGAGATATACTTCCCTTTCAAAGCCTTGCATGTGTATACATTTCCTTATTCCTTCCATCTCCCCCATGAAAGGGAATTCTCTTTTCAAAACTCAGAATGTTTCAATGCACTGCTAAAGTTCTTAGCTACTCAACTGTTTAAACACTGTTGTTTATGAGCTCTGCTAAATCTTACATGTTGAACAATGTGGACTGAAAAAACCCTCCAAAATCACAAACTCCTATTCAGTTTTGCAATGATCTGTCACAAAATGTGAATAGATAAAGCACAGGTGTGTCTGCTTGTTTTAACCATGGCTAAATGACGCTAATAAAGAAACAAGACTCCAGCATCTGCTTCAAGTTAAGAAAAATATTCCTTTTTCCAATAGCACAGAAAGTAACACTGGCTCATTTGCCTCTACCACAAGTTTCAAGAAATTGTTTCAGAAGATTTATCATCAGACTCGGTAAATCTTTTTATCACCATAATCTCATAGATAAAGCTGTTTCCTATTGCAAGAAGGTATAGTTGGCAAATATGATTTGTTACAAATGATCGATGTCCATCTCTGTTACCTCTGCTGAAATACTGCATTGCAAACCTTGCATGAATCCTGTGGAAAATGTCTCTTTTTTTTTTGGCCACACATCTAAGTGGGGATGTAGCACAGCCAAGAATGCCACACACTGTGCAACAGTGATTAAATGTAGCCTTGAAATGTAGCCATAAACCAGGAAGATGTACAGGGCTGGAAAAAAGAAATATAGGAATAAGCAGCAAACAGTGGAGTCTGCAAAAAAATTATTGTCAGTCAACCATGGTGGTTACTTATTGAGAAGTGTCAGAGTGCAGAGATGTTTTGATTAGCTTCTCCAGCAAAAAATCACTCAATAAAAAAAGTAAACTAAAGAACCCTCAAACCATCCTCTGCTGGTCTTTTCAGGCTATATTTTAAAGGCATGATCCTTCTTGGGTATCTGGTTAAAAGCTGTTTAAAGTCTTTCCACACTATTCAAGTAATTCTCTGTGTAGCCCTGAAAAACAAAATATTCTCATCATGTTCATATTAATCTCAGGGAAGAAGTATCCAAAGCCCTCTAAAATGCCTGTCCATCAACCTCCAGCCTGAGCTTACACAAATTACCTGTCACAGAGTGAGAGGTTTGCATTTCTGTCCTTAAGCTGATGTCCTGAAACACAGCTCCAACTAGAACGCTGCTGCTGAGCCGGTGAGATACTTGATCAACAGGAGGTGAACTGAAATCACACGGCCCTTGTGAACAGGAGAAACACCAGGCAGACGACAGCAATGAGTCTGGAACTGCTCCCCTTTGGATCAGACTGCTCTAAAGATGAAGAACTGATGCCTGAGTTAGGAACTGAATTATGGAAAAACAATAACATTCAACATGAACTCAAGTTTCATCTGTAGATAGACTGGTAGAACAGAAATGTCCCGTGAGAGATGACACCAGGACACACTTCTCCATCCTGACTTAGTAGCATCAACTAGAACAAGAGACAGGGCAACTGCTTTACACAATACTGATGACAAATCAATGATATTTGAAAAAGTGGGAGACTTTGATAAAAATCTCTGTGAATAAAGGTACCCTTAATGGACACTGATCCCATATCTACCAAGTATTTTACAAGTAGGAACAAAATAAAATGTCTTTCTTTATGTCAGGAAGTTTACGGACTAAACCAATTCCAGAGAAATGCAATGGTAAGATACACACCATGCAGAAATGAGTTGGAGCAGAAGTAAACAGAGCAGTGCGAGCTCTGGGAATAATAAATTCTGGGGTTTTTTAGATGTGTCTTGTGTTGGCCGACTTTGGTGTCAAATAAAGGAACACTCTGACAGAAACTTCTTTCTTATTTGGAACATAGGTCAAATCTCCTTTCTGCTGCAGACTGTCCAGGTCACTGGAGGAATGAGTTCACGCTGCAGCTTCTCTTATTTCAGCAGGGAAGGTGCCGGGCCTTTCTCCCGTGCCCAAAAGCCTACTTAAAGGAAAGAGTGGATGATACAAAAATGGTTCACGAGTTCACCAGCTGTTAAGGAGTTGACAGACAGATAATACCACTAAATAAGTTTTGTTTCTTCAGGAAACCAGCCAAGATTTTATAATGCTACCATGCTGAAAGCTCAGACTATGCAGGTGGGTTTTTTTCCCTCATATAACACTCCTGTTTCCCAATCACATACATTTTGGACACCTATAAAGTGTTCAGTGGGGAATAAAAACAAATACGCCTACCTGATGGTTTAAGGATCTGCATAACTTGCCGTTGATTGAAATTTTATTTCCTGTAGATGGTAACATCTTTATAACAATATCACAAACTTACAACACTGTTTCTCAGCAGGTACACATCAAAACAGTCAAAAAAGCCCAAGTCTCTGATAACGATACCAAAAAAATAGATTGAAATCATGCTTCAATTTACTTAAATAAACCCATGTGATTCTCAGCCCACGTGCAAGTATTCTAAAGGTCTTCAGTGATACTGAATCACAGATATAAAAACCTGCTAATGATACCTTATTTCTGCAAATTTTAAAATGTTTTCTACCTATTGAAAGGTAAAGCTAATTTTTACCTTCCGACTTGCTTGATTTAATTACGCTGTGGTGAAAGCATAAGGAAGTTAATACAAGATTTTCAAAGGCATAAATGAATGGATACTTTGGATTGGGGATGAGATGAAAGCTGACAGAGCTCCATTTTTGTTCTGTCATGCTTGGTAATGCTGTCTTGTTTATTACTAGCAGACTGTCTGTTGACTTTCATTCTCGCATAACCTCCATAGATCGATTTCTAATGCAAAACCCACAGTGACTTCTTTACCTAATCAAAGAGGTGATGATTTGTAGAGAAAGACAGTAAAGAGAAGAGTTTTCTCTCATCTCAACAGAAATTTTGCAAGAGCTGAGATGCTAATGAAGGGCAGAGAACAGCTTGTTGGGAAGGGATAGGTGAACTTGTGTGCTTGGGAAGACATTGTACACAGAGGGAGGTGGAATGATCCTGCAGACATTACTTCACGCTGAAAACTGCTGCTGTAACAACACATCCTCTGCTAGAGGACCAAGGGGCCAGCCTGCTCAGCTCCTCATCCTCACAACAGATGTGTGGAGAAAAAACAGCCACCCTGAAGCCCTTCTTGATCCTCAACATCTTTGGCTCAACACAGTCATTGTGTGAACAACTTTGTTTCTTTGCCTTTCACTGGTGAGCAAGACATGCAAGGAGGTAAATTAATTCCTCTTCAGGGAGGTAATAAATTACACCTCTTCTTGGACAAAAGGTTCAACCCGAGGTGAAACCAGATTTTATTAAAGCTGCTCCTCAGTTTGCAAAGCACAAGTCTCCTGTCTCAGGACACAACCTCATAATTATTTTGCCAAGTCTTGCTAGTGCTCACAGAATATCCAACATTTCACACTATGCACATCAACCCACCAGTTCCATTAATATGCGTCTGAAAATAGACACAAATTATGGAATTGATACATTTTCTATCCCTTGAAAACAGATTTTAAGAAAAACCTATTAGACTTGGCATATATTAACAGCATACTTATCACAGCATGAAAAACAAAAATACTAACTTTTTTCTTCAAAAGGTGTTGATTTTGGCAAACGCACATTTTTGATTTGGAATCTGTACTTCCTGCTTGGTTATGGGTAAGAAATAGATTTAAGAAGCAAAGGTTCTGAGTTTAACTTGAAAAGATACTGTTAAAACATGTATTGAGAGCCAAAAAGTAATAACAGACAAGTTTTGCCCATGAGGCATTCTTCCCAGATCATTTGATAAAGTAATTTCTTATTTGCTAAAGTAATTTCTTATTTGCTAACCTGTGATAAAACTGGGTACACAGAGAGAAATGAGAATCTGCTAGTAACACCCCTTACTATTTATTTACCCACAGGTGCACCAATCCAATACTTAAAGGCTTATCTCACCAAGAGTTTTTTTATAACCTAAAGCAAGCGGAAAGGAACCAAGGAAAAGGCCTGCAGGGGAAGGTGATTGTGATTACCGGAGAGGAAAAGGGATGGGGATGGCATCAAAACAGTATGAACAGGGTTTTTCTTCCTTTCTGATCAAAACAGAACAATCAAAAGCCAATAAGATTTCCCCCTTCAAGATTAACACATCCTGATATCTGCTAGAACTTCCCTGGCAATCTTACCACCCACAGATGCACACAAAAAAACTGTTTATATAACAGTGATGCAAGGAAAATATTTCACAGGAGAACAATTTATAAAGAGCCTTTTATAAAGAAGAGTTGACTTAAGAGACTTACAGACACACATTTGTGTGCCAGAGACAAAGTAAAATGTTCCCTGTGAGCATGACTGATGTCAAGAGATTGTTGGAAGTGCAAAAGCTCAAGCTCAGAAACTTGCATGAATACGATCTCAAAAAGTAGGGAAAACATGATTTTTCAAATGCTTTCCTGAACCATGAAATGCCTTCAAAAAATCTTGTTCACTTTGAACTGTTTTGTAGTTTGGTGTTGGGATCTGTGCAGCACCTGAAGTTTTGAGGTTGGTCAGCAGGAGCTATATTTGACCGGATCACAGGGCTGGGATTCTTTCAGGGAACGGCTGACAATGAGGTACAATGTGACAACCACAGGTGGTCTTAAATTTATTTCTCAAGTTATATTCCCTGACCTCCAAGGTCTCGTGTAAATCACTACAGTCACTGACACATGGCTGCTAGGACTGGGTGGAAACGTCTGTGCCCTGCGCTCTCCAGGCAGCAGTGTGGCTGATCTTTACCGATCTCCCCCACAACAGCGTGCATAAGAACCTGGCTGCAGCTTACCTTTACCTGCAGGAAGTGCAGCCTGGTGATGACAGGGGAAGAAATGTCCCTTTAAGAAGACAAACAAAGTTTTGTGGAAACACAAGGAATGGGCAGGAAATGGAAATTCCGAGCTAGATTGAGGCATTCTCCTGCAGAACAGCCCCGGGAAGCTCAAGAACATACAAATTGGCTGCTGTGATTCCAGATGTAGGCTGACAGCTTTGGACTGTGAGATTAGCCAGGCTGAATTCTCAGATAGCTACATGTGAGTCACAGGGAGAGATGCACGGCAGCTCTTCAGGCCGTATGAATCAGCAGCAGCAACAGGGAAGCAGAAGCTCAAATGGAAATTCCTGGAGGAAGCAGAATGCAGCATTATCTCAGCTGAAATGGCTATGAGCCTCAGCTCTGCATCTCAAATTTGTCTTTCCACATTTCTTTTTCAGGTGAATAAATCCTCATGTCTTGGTAGGCTGAGGGAGAAGACCAAACTTTTTGGAAGAGGGAGAAATGACAGAGCACATGCCTGTGCTTGATCAAATGAACAAAGGCAAGGATACAGCTGAATGACTTCCAAAAAAACCCTGAGAAGATCAGTAGAACAGATAAGGCATTGCTATGTTACATCTACACTGGATGTTCTAGAAATTCAAAATACTTTAGGTGGGAGAAAGACACCTGTCCAGAACAGGTTAAATGTTACTTTGTTCTGAAGACATGGGTGTACATAGATGGCATTTACCCTGGAAATTCAGCTCTTCATCTTGCAGTTTTGTACTGAAGGTGTCTCGCAGAATGTTCTAGTCATCTGTCTGAATTCACGTATCTTTAGGTGCAAAACACTCCAGTTCCTCTTCAGTCTGGCACACAACACTGCCAGTCCTGCTGCCTGCTCTTCTCCTTAAATGACGTTTTTCTTCCCAATTCAATATCCATCCCACAATGACAACTCTCAGACAATAGAGAGCAACCCTCACAAAGTTCCTGGCTGGGTTGCTTTCTTAAAGTATTTTCTGTGGAAAAAATTAGCTGCCAGGAATGGCAGGAATTCTCTGGCTGTGCCACTGGTCATTGTAGGGAAATTTAATTTCCTGCTTTGCTGGTTAATGCCACAGTCCTAGCCACAACAAAAGTTACTTTTCTTTAAAAAGAAAGTAAAAAACCAATAATCCACAAGAGAGTTCATATGTCTATGCTGGCAGAAGAAATGGACCTGCATATCATGATAAATTAGTATCTCTATGGTTGTCTTGTACCCTGTAAACCAGGATTTGAAACACCACTGTACACACACAAAGAGCAAGCTGTGAGAGAGGCAGCACAACGCTAAACATTTTTCTGGTGAAAAGTCAGATTTTATAGAAACTGTGGGAACGTAACAGAAGATTGTTGAGGAGAATTACAAACATGCTGAAGTGATTGCAGCTGAGGTGTAGAAAAACACACACATCACACCAATTGTTGCTTAGCTCTGTATGTTGGATAAGCTCAGTGTCTGTGTTTCAATAACACAGGCCTGAGACAGACTTACAGGTACTCTATCAAACACGCTCGAGATTCCTTCCCTGCTGTGGGAAAGATTGAAGCGGGGAGGTAATCTACACCTGTGAGAACCCCTGAAATACCGGTGAAAACAGCAGGTTCAGAGATCCTCCAGCACGGACCAAGCAAGAACTGAGCTCTGTGGTGTCCCTGCTCATGTGGCTCTGCCCAGATGCTGCTTTGGGGATCCCTAGTTTGACAAGGTAATGAAAATAAATTAACCCTTTTCATTTCATTCAGTGTTCTGTGGTCATCTCTGGCTCCTGTGCATGCCAGCTCACACAGAGACCCAAACAGGCCCTAAGCAGCCATTATCTTATCATTCTGCTAATTATTATTCATGAACTTTCTTCTGCAATGGAACACATCCAGCTACATCCCTCGCTGACACTGCAGGTAGAAGAGGCGTTTTACCTTTCTTGTTTCTGAAAGGCAGACCACCACTTATAGCTTGCACAGGTAATTAATTCTCATGCTGAAGGGATGTAAATAGGCAGGCAATGGGACTAGCCACGCCATGGCTTTCTATTACAAATTACCTCTATTGAGCACGAATCAGTTGCCTGCCAGATAGCTACCCACAGAAGCCCGACTGGGGTTCTGCATCAGTTCCTTCCATTTTTGGATCACTGCTGCTGACTCACCACAGAAATGCTGCCTCCTTGCACTGAAAGGCCACAGACTCACTTCGACTGGATGGTCTCTGTTTCATCTTCATATTTAATGGCAGCTCAAAGCCAAATTCCCAGCAGGGTGCTCAAGATTTTGCCCAGCTGAGCCCCAAAAGGCTCCATATGTCCCACTGCTGTTACCCGTATCTCTATACCCACTCCCCTCTACATACATGAAACCTCTCCAGCCTGCAGGCAGAGTACGAACCACTCACCACCACCCTTTGAGCCCAATGATCCAGCCAGTTATTAACCCATATAGTAGCCTGCCCATCGAGACTGTAACGTCCCAAGTAGCACATGAGGGTGGTGTGGCCGACGTCAAGGCAGGTGACATCCATCACTCACCTCTCATACACAAATCCAGTCACCTCAGCATAGAAGACAGTCAGTCAAACATCATTTATCTCTTGTACATCCATGCTTGTTGTTCCAAATCACCTTTCTCTCTACGCTCCCGGAAGCAACCTTTGCTAGAAATGATCTGTCTTTTGAAGACAGGTGGAACATTTGTCTTTATCAGTTATCAGGGATTGACACGTGGGAGATTTCAAAGCTGATAGCATGTGAGATCACTATGGTATCAGCTAGCACATGTGAGTGCTTCCCTCCTGATCCCACGCCCTTGGATTGGTTGCGGTTTCTCAAGAGATCCGTGACTCAACCTTCTTTCACTGCTGGTAGTTTGACAACACAGAGGCTTGGAAGACTTTGATGGTGAAAAGTGAGGCAAAGAAAGCACAGAGCACACCTTACCTGCACCTGTGGTCACTAAATCATCCAGCCCAGTTGTTGACAGGACACATTTTCCTAGTTTATTCATCTACTACTAATGTAGCAGTAAAAGCTGTTCTTGCTTCCCTTGATATTCCCTGCAAATGTTGACTCCGGGAGATCTTTGGCTTTCCTAATGCCATCCCTACATGCCCCCAGAATGTTTCAAAATTCCTCTTTCAAAGGCCACTCCTGTTTCTGTCTCTTGAATAGTGCTTATTTTTGCACTGGAGCTCAGTCATGGGTGATGTGTGTAGCTAAGCCGGCCTCGCAATACATTTACTTGCTTTCATGAGTAGGAGGATGAGCTGTTACTGTGCTAAGAGGAGGCTGACCTTAAAGACCTGACATGCTGAATGTTTCAAGCCAAAGTAAATTGCTCTCTCAACTATTTCTGTCAGGGCTTTACCTCCCAAAATTTAATTACCTGAATTTAGTGACTTCCAGGTGTTAAGCGGGTAATGACTCCAGACCAACCTCACATACTGAGCTATGTGAAAAATCTCAGCCTTGCATGCAAAGTCTCATGCAACACATTCACAGCATTGCTACAAGAGTCAGAGACTGTTACATGTGCCCACACAGTGGTGACACCTCGGCTGCAGAAAGATGTCCCCAGTGTTTCCTGCTTCCAATGCATTGAGCTCATCACATAGCAGGGCAGATGACAGAAACAAGGGCGTGGATCCGAGACCTGTGATTATTAGCTGAGAGTGCAGGTGCAAAGCTACACTTTTCTCAGGCTTGAAACCAAGGAGAGAAGAAGGCAGGAACTGAGGATGAGGAGGTCATATCTTGGTGCAGCTGAAGCAACAGGTACAGTAATTGGCAGAGAATTTGACTGAAATCCAAATCTCAATTTTTTTCCTGTTGTCACTATAGCTGCGAAACCCAGAGGGCAAATGGGAAATTGCATGTTCCATGAACACATGCACAATGGAAAACGTCCAAAATCCTGAGCTGCTGCAAGTGAAACAGACTGGGCCCAATAAAGTTCCCTTTCAGTTTGTTTTTACCCAAACCAATACCAAAATATGAAGATATTTCAGAAAAAAGCTATTATGTTGGCAGACCATTATGGCTACACAACTGATGCTGCAAACAGCTGGAGAGGCCTGAGCAGCCTTAACCCTCTCTTGTTGCTCTTCCCTTTTATTAATAAGCCTTATTGCTTGACTCTGATTGTGGGAACTAGTTTTTTTTCCTGCTGGATTCTCTAACATTTATATTGAGTACGCATCTAAAATGCCCCACTTACACCAGGTTCTGCAAAATCACTTGAAGTGCTGTCTGTATTTGTGGGGACAGAGCAAAGAAATTACAGGCAGCCTTTACAACATATGAGAAAGTTACTCCTATGAGAACAGTTGCATGGCGTATTCCATTCCTCTCCTTCTAAACAATCAATGTTTTCTTTAAGATCCTTATTAGGGAATGAATGACATTGTAGAGCAGAAAGGAGAGGAGGAAAACTGGAAGAGCCAAGAGCATGGAAGGGACTGAGAGTGGATGCTGGAATATTGAACCAAATAGCTAAGTAGAACAGCTAGGAGGAGGTTCAGTTGTCACAGGACAGAGGTTAAACATAAACAGTTTCTGAATTTAAGAGCCCCCAAATGTTGGAGACTATCACATTTTTGTGATAAGTGGGGCAGATGTTACTGGGTTTGATCTCATCCCAGGCTCTTTTTTGCTTTCAGACAGGAAAAAAGTCCCAGAAAATGTTATAGTCTTGTTAACAACACGTTTCTTCCAAGGCACTGCCATTCTCAGTGCAGAACATCAAAACAATGAGTTTGCAAAATAGCTTTATAATGTCTTGGAGGCTAAGGCATTGAAGGAAATACTCTGTCGAAGAAATGGAACTGTTGCATGTGCTTTATAGGGAAAACGTTTCCACTAGACAAATGCACTTATAGTTTTAAAAATCCAATGTCCCCTATTATTGGTACCCAATTAACAGCAATAAAACAGCAAAGAAACCGTCACTAGGAAAGTATTTTCTCCTGGCCAATACAGTTACCTAAATAAATAGGTTAGCTACTGAATTGTGTGCTTTGGGTAAAGGCAACCCCAGACTATGGATTCTGGAAGAACACAAAGCATCTGCCTCTGGTAGAAGCACTAACAAAGTGGAAGACATGGTCTGCAACCCACCTCCCAAAGTTTAGGACTTACAGTGGCCCAGCTTCCAAAGACTACCTGGAGGCAGCATGGCTGTGGGGACGTGGTTAAGCCTGATGTCCACTAGTACATGAAGAGTCTGTGCTATCGGCTAGAATTGAGTGAATCAGACTTAAAATAATCACAGAAACGATCTGAACAAGCCGTCCCACCCCAAAGCAGTGCAGCGCTTCCCCAAAAGCAACAGCTTCGCTTCTGGTAGGATGCTTCACTGCTTCTTCATCACTCGGCTACCTCCTTTCTGTCCTCGGTATGCCACAGATTGCTGGAAGCAAAGAGAGCCTCCCTGCTCCCCCACATCTGATCATCCCTAATTACCTTTCCCAACCCATTAAACAAAATCCTTTCTTTAGAAACCCCGGGGTGGGGGGGGGGGGGGGGGG
>VZTI01001289.1:96979-130284 GCA_013397865.1 Struthidea cinerea | reverse complement strand
TGGGGTGTGGTTGTGGTATCAGAATTGCTTCTCTATTTCTGTCAAGCACGCACAGACACACAAAATGTTCTTACATCATTAAGATGCAAAACACATTGTTCTTGAGCAAGTGTTTTCAAAAGCAATGTTTCCAAAGCCAGCATTTCCTGAAGCCAGTGCTTCCTGTGGGCTCCCTTGGAAAAAAAGGGTATATAGAGCTGATTTCTGCAAAGCCTGATGTTCCAGCCAGCCAATTGTGCAAAACTATTGCTATAGGCTTAGAAGACTTCTCTGTGCCATTCTCTTGCTGCAGTCTCTGCATTAGTTGCCCCTCTCAAACCACAGCATCTCTCCCTCTTCCCCTCCTTGCAAAGTAGCACAGCTGTAACTAAGCCCAAGAGTTTTGGAACTATCACAAGTCTTAGGTTCTAGAACCAGCATCATCAGTCACATCCCCTGAATATCCTAGCACTATATTTCTGCCATTTAAGGTGTTTAATGGTCAATTAATTTACTGCATGGGCAGTAAAGTACATAAATGTGTGTGTCAGAGCGTGAGGGGAAATAGGGGCAAGGTGGCTAAAGAGCAAAAGAGGAAGAAGGGGGAATGACTGGAATTAAGAGAAACCTGGGTCTGGCTCTTGCACAGGCTTCTGTGTGCGCCCAGCTGCCCTATTCCCTGCTTCTCAGATCCCAGCTTGTAAAGGGGGAAGCACACCCCAGCGAGGGGTTGCAAATACAAACGCACGGAGGGCTGTGTGCAGCCGCACACCTCCAGCAGTGAGGCTCATAAACGATGCAGGGAGGAAGGAGCAGTATCTGCTCCTGTAAAATAGCATCAAGCATAAGCACTGAACAGGGTGAGGCAGCTGGGGCGGGGAAACAGACCAGACAGGAATGGGGAGATTCCTGCCAGGAATGAGATTCCTGGTTCATTCAGGACTCTTGTCTGTTATTGTTTCCTTCTCTCTCCCAATCTGTGTTTGGAACAGGAAGAAAGGGGAAATGGTGTGTACTTTGGAGCACAGTGCTCGACCCGGACTTACCAAATCTGCCTTTGATCAGCCTCCTGAACTTTCTGAGTCTTCACTCCCTCACCACTTCCCTCAGCCACGGATGGCATTTACAAGTGGCTCAGTGCTATTGTCAGGTGTCGCACAGCAGGGTAACACACCTTCTCCAACCATGTGGTGCTTGTAAGACTTCACTAATCTTGAAGGTGCACCTACTAATATTTCCCTCATTTCTTTGCCACCCCTTTCAGGCCAATATTTATTTCTTTTTTTGCTCATCCTCAGTAATATTATTCATTACTTCCCTAGCTGTTTACTTTACTTCTCTTTTTTATTAAGGAGGAAATCCTAATAATGCCCTCCTGGGATTTCAAAATCACTCATTTCAGTTAACAGTAACTGAATGGCAAAGCTTAGCCCTTGAAATCCGTCACAAATGGAAAGCAAAGATTTAGAACAGCATTGTGGCAAATAGCTAATGTAGAAAATGATGAGGAGGTGTATGTGGTATGTAAAAGGATACTGAATTAGGTTTCTGGAAGCAAACCCAAGAAAGGCCTTTTCCAATCATTGCGCAAGTTTTTTTGCTTTCCTCATCCAACACAAGCCAGTGATTGGGAAACACTCATACCAGGGGAGACACCTAAAGCCAGACAACCATTAAGCATGACACTGGGCGTGCCTTCATTAGAGTGGTAAGGTGTGTGAGCGCCCCATTTAGAGAAAGATAAAAGATAGCAGTTTATTTGTAAAACAGCGGAGCCCTCACCACAGCCCTTGTCTAAAGCTTCCAACAGGGATGGTCAGGTGAGCGCTCAGGCTCCACAAGCAACCTCCTCCATCCCCCTCTCACCACCGCGGCGTGCTGTAAAGCCAGCCCTCTTCTAGTCACTACAAGACTTTCTCCTAGTGATCACATCAAGATCCAGAATTAGGATACTGCAAGACAGACAGTAAGCTCCCAGTCAGAGCAGGTATCGCAGACAGACGACCTTTAAGACTTGGGCTCTTTTGGTAGAAGTATACTGTTAGATTTGTCATTCATCCTTTAGGATGTTACATGCCAACAGTTCCACAACATATTCACGCATGTGAGAAGTGCTGCTTCAAAGAGAACAGCTTGAGAAAATAGAAAGTAAACTGACTTGGATTTTAAGCAGTACGAGGTTGGAGAGCAGGCATCAGTAAAGTGCAGGGATCAGCTAACCCAACCCTGCAGAAATGTAAACATCAAGAAAAGACAGTTTCCCCTGCCTACATATTTTTATTGTTATACTTGCACAGTGACAAATTGCACTTTAAAAATTACTCCACACACACTTGAAGTTGACAAAACAGCCCTCCACTAGTGATTAATACATTGCAAAGTCAACTCCCCCACTGCTTAAGCTTTAGAAGGAAGCTACTACATGTGTTTATTGTGTTTGACATGAACTAGAGGCTAAATCAGTCCATGGGACCAAAAGCATTTGCATGAGCATTCCCAACTCTCTCTTGCAGTTTAGGAGAGACAAAAGCAGTGTTAGGCCCATGATTACAAAACTTAAACATGAGCCTAATCCATACAAGCTATGCAATGGATACTAAGACGGCCGTAAAAGTATCTTAATAAGTAATGTTGCAACTACCTACTTGTTTTCAATATTGAGGCAATTAGGGTAAACAATTAAACCTTACCTTCATTCCTTTAGTGATTCCATTTTTCTTAGATATTCCACTTTTTAAGAGGTTATTCTGTTTCTGATGATGATGGTGATGTAGATGTCCATTGCAGACAGCACTGGGATTAGCCATCTGTTTAAATTAGTCAGATTCTCAGTTCTTAAGGATGTCTCAGGTCTCTCTACTGTAAAAAAGACAGTGGGATGAGAAGATAAAGTTCTTGGTTAAGGCCTGAAAGGTATCCAACTGGTCTGTCAGGATTTTCCAGGATGAGAGGAGGAACTATCTTTTGCAATATCTTCGAAACGTAAAACTTTCTTCCATACAGCTTCAGCCCCAGCAAGCTAGAATGTGAAATACATAGCAGGAGGTGTGCTCTTAAAATCTCTGAAAAATACTGCTCATTGCTGGCTCTTGCATGAACACGGCTTCTGTGAGTCAACAAGACTGCTGCAGCTATCAAGAAGTGGGTGGATTCAGAGGCGGAGACACTTAAAGATATATTACCTCTTAAATACCTCCCAGGGAGAAACCTGGTTTCTTTTCTCCGAATTACACTCAATGTAGAGCGACGTCACTCCACGTAAACTGCCAAAATGTTTTGAAAATTTTAACAGAGTGATCTGTACAAAACATGGTTCATCTCGCTAAGAGTGTATTAGCAGAAAACAAGTAGTATTGCCCTGAGTAAAGCAGAAAGGCTTTTTAACATTTCTTTTAATCTCTTCTTATATAAGTAGCATGACAGACACAACATTAACCCTTCAAAGAAATGGAAAGCATTTTAGTACTAAAATGAAAATTTATCTTGAGCTAGATCCAACAGACACATGCACAAGTATTCACCAGAGTGAACTGTCCCTTTAAACTCAGTTTGGTCGGCAGTAGGAGAAATGGTATGCTATTACAATGA
This sequence comes from Struthidea cinerea, assembly GCA_013397865.1. Classification (NCBI taxonomy): domain Eukaryota; kingdom Metazoa; phylum Chordata; class Aves; order Passeriformes; family Corcoracidae; genus Struthidea; species Struthidea cinerea. The sequence continues at coordinate 126,717 of VZTI01001289.1, read as the reverse complement.
ATGAGAAATGGAGTTTTATAAAGTTGATTAATTTAGTTTTAAAACAAATCAGGCTTTAATCACATGTGCAACTACTAAGGAGGACTAACATATATCCTTTGTTTTAAGAAAAAAGATTTTTAATTGTGAAAACGCATATATGGTCTTTGCTGAATCAAATTCTCACGCTTCAGATTTTAGTGACAAAAAGTAAAAGTAGAAGCATCTCTGGTAGCATTTAATAGAATCCCTTTATACCAAAATAATTAAAATTAGTGTGGAGACAGATTAAAGGAAAGCTGTGTTATAATATCAGTTTTGAAAAACAGTTAGGATGAAAGGCTGGGAGAATAAAAATACTTGAAGTTCTTTAATTAGAAAAAATTGCTATGCCATTCTGGCAATGAAATGTAAGTAATATACAGAAAGAGCAGCCTAGAATTTGAGTATGTGGAATGCAGGAGATGAAATGTTATGTGAACCACTGTGAAAATACACAGAGGAGCACACTGTGTTGGTTTTGAAAACTTATCTTAGACACATATTAAAATGCTAAAATATATTTTCTTCTTTGAAGTGATTTGCAAAATGAAATATCTTCAATGTGCGGGAAAACTTTTGGGTCCTGCTTAAGAGAGATCTAAACTTAAATTAATAAGACTAGTATTTTGGGTTGAGAAAATAACCCCTTAACTGACTAAAATGACACAGAAGCAGTAAAACACCAAAATGTTTTGATTCACAATTACATAAGATTCACCATCAGAAATCAGATTTTTAAAGTTTTATCTTCTTGGTGCTTTTTCTAGACAAGAATACCTCATTTCTGTACGAATCAGCCTTGTTTAGGCTTCATTAAGGCATCTGTAAGTATAACTCAATGACAAATGAATTGTGAACGTCATAATGCCAATAATAGTGGCAAAATAAATTGTTGGTCTTAAGTGGCTAAGAGTTCTTATTTGCAAAGAAAAAGACTGAGATGAGAATAAGCCTGCAGGAAGAATGGTTGGTAATACCTCCTGCCTACCTCTCACCTCTGGGCTGCTGATAAATGGAAGGAGGTAACCCAAGGCATTCTCTCTGCACCTGGCAACCCCCTCCCACCAAGAAGCTTTCTTCATTTGGGAATTATGTCCTTGATCGTCACGGCAAATCAAACACCTGTGAAACATGTCATCTGCTCAGTCAGTCACTGATCATCTTCCCCCTACGGGGATAAAGACAAGAACACTTACCAAAGTACTCCTGTCCCCCTTAGCAGCTCCCCATGTCCCAGCTAGCACCTCTGCCGGGTGCTCTTCCCAACAGGCTCAGCACCTTCCAGGGCACAAAGCAACAAAATTAACATCTCATATGTGTCTTATTTTTTCCTATTAGGTTCATGAGGGAGGTGGAATCTCCAATCAGGTAACACTTCAGATAATGCAAATTCTGTTGCCAGTTCCAGGCTCTAGGTCTACACTTGTTACCTGTTTCAAGACCCATGAAATACCAGTGTCCTTACATGAATATAATAGTGAATTAAATATGTTATAGTAATTTTCGTTTTCAATGTCTATAATATTTAAGACAAAAAACAAATAGAACTTTAAAAAAAGACCACATTAAAAGATGAGTTTAAATGAGCAATTAAAAAAAACTCAGAGAAGAGCTGTCCCTTTGGATATCTGTTAACCATGATCTAAAAGCCAGTGCTCACAAAACAAGTACCACTAGAAGTTGACTAAAATTCCTGCCCTGATCCTATTCAGAGCAAAAGATTTATAGAAGGGACGAATCTGGCCAAATACACAAAGATTACCTGTAAACAGAACGTGGTATTTCTCCTGAAGTAAAAAAAAACCCCAAAAACCAAAAAACACCACCACCAACAACAACTAAAAAGCCAAAAAAACCAAAACAAAAAACCCCAACAACAACAACACCACCACCCCACCCAAAAAATCAAACCAAACCAAACCAAACCAACCAACCAACCAACCAACCAAAAAAGCCCAACCCAAAGCCACAAAATCAACCAAACAAAAAACCCGAACCCAACCAACAAAAAAACCAAAAAAAGAGTTGTGTCCTTCAGAACTCCATCTTACTCAAAGCCATCTCATCTATTACTCAGCCTTCTGTATAAATATCTATCATGTTTCCAGTTATCTGCACCCAAATCTATTACTCAAAGGCATGAGGAGCTGTGCTGCCTGGAGACTGGAGGAAGGACTCAATAATTGTCTACTTTGCAACACTAAAACCACCACTAGCAATACCCTATTTTTATCATTCTGGGAAGTGGGAGGAAAAAATTTGCTACGCTGACCGTAAAAGAACTGCGTGTATTTAACTGCAGAGGACACCAATCCTACTAAGATTATATGTGCCCTTCTCTTTAGTGGTTTGGGTACTGGTCACCCTTCATACATTGGCAAAAAGATGGTGAATTTCTAAGATTACCAGCAGACCACACACCATGTTCTAAAAAATACTAGTAAAGTTTGCAAGACATGACTGCAATTACTATAAATCTGTAGGAAAACGATCAGTGAATTCCCAGGTTCTAGGTTTTATTCCTTGCTTTGTCGTCATCCATGTTAACGCCAGCGGATTTTTGCTAACTCACATCGAAATCAGGATAAAAGTGTTGAAGTCCTTTTTAAATGCTCTGAGACAAATTGCTGAGGAGTATGGTGCAAAAGAGAAGTAAAATATACACAGAGAGAGCAGGAGGGGGTAGGGCTTTGTCTAAGTTGTCTTTCAGTCTTTGAAGAAAATCACTTTTCTGGTATGCACTCCCATTGTTACATAGGACAGGTTAAAAGGCTGAACTCTGCTGATGCACCCAAGAAATGGGGACAAAAACGTCTAACCTCCCATTAGACTTTTGGCCCAGTCAGACATGTAGCGTCATTGGAGTGGTCACAATGTCCCCATTTAAAATAACAATACTGGATTCATGGTGTCCCCATTTATAATAGCAGTCCTGGACTACCTACCAATAAAAAAATGCAAATGTTGCAAGACAGCATGAGACCTCATCCCAGAAAACTGTCATGTCATAAGCCAGAAGGATTTCGTAGGATTCCTGCTCATCCCAGAACACAGTTACTTACAGCACAGTTGTGAAATGGTCTTGCAATCTAATTGCAAGGCCTTGATACTTTCAGTTCATGACAGATTTGCATTTACATACCACATGAAACAATAAGGATCGAAACAAAGACACCAGGTAGCTTTATGCTTGTTTTGAGTGGACAAACACCAATGTCAAACAGGAGCTGAAAAAACTGGGAAACCAAGCCTATTCCTCTGTTAAAATCCAAGATTCTAATAGTGTTTAAATTGGCAGCAGAGCATGCCGGTAGTGGAGTACACAGTAAAAAAATCCTTTTTGCTCTGACTATAATTTCTCTTACAACAGAAATCCATCTCATAAATTCTGTGTACCATCGATGACTTCTATTCATATTTCACGTATGTGGACACATGGATGTTGGAGGCAATTCCTGCCTCGGATATGTAGATGACTTCATGAACAGATAGGGAGACACAATAACAGCAAAGCAAGTACCAGCCATCAGCTGGTCAGTCATCACCACGGGTGTCTTTAGAGTCATCCACATTTCACCAGCACTGGCTGTAGACTAAATTTCCTAAATGTTCACATGGAAGAACCCCGTATCTACATTTGCTTCTTTACACCCTATCTAGCAATACATCCGTGGGAATGAGTAGGGATATGCCACTACACCTGGGCGTAAAACTGCACACTAATGCGGAGAGATACCCTCAAGTGCCCTTGCACAACTTGAAGGACATCCAAAATGGTTTGATATTGGTCAGGGAATAATCTAGAGCATTTCAGAACCATGGCACAGGTGGATGCACGCAACCAGTGTTGCAACAGGGCAGGGCATGGTACAACGGGCACGGCTCCTCCATGTCTGGCAGGTCCACGCAGCCCCTGCAGAGCCCTGGGGCTGGCACAGCGGCCTCTTGACACCTCTGCACCTCCTTGTTCTTCACAGTGCCCGGTAAGATGGCAAGACAATGGTTGAAATCGTTAAGCATGTAAAGATGCTGTCAGCCAGGTTTCTTAGGCAATATTACCAGAACCAGTTTTCTGACTGCATCTGGACGTCAATAAGCTCTGAGTACTCACAGCATTCGGAAGTTGTTGGGATTTTCTGTCTGATACGTTTATCTGATTGATATATGATACATAAATCCAATTAGGAATCTCTACCTAACCTGAGGACATTTGAGCACCTGGGACTTTTATCTCCTTGCAAGGATTAAGGCTTCATAAATTGCACAATTGATACAGTTCTGTCCTTATCTTATGATACAAAAATAAAATAAATCTGACTAGAACCTCAGGATCAGATGAAACCAACATTAATGCATAAAAATCACACCAAGACAAAAAGGATAAACATACAGCAACTTAGAGCCTGCTGCAGAAATCCAGCAGCAAGCACAAGTGAGCCCAGTGTACCTTCTACTCTATCTTCCAATTACAAGCCTGGTGCCATTACTACACTCTTATCTGGAAATTTCTCATAAAATTGAATCTGCAGCTCTTACTCCTTAAGCAAAAAAAAACTTAACTCAGATAATGGGACCCAGTGAAGCCAATAGAACTACTCAGCCAAGCCAAAGGCTAAAAAAAACCACTTTACAAGCACCAGGTAGAGGCAAAATCTCTTTCCTGGGACATTTCTCTACTGACCTCTTTCAGCAGCGATGTGATCCGTAACCTCTAGAGCCGTGCAAGGCAGATTTCAGTTCACTTTTCCAAGACCTCTGCCAGTCAGGCTGATTTGTTTGCTGAGCTCTGTAATTTGCCAAGAGCCAGTGTGGTATTGTCATTGTTACCACTGGATGTGATGAAAGGAGCAGGGGCAGCTCTGTGCCATCCATTCCTTCCCTGTGTCATCACCACGTCGCTTCAGACAAGTCATCCTCCACTACAAACACCTGGAACATTAAGACAACTGATACTTAACCAGATAGACAAATCTCATTACTATTATACTAATAAGACTGAACAAAACAGACATAGCTTTAACCGATGTTTAATGATGAAGTGTCAGTCTCTGAACAGGACATTATGAAGTGATTTCACACAAAAGTTAAAAGTCATTGGTTATTGTTCTTGTAATGGAATTTTTCAGTGCTTCCAGAAGCATGAGATCTATGCAGGCCCAGATGGGAACTAGTAGTGCTACTCAGCTGGGGGGGGGGAAATAAAAAGTAGGATTGCAAAAGACCCCATTTTTTTAATCTAACAAGTGGCTCTGTTTTGCAATTCTTACTCATTCAGTGAAGCACTTCATGGAATTAGTCCCAGTGAGGTCAATAGCCCTACTCATGCAAGTAGTAGTTACGCTTCAAAACCTTTTTATTAGCATTACTAAACTTAGTGACATGACAGAGTAGATTATTTGCCTTCCCCATCGCCAGCAAACAAATCATTTCAAGACATGCCACAGAATCAGATTTTTGTGCTACACGTGACTCCATACATGTGCTCTCTGTAGACTTATTTCCTTTTGTCACTACCTACAGTTTTGTTATTCATCATTTCAGTTCTGTTTATCCTACCTCTTAGGGAAGTACAGGTTGAGAGAGGAAAAAAACCCAAACAAAACTCCAAAACCTGTGTTTGCCAGTTATGGTAAAGAAGTGGTAGCTGGGTTGCCTTATAACAATATTTTTCATTCAGTTGCCTCGTGTTACTTTACTATGGTTGACATGAGTTATTTTTACCCTACACTGCCAAACAGATGGAAGAAACCAAAATATTGTCCACTTTACCTACTTACTGTAAACTTTCAAAAGCTTTGTCAGATCCATTTTTTGTTTCTATTTTCACTTGTGCAGAATTTCTTTTGACTATTGAGAGTTTTGCTCTCCCTGCAGCTTGGCACAAATAGTTGCAACTCTGTTTTAAGCAGACTTAACTGCAACTCTTTCTCAATTTCATGCCTCACTGAAGTCAACGGAGCTCTGAAGAGGCACCAAGTGTCAGATGGGAGACTAAAAGGGGGAATGAGAATTGAGAAATTAATTCCAGAAATTGTTGCCAAATGCAGGAAGGGCAACATTGCAAAATTATCCCAAGAATTTTTTTAAATCCATGAAGTTCTGAGACAGGTGTTTTTTGAAGTTAGTTTAAGACTTATATTTATCATTTCCACAACAAAATAAAATGTTATTCCTTACTTGAAGTTATTTGTATTAAAGGTTCAGTGCAGAAGTCTGAAACATCCAGCATTTGTTACAGAAGCTTTAGGAACACACTCTGGAATTCCAGAAACAGTGCCATGTTTCAGGATCTACAACTGCAAGAGTTCAGTTCAAAGCTGGTACATATACCAGAAAATAAAATGAATTGAAAGTTTCCCAGAGCAGCAGGTCCTATTCAACACAGTTTCAGTCATAAAAGATTTTCATTAAACCCACTCAAGTTTAGGATTGGAGTCTTTTAAATCTCCTGCCAAGACACTAGAAAACTGAAGTTTCTTTCCTGTGATATTTGTTTGTTTTTATATTCCATGTAATCTCTAATATTATGCACAATAAGCTTATCAGACCTCAGTAAAGTATTAGAATCAAATGTCACTATTTTCCAGTCTCTACAGTTCTCTTTTGAAACAAATCCCAATTCAAGCGAAGCAGCATATTTCTTATCGCTGGAGAAGAGTTGGGCAAGTTGGGCCTCAGAGTACTTTTAGACAGGTGTCGTTCCACTCTCCAGCTGTTCACTCCTTGGCTGTGGAGGCAACTATTGCAGCTGCATTTAGCAACCTATTGCTTGCAGTGGATTTCAAAGCAACCTTTTCTACACAAGATTAGCCCGGGACAGAGGTCCTGTGCGGCTTTTTCAACACTGCTAAAATTTCAAGCCATTAAGTGATCAGCTACAACTTGCTCTGAGTGTAGTGCATGTCCTTCGGCGCCAGCACTGTCACTGTAGCTAGCAGACATCTGAAACAGTCCCTTACCTGGAGTAGCTCCTTTCCCCACCTGCCATGCACTGTGCTGGCAAACAGCAGCTGATGTCATAGAGGCACTGCATCATTACAGTTTCTTTGCATAAGGTTTCCTTCTCTTCCTTTTATCTGCTAAAAATGGAACAGAGGTGACTCACGACTGAGATAGGCAAAAACTGAACACTCAGCAGCAAGGGCTCTGCTAAGGTTTCCACTGCCTGAGCTGGTTCCCTGCTCATGCTCATCCATGGGACAAACCTATTCCTGGCACCACCTCAGCCCCTGGGACCATGCCACAGCCCTGGCGGGGCTGGCTGGATCTCCCACCCCAGCCTCTCCACAGTGCCATGCAGTCACCGTGGCAGAAGCAGTGCTGGTGGAAGGTCTTCCCCTGGCTGATGGTCCAGAGCTTCAGCTCATTCCCTTTGCCATGGGGCCTGGCTGTCGTACTCCTGCCAGCCTGTGCAGGACAGATGAGCATCACCCCCAGCAGGGTGGGGTAAGGTTTCACAGACTGTTTTCATTGCAAACAGGTGTACAGAGGAAAGGCGTGGAGCAGGGTTTGAGAGCTGTCAGGAGAAATTCTCGAGATGGAGGTTTACTATTGTACTTCTGTGAAAGGAATGCCAGGAAAAAGCCCTTACTTCTCCCTTCCTTCCCACAGCAACTGCCATGCTTCAAACTCCAACCTTTACCAGTCCTAGCCGCCAATTTAGCTCCTAAGATTTCTGGTCCTGGTAATGGAGACAGCTGAGCCATGGCCCTTCGACTGCTCTAGCTGCCCTGAGTGACTGGCTCTTTTGTCTAACGTGTAAGGCAGGGGGGGAGCAGATCTGGCAGAAGCATTTGTTCATGGGGGCCAGTTTCTACAGCCCTGGGAGCCACCCGACATCAACAGGTGAGTACGGGAACTACTACTCCTTGTCATGGAAGAATTTCAGAATTATGATGCTGTTTTTAGCCTTTTAAAACAGTGTGAAGATTGCCTCTTTATCACTAGATTTCTGAGGCCAGGAGACACTGCCAATCATTAGATTCAAGATCAGAATAATTAAATTCAAGATTAGTACAGTTTTACTCAGACAGTGTAGCACTCTCCTAGACCAAAGCCTGGTGTTCTGTTGGTGATCTGAGTTTGACTAAAGGATCTCTCAGAAAAATTCTCTGATGTAGCTCGAATTGCTCAACAGTGGGAAACGTAATACCTTCGCAACATGTTCAGAATTCCCCAGAACCAGATTTTGCTGTTTAAGACAAAGGAACACGCACACACACACACACACACACACTCTCTCTCTCTCTCTCATCATTAGTTCTGATAAAAACAAAATCTAGAGAGGAAACAAAAAAATCCCATGATCACTCTGCAGTGAGTCACGGCCGTCTCCTTAAGAAGACACATGTGCCTCTACAGGGCTTTGCTGACTTCATACATTCTGTCCAGATTAAGATTTATACCCGCGTCTATCTAGGCCTAGTTTATATTCTCTTATATTCTTACTAGCCTAATTCACTATCTTACTGAAACTTGACAAGAAACTTAATATCCACCCTGACACCCAGCACAAGAAGTTTCAGACCAAACCCACCTTCCACCTTAGGGAAATAGTTTAATTAACTTCAGGAAGCAGTGTAATTAAAGATAAATCCCAGATTCCATGTAGTATAGAACAGCAAGAAGATCATCCACCCATTTCCTCTTTCCCACATAAGCTTAATTAGAACTATAAGTGGACTTCACAAAAATTCAAACCACTGTTCACTATCATGACCTTTTGATAACACAGAACACCTTTAACTTAAGTCTTTTTAACAAACTACTCACTCCCAGAACACCAAAGCTTTTCCTGCAGACATCCCTGCCTTCCTACAGTTCCACAGATCCTTTGGACATTTCCAATCAAATCAATACAGCTATTCACAGTGTCAAGTTAAGGCTGAGAATAACTGTCTATAAAATACAGCAAATTCCTGACCCTTATAACATTTCTCAGATCATGATTATTAAATGCAGTTACAGTTTGGATTCTAAGAAGTTTTCTTTCCAAGCTTGTCATGGCCTTCCTGAGACCTCACAGCATATATGATGCTGTTGCTCAGCATCAATGAAATACAAGTTATTTTGCAATCTCCTAATCCTGTGAGATGGGTAATTATTACTGAGTCAACACCAGTAAAAAGCAAAGACTTTTGGGTTAACAGCAGCTGATGTGGCAACAAAAGTCAGGATACTGCCTTGTTTGGTCTCTGTGCAGACCTCACAGCATATATGATAATGTTTGATCTGTATTTTATCAGACACTGGTACGTCCCAAGTCATTCACCAGGGCTGTGAAGGCTTTCTAGTCAGTTCAAAGGTGGTTCTCTCAATATGTATTCACATTTGAGCTGGACAGTGGGAGAGGATTCTCTTCCCATACTCAGCATTCCAACTGGCACAGTTTCATCCATAGTCTGACAGCACCTAATGTTTTTTCCTGCAGCCCCAGCTCCTGGAGCAATGGGACTTTGTGAGATTAGCTTTCTTTTCCTTCTTTTATTATTTTTAATGACAGTAGAGGAACGCTTCAGTTCAGTACTTTTCCCACTTTCTCATGGTCCTCTACAGGCACAAAGACAAAACCATGGTATCTTAATGAAAGCTGAGATGGTAAATAGCTGTGGGAACTAGGCTTCAAGACAAACAACCAATATAGTGAGACCCATGTTGAACCTGAAGCCGTGGTAATTCTGGCTGTGCAGCATTTTGTAATTTTTATTATCCTCCGAGACCGAGTTTCAGTGTTTCTTCCAATAAAATCAAGTTAATAAACGGCATTTTTAATTTTCAGCTGACCTTCTACACTTGAATTTTGTTTTCAGAACTTAGTTACAGATAAGAAGCATTCACATTATTATTTCTGCTGCCCAGGGAATGAATAATCATATTTCATAGATTTTTTCCTGTGTTTCAATATTTCTTTTGGGTCAAACCCAAAAGCAAGTTTTTCTTAAACACTTGAACCCAGGATAGTTGCCATTTTTTTCTTTTTTACCTTTTCAGTTTGTCTCTAGAGGGCAAAGATCCCATAACTGATAGACCATTTTCACAGTGGGAGACAGACGTTCAAATTAATTCTCTGCCAGATTCCTAACAGAGATTCCCAGCCCCTTTAAGTCTGTCAGGGACTTAAACCACCAAATTCACTGCCTTTCTTTCACACTCCCAACCTATAGCCAAATAAAATTTTATTCACGTTCCTTTAGGGAAAATTTCTCAGTGAAACAGATGTAGAAGGGCAAAGAAATAAGTACGAGTTTGGGAAAATAAATTCAGAACTTCCTGAATCTTTTTTTTTACCTCAGAGCTTTCAATTTTTAGCAGTTCATAGCATGGGCTTTTTTTTTTTCCCCCTTTTAAAATAAATATAATTTAAAATCACTTATAAATCTACAGAACGTAGACTTCAGACCTTTATGTTCTTTAGCTGAAGACTATTTAGATGTTTTTTCAGAGTGCCCTTCACCATGATCCATTAATACCAGACTCAAACGAGCCACTGAAATAACACATTGCAAGGTGTAGGCTCTTTGCTGTAGCTGTCCTGGGGGTCCCTCTTGGCAGCTGAAACTTCATAACCAGCAGGATTAATGTCAAACAGAGCTCAGGGAGGCACGAGCACTAACCAAAATCTGGAAGAGCGCCGAGTATAGCTATTCCACCCATTCCTGTCCTTTGTCAACTGCTGGGTTAGACCTCCAAAACCAGAACAAACATGAAGTGGTGCTTCTCCTGGGACACTGCATGGAGTCAAGACGTTTGCCTAAGCATACATTTTGTGTTCATTAGCTTCCTACTGTTCCCCAGAACCTTCCCACCTAGTAAGATGTTACAGATGTGAAGGATCATTGTCACGATCAGCAAAAACTTGCCATGGAAAACTGGAGGAATAAAGGACCTTAAAGCTGCTTGGATGAACGAACTTGTACTGACCTCCGATGGCTGGGAATGCGTATGAAACACAGTCCTGCAATTATTTGTGCTTCCTGAGGAGCTCCAGTGCTCTAACTAATGTTGACATGACAAGAAGGAAGCATTTTTGAGGTGGAAAGCAAATGATTTATAAGGGAATCCTGGGATTATTTTTGCTTTGCATCATCACTCTCTTTTTAAAGCATGATGAAAATGTATTACCAAATGTTTGCAAAAACAAAACAAACCAACCAGCCAAACAGCAAAAAAACCCNNNAAAAAAAAAAAAAAAGAAGCTATTTTCAGTGGGAAGTTGGTTTTTCTGTTGGAAGTTGGTCTGGAAATTTCACAAGAAGGTTTTCTTAAAACAATTGCTCACCTAATTTCTTCTTTATAAATGATTTTATAAGGCAGAAAACAAAAACACGCGAGCATGATAAAAACCACTGTCCCAATTTCCATGGGTTCCCAGTACACTAGAGAAGATCCAGTTGCTAGGGATGCTAAGTCAGGAGAAACACTTGCACTTAAATCACTGTCAGTATGGTAGAAACTGCCTTGTGGTCTTCAGAATGGGCCCAGCTGGGGCACCAAAAAGGGTAGGGGGCAAGGGAGAAGCCAACTTCACTCTGACAGGATTTTTCCCTTGTGTTTGTCCCTGAGGCAAACTCTGAGAGTTTCTACAACTTTATCCTTTGCCCCTCCTTTTAAGGAGTCTCATCGGCAGCAACTCTGAAGAGTGAGACTATGTGCTAGAAAGTATCTAAAATAACCACGAGTATAACAGTATAGTCAGGAAACTCTGGGTGCAGTGGGAATGAAGAAAATATTTTTTTTTTACATTGATATATGGACTTTTTCCTTTGTACAGTGAAATGAAGAAGTTGAGTGGCACAGGAATAGGGTCAAAATCCTCACCTATTAATTCAGAGAAGAGAAACAATGAAATAAGAATTATGGGAAATGGAGTTTGCTTATTTAAGTGCAGGAAACCAGCAAATCTCAGGCTGCCACTCTGAGGTGGAAGGATAAATTGTGCAGAGATACCAAACACTGGTCCTAAGTTAATCACATCTGCTTCAGTGGAGAGCAGGTGAGAGTGACACAGGAAGCTCACAGCTGAAAAAGCACTTTAAAAGTGACTAAATCTGAGCAGGTACCTCTGGGAAGGAGAACAGCAGAATGCCAGATGAGTGAATCAAATTGAAATACGCAAGTGAGTAACAACCAGGAAATGAAGGAACATTGGTTGCCTATGGGAGGACATAAATTACTTCCACGACAGAAATTCTGCTATCAGCATTGGGATCTCCATACCAGCATAACTTAGGAATGCTGCAGCTAAAACAATGAATTCGTTGCTCAAAATGCTGTGTTTAGCTGGGGTAATTAGCACACACAAGGTTGTAGGTTTTTTTTTTTACACAAAACAATAAAAAAAAAGGAGCAATGTCAGAATACTTCAGTTTCACTGTGAGATATGTCAACCTTAGGCAGATGTATAGCACTGATCTTATAAACTGAAGTGTCTTGCTTTCACTACGCTTTACCACAGGAAAACAAAGGTGTATTAGTTGCCCTGAGGTAAAAGAAAGGAAGAAAGGGGGAAAAAAAAAGCTGCTCCAGCCCTAGCGACAAGTAGTCAGTTTAATTTATTGTAAGATAAGCAGAAAGACTGTGCCTAGATAGGAATACAGCACTGGCCTCACATACCTAGCCAGAGGCAAGCACCTGAAGTGTCACCTTCCCCTTCTGTATTTGTAGTGACATAATCCACACTTGTTAGCTTGCTCTAACAACCTCATCTGTCTTGAGCAACGAAGGTAAAACCTTCTTCTTATCTTGGTTTTGGGGTCAAAGGCAAAGCTTGGAGAAGGTTATTGACAGAATCAAACATACTCAGAATTCCTGGGAAACCATTCCAGTCTATCAAAGAAATTGGTTTGGTTTTGCTCCCACATTTCTAAGGGTTTTTCTTTAGATTTCAGGAAACATGAAGTACCCATCACCACGCCTGTCAAAGGTGTTTTACCTTTCCCTTGCCTTCAACACAAACCAATATATCAATTCCCATATCCCCCTCCAGAGTGCTCTGAGAATGAAGTTATTTATGCAGGATAAAAGCTGTACCTTCCTCTGACATTAAGGATCAGTCCTTCTTCCCAGAAGCTTCTGGAAGCGAATACCTGCAAAGAACAGCAGTCAGCAATTTCAAAACCAGGCCATTTAAAGGGAAAAATCCAGACTTTATAGATTAAAATTGAGGCAAAGTCATGAAAATCATATTAAATATAATGAAATCAGGACCAGTCTAGACCTTCTTTGTCACAAATTGCTGATGAAGCAAGAGTAAAACCTTACCTAGCAGAAAGACCAGCTTCTCAAATCCAGCACACAATCTGTCACACATCTTCCCTGAAACTGTCTAACCTTTTTCTTCCTTCCTTTCAGGGGCCTTGTGCTCAGGTAAGAGGACTCTATTACCAAGTGGGATGTGAGGATTATTCCTGTTCTAACAGTGGCATACACAGAGACTGGAATGCCTTTCCAACCAAATTGTCCATTGAGTTTGGACTGAGACCACAAGATTTACCTCCTGTACATATTGAGAACATTTTTGTGCATTAAGGGTATATTGTCACATCACAGAATAACTTTAAACCTCTGCTAGGGGCTGGAGAATTCATAATTAATAAATTTTCCCTATCCAACTTTAAACCCTCAGAGAGGTACAACCTAAATGACAGCATTCAGCTCACAGTAAGATCTGTAGGGATCTTAACAAGCTGACCTGCCTCAGATGGTGCCCTTATCCTTCCAGCTCTATCAGTTCGGCAGTACCTGAGCCTCATTTAAAACAGATAATTAATATCCTGATGAAAACGTGGGATAAACGCATCTCAACCAGAAGCTGTCACAATCTAAGTCAAATTATTGAAGGGGGGTGTGAGGGGTGGGAAACAGCACAGGAATCCACCACGAGACAAGATTATCCCACGGAGTGCAGTGGTCGAATTCTCAGTGTTTGGAACAATTTGCACATCTCCACCACAACAATCATGGGCGTCAAATGTTCACAAAGGGTGTGTGCCACGAAATACAGGAAACAGATCATTAGTGCAGTTCAACCAGCATAGCCTTCTGCTCCATCATTTAGCATAATCAGTTGTTTGGGTACCTTTCCTATGGTTCAGACACCCTTGCTTCTTGGCCTTTATCTTTTGCAACCACTGGGTGTTTTCCCTTCTTGTGGTTTCACTGATCTACAAAAGGATATGGGGAGAGCTTAGAGAAAAACCCCCAAATTAATTTACATCCATTTAAAATTACATTAGAATTAACAAGTGACCATTTATTTCACTCTAATTTTTATTGAAATTCAATCAATCTGTACTTAGAAATGTATAGGGTGTGATTTTTAACAGTGGCTCAATTCTTTTCTAGCTTTAAGTGTAATTGCCCTCAGCAGGGACAAAGAAAAAAGCAAGCCAGGGACCTCCAGAAAATTGCAGTTTGTGCCAGATAAGAACACTGATAAAATTTCCATTGAAATTGCTGTGGTTTGGAGCTTAATCCTGAGTACCAGCATGCAGCTGTATTGGCTAGTGACAGCAGCAATATGTGAGAGGCTCACAAAATCCCTGCCCGAACACACAGCACCACAGTTCCATATCAAGAGCTCTCCTCTGTGTTATTGTCACTTCAAAGAGAGATAACCAGCTCAATCATTGCACTGTGGTAAGAGGGAGAGCCAGTATATCCACTGCTTTGTCTCTATCTAATAAAAAAATCGGGAGACAGACAGCATGGAGAAGTTACCTCTTTTTTATTGGGAATTGAACCTACCTAAATGGTCCCAGATCCAGGAAAGGTACAAAATCAGCTCGAAACAGAAGCCTGGCAGAGTATCTCAGATGGGAAAGGAGATGTGCAGGTCAGCCCCTCAGCACAAATGGCAAAGATATGTGACTAGTCTCATTTATCAAATCGTAAACCTGTGTCAAGAGACTTGGGACAATCAAAGACCCAGTTATTGACTGTATCATTTAGTGATCTGCATGATGAAAAAGATTTTTAATAAAAGCCAATAGCCTACAAAACATAAAGATCCAAGATATCTCATTCAAACTTCACCCCAACCCCAAATATTTAAAGATAAATGATTAACTTCACTTGTAGGTTCTTTGCAATGCAGACCTGAAGGTGTCACACAAGCCCAGGGACAAGCAAGGCTCCCGTACTGCACTGCCACGCAGTCAGAGATCAGCCGCGCGCTTGCTCTCCCCAAGCAGTGCATCAGTGCCGAATCCATCACCCTCGGTAGCACCTGGCCACACAGTCCTGCAGCACAGAATTGCTACTTGGGAAAAGATGCAGAAATCCCCTGTCCAGCCGTGATGTGCTGATGACAAAGCCCTGCCTGCATCCCAGATGTCTGCAGCACTCCCAGGACCCGTTTTCACAGGCATACATTTCCTCCTTAGTGGACTGCTGCTCGGCCTGACCTTAAAGCCTCCACAGAGACCATCTGCCGTCGCGGTGAGCACCGCGCTCGTTCCTGCCGGGCTGCAGGCAGCCTGCCCCGGGACTGGGAACCAAACGGGTTTCTGCACAAGCCAACAGATGGCTGTCTTGCATTTCTTTCCATTAATGATCACGTTTGCTACAGAGAAACTGCTGTCACTGTGCTCTGGAATCTATTTCCCATCAGGATTCTACAGGATTTTGCAAAAAGAAGGAATAAGAAAGTCTCTAGACCATTTCACCTTGTATATGGAGAAAATTTTAATGATGACTTGAGTGCTGCACAGTTTAACTATGTGACTGCTGTACTATACATTCCTTTTTTTCTAATTAGGCCTCATCTATTACTATGCCAGATTTTTTTTTTCTACTTTTATTTAAACCTTTTCAGCCTACCTATATTCGGCAGAATTAAATCAATAAATGCACAGGGATATAATCATCATCCAGCACAACTAGGGAAGAGTACCTGATCAATACTACCTAGGAAATCAGAAAAATGACCCAGTAGTTCTGCCTGGCCTTCAGAATCTCTAAGTCAGCAGTTATTTATAAACCCTAGGCAGACTTGGCTGAATACCACACAAAATAGTGAATAATTTTGTCATAAGCACTGTCAGCTCTTTCAGTTGTTATTTGTGGCTTATTATTAACAACTGCATATGCGTATCTGCATGACAAATGTTTTTTTGCCCTGAAGATGTTTATGAATCCTAAATACTTCGCAAATAGTCAGTGAATAATTATTCATGTTGAAAAGTAATATTGCAAGTCATTATGGGTTAGATATTTTTGGTGATTTTCTCATTTTGAGACTAAATTATCTAATCATAGCGTAGAAACAGAAGACTTGAGAAAGCAGACAAATCAAATGCCTGAAAAAAATTGCCAGATCCTTGAAGAGTTAGTAGCAGGGGATTCATAAAAAGCTTTTGTAACAATTAATTTTTTCCTTTATGGCAAAAATTAGAAAAATTTTTGAGCAATTAACACATTCATAGAAAACCTGATCAGTTCAGGAACAGAAGAAAATAAAAAAAGATTAGTCAGTTCAGTAGTTCATCAAGAATAAATTTGAACACTTCTAGTCTATAATGGACTTAAAGATTTACAATAAATCACCATTTTCAGAGTGAAATTCCCAATCTACATAGAAAAATAGCTTCAAATTCACTATTTTAGGATAAAATCTAGAATCTTGATAAAAATGTTTATGGCTCAGCCATTAAGAGAACAGAAACACTATCACATAACTAACACATCAAATAAATAATGAACTCCTCTGAAGAGATGTTGAAAGGAATTTATAGCTCAGAGTTGCGCAGGTAATCATTCTAAACAAATAAGCTTGGAAAAACGCCACTGCTAATGTCCAAAGAGAAAGGAAAAGTCAAACTTATCGAATACAATTTCTGCTGTTCCTTACTTCCATTAACATAGCATTTCTCAGTATGCAGTTGCTGGGCTTACAAAAGTGGTCTACCAGAGGAAAGAGAGCAATGACGGTTAAGCAAAATGCTTATTTTCTGTCTTAACAGAAAAAAATCTACAGTCGCTTACTCTGGGGAGAGTTCACATGGCATCAAATCCTCATCTTGCCTTTTCCCCTTGTTTTGGGAAGGGTTCTTTTTTGACATGGCAGAGGGCAAACATGAACATGAGTTCAGAATCAGAGGAAGAGACAGATGATGATTTCGTAGAATGTCTTTGTGTGGAGTCTTTCACCAAAGTCCAACCTCCCAAAGTTGCCAAAGACTGTGAGGATGATGATGAGTACATTCACGTGCTGGTGAACAAGAACAGGCAGAACACCAGGGATGTGACACTGATTACAGCCACGATACTCCTGGGGTCTTTTTTGTTCCATCCACCCTGACACTTCATCCTGCAAAAACGCTTGGACACAGGAGACTGAATGAGAAACTCACATTTCTTCTGCAAATGAACACAATCTTGTCTTTACTGTGGTGTGTTTTTGGAAAGCATATACTGCACAGCAGGTTTTTAATCTGCAGTAATCAAAGGGCAAGTATTTTTCTGTAGCATTAAAAGGAAAACAATTGGCCAGTTGTTTTCTTTTTTTTTTCTGGAAAAATATGTAGCCCACATTTATATGACAGCAGAACGTATTAAAGAGCAGTATATCTGTGAAGTGAGCAACCACAGGTAAATTGTTCCTGGCCTAGCAGTTGACACAGCTCGCAGTCTAAGGGAAAGTTTTATGGTTTACACAGTGGGGACTCACCAAGAAAACAGCAACACCATCTCTGCTGAGAACCAATTTCTTTCCAGACTCTCAGCAACTCTTAAAATCCATGGTCTCATTATCTTGCGTACAGCAGATAGGTTATCTCGCCTACAACGTGCTCTTTCTGGTAGGACGTTATTTATTTAAACAGAAGAGAGCTTTCCATAGCCAGGATGCTGGGAATCGTCCAGATTGCTGGGTTCTGCTGAAGCTGCACAACTTCTTTACAGACACTCATCTCCATGTGTGGCTGATAGAGAGATTGACAGTGTCTCCTCAGAAGCTGAGTTATCACCCACAGAGGAGCAACCACAGCCAGGTCTCCTTAACATACTCCAAGGTTACATTGGCATCTAGATGAAACTTAAAAATCCCAGCAGCCAAAAATAACTTGTGGCATTGGCAGTAGAGAAAATAACATCCTGCAAGTCTTCCCTGTCAGTGTAGTGGAGAGGGCACTGTGGAATAACACCAAGACCCCTATCAATATTAGTTCCTTTTCAGTCCAGTCTTGACGGACATTACCTACAGCTTCTGCTAAGCAGGCTGCATTTCGTATTTACAGCTAATGCATTCATAATGGAGCAACCAAACCTCTTCTCGTTACTTTAATTTTCTTTCACATCACTTTAACTAAAACTTGCAATTCTTCCCTCGAGTCTCCCTCCCTCCTTTTACCAAATTCCCCTCTGCTTCAGAATACCGTAACATTTTATTTTATGTTTCTGGGTTGAAGCCAGTGAGACCTGCTGGCCTGCAAGTGAACAGACTAGCACTGAATTTCCAGATATGGACAGAACGTCTCAACCCCTGGCAAAGTCTTTTCGACAGTGCTCCTTACACCCAGAGCTCTTGAGTTTCTACAGTCACTCACAGCCTTGCCCAGGAATCAGCTTTCCTGTTAGGAAATTTTTCACAGTTTCTGATGTAGGGGATGCACAGACTGCATTCCTTGACCGCCTCATCATGATTTAACTGCATCAGCAGCCCAGTGTCACTGGAGCTGACTTAAAAGACACAAAAGGGGCAACTGTTCTTTGACTTCATGTCTGCACACTTATCCCTACGCTCATTTTAGGAGTGTTGATAAGATCAGGTTGCTATGAATCGATTTTTCTCTACATGTACTTATGCTTGGCTATTTCAGATTAACTGGCAAACCACAGGAATCTGATTCCTAGGTAAAAAATGGTCTTGGAAGATTCTCATGGTGCCCAAAATCCAGTAGGCCTTCCGCAATACCTAAATGAATGAAGACTGCATAGGTTATTACAGAAATTGTGTAGCAGAGGGTCTGTGTGAAAGAGATAATAACAGTTGCCACAAGAAAGAGGTAATTTAGAGGTGCAGGAAGATCACACAGATCCACACCCAGTTAGGTTAATCTTATAAAACACTTATCCTTCCTTAAGCAGGGGAACCATTCTGGATCTCTGCTTTCATATTCTTCAGGAGAGGAAAATATTTATCCTGGAAGAACCACTTACAGAACTAACAACACAGCTGGAGAAAACATCCTGTTTTTCTAAATGGAGTATGTTCATAAAAATGTCTTTAAGCAAGTCATACTTCATGGAATGACACTGATATTAAGAAAACCCAAACCTTCCATACACTTAAAAAAAAAAAAAGAGAGAGAGAAAAATTGTATGGAAGGAAAAAAAATCACACACATGACAGAAAAAATTCCAGTATTATCTTGAGGTTGGAGACAATAATCATAATTTCCTTCTTCTTTTACATTAATATTTGTCATCTTTTACTAAAACGTGCTTACTAATAGCATGTCTTTAAAAATGATTACGAATACCTGTCTCCATCTGGCCACTTACTGGAAAAGTTTATGAATGAACATTCTCAGTTCCCTGGCTGAGACAGCAAACTGACAAGGAAACACACTTAAATCTAACAGGTGCTGGTGTATATTCAGCCTTGTGCTGATTTGGCACGGCCTGGTTTTTGGTGGCAGGGAAGGACCACAGAGGTGGCTTCTGTGAAAAGCTGCTGGAAGCTTCCACCTGTCCAGCAGAGCCAATCCCGGATGGCTCTGAAGATGGACAAGCTGCTGGCCCAACTAGAGAGTTTGGTAATGCTTCTGTCATGACATATTTAATAAGGAAATCAAAACAGTTGAGCTTTGCCTGCCTGGCCGCCCTTAGCCAGCCACGCTGTGGCCAGAAGGGCAGGGGCGGCGGTGGCAGCTTCTCCTTTTTGGCATCCCATGTGAAGAGAGGCGTTGAGTGGCACTGGCACCGCGGCGGTCAGCACCGCCCGCGCGATGCCGGCTGGGCCGCGTGGCCGACAGCGGAAACATGGTGAGCAAATCCCCGACTCAGAACCTAGACGAGATCAACTTCTCAGCGCTGTGAGATCCTGCAGAAATCTTTGCATTGGTGGAATTTGTTGGCAGCGGTACTTATGAGCAGCAGGTTTTTTCCTGCTGGTCGGAGAAAGAGGAGGAAGTGAGGACATGTGGAGAAAGACAACATGGTGGCACCAAGGTCAGTAGAAAGAAAGGGGGGAGGAAGTGCTCCAAGCACTGGAGTTGAGATTTCTCTGCAAGGTGAGGACTATAATAAAACAAACAGTCTCCCTGTAATCCATGAAGTCCATGGGGGGGATGCAGAGATCCAATCGCAGCCCGTGGGAAAAGGTGCTCACGTCGGAGCGGGTGGATGCTAAAAAATGCTGTAATCCAGTGGAAGAGCCGAACAGAGAGAGAGCCCTTGCTTCCAAACAAGATCAGCTTATCCTTAAAAGACTACAGCCCACGGACTAGTGACCCACGCCATGGCAGTTTTGGGAAGACTGCTTTGCCCGTGGGAGGGACTCACATTACAGCGGGTTGGGTGGGACTGCTACTCGTGAAATTAGAACCACGCTGGAGAAGTTCACGGAGAACTGTCTCCCATGGGAGAAGGACCCTATGGCATAGCAGAAGAGATACTCCTCTCCCTAAACGAACTGAAGAAAGATCTCGAGTGACGAACTGATCAAACACCTCCACGCCCTGTCTCCCTGCACTGTTGGTGGGAAGGAGGGAGGGACTGGGGGCGGGAAGGTGTTTTAAAGGCTTATTTTACTTCACATTATCCTCTGCTGACTCTGTTAAATAATTGATTTACATTACACCTTTAAATTTGAGTCTGGTTTGCCCTTAGAATGTTTTCTCCCCATCCTTAACTCATGAGCCCTTTGTTTTTTTCCCTTCCTCTGCTCAGCTATAGCAGAAGAGTGAGTGAATGGTTTTTGTGGGTGCCTGGCATTTTAACCAGTGTCAAAACACAACAAGCCTAAAAACAGTAAGTCAAAATTATCCCCACAGAAGTAAAACAAAAATGTTTCTAGAAGAAAGAAGTTCCATGGTTCCCATCACAACCAGCCCTATTTAATCCCTTTTAGAAGAGTTCTGATGAGAATTTAATCCAGAGATATCCCCAGATAGAAACTGAGACACACTGCTGGAGAAGCTTATTCATGAAATCAATATAAAATCAGCATTTTCTTGTCTTGGCATGGTTGACTGTGTATTCTGCTTATTCTAAAGTCAGTGATAAAGTACACTCTGACTACAGTGGAGCACACCTGACCAGACTATGGCACTGCCCTTTAGGAAATACCACCCATATGTAATCAAACAACACAGAATTAGGACAAAGAAGGTCTAGATTCATCTCACAGCTCTTTCTTAAAGTTTCCGTGTGAGTGAAAAAAACCCAAAAGTCATGCCATCCCTCTGTATCAGAGCTGCCATATCAAAACCAGGGCAAAGAAACTTTCCATTCCTTCACTTCTCGACTTAGTTTAAAAGGGATAACAAAGATTTAGCTCCATCTCTTACCATCCTGAACACCATATTTATAGAAACATGGAATCATAAAATGGCTTGGGTAGGAAGGGACCTTAAAGGTCATCTAGTTCCAATCCCCTGCCATGGGCAGGGACACTTTCCACTAGACCAGGTGGCTCAGAGCTCCATCCAAGCTGGCCTTGAACACTGAAAACCTGTTCCGGTGTCTCAACACCCTTACAGTAAAGAAATTCTTCTTTATTATTCTATATTATTCTATATCTCTCCTTTCAGTATGAACCCACCACTCCTTGTCCCATCACTACGGCTCCTGTGGAGTCCCTCTCTGGTTTATTTGTAGACTCCATTCAGATACTCAAAGGCTGCTCTGAGGTCTCCACACAACTTTCTCTTCTGCAGGCTGAACAGCCCCAACTTTCTCAGCCAGTCCATAGCAATGAAGTGTGCTTGTGTGCACGGAACCCCATGGGCACAAGCTTAAAACTGCTGAGACTGATAGCAAGTAAAGGGTTGTTTGAGCTCCTGGGAACACGGCAGCTGTTGGACATGTTGCTCCGGGAGTGACCTTATCCCGTCCATTCGCTCAGACACCCCCAATTTGAACGCCTATGAAGCAGAAGCAGCTGAGCTGCGACAGCAGAGAACTTTGAACAGGCTGCTGTAGTTTTCCAAGAAACCAGCCCTGGTATCTCTGCTCTGTGCTGTAGCACTGATGTCCCCTTTGTTACAGGCAGGACATCGCTCATCTCTCTCTCCCCAAGTACAAATGTCTCACAAGCCAATTCTGTGGTTAATGCAAGCTGACAAAAGCAGGTTTATGTACTGTGCAGCAGTACCACTGCCACTCACTCGAACAGAAGATACTTCAAGGGCAGCCTGCTCCTATGTGACACAACTACTGCTTTGCCAAACAGAACAGATGACTTGCAGTGCTAACGCTGTTTTTTGCTGTGAGTCCCTCAGCTAGACTGTTAACTTCTCTCTTGTGGCAGATGTGCAGATTAATCGCTATCTCAGCCTGCAGTGGTCCAGCTAATTTAAACACAGATGCACTGTGGAGAGTACAGAGCCTGGAGGAAGAGGGAGGGGAAAGCTGGTGTGCTTTGAAGGAAGCACAGCCTGCTAATATCTACAAAAACTGAACAAGAAATAGATAAAACTAAATTAGCGATCTATTAAAAATAAATTAATGACATCTGCAAATGAAACTAAATCTAAAATAATCACTCTAGTAGCATGGTCTCTGGTGAGCATTAGTGCTTAAGTTTTGTTGTATTTGATGAAAGCATCTATTAATTAAAAAATATTTATACAAGGTAGAGGCTTGACAGGAATACGCTGTGCAGCTGTTCTTAAGGGAGCTGCTTCTGTTAATCAGCTATTTTAGAAGAAAATGCCTCTAGTCTATGCAATGAAGGCAAGATTGTACTTCAATAAATAATATTTAAGGCCTGTGCTTTCTAAATAGTCTCTGCAGCTAGAATTGGATGAAATAGGCTGCTTTCTACAGGTGATATAATACGCTTTCCACTGTTCAGTTAGCTTGCACTGAAAAGAAACCTTCATCTTATCCTCCTCCTTTTTTACCACTCTTTTATTGCTAACATTTTATTGAATTGTTGAACATCCAGGAACAAAAGAGGATGGTCTGATATGTATGAATGCATTGTACAAATGAGGAAGACAAAGCCAAACATGCATTCAACAGCAGGTATGAAAATAATATCAGACATTGAGGCAGGGACAAACCAAGACTGTGTGTCATTAATGAGGCTATTCAAAACAATTTTGATGAAGTTATGATTCTATTGTCATCCAGGACTGAGAAGGAATCACTTACCATTTGAAAAAAGAATCGTTAATCATTATGCAGCTCTCTGGGGCACTAACTCTTTCAGGATTTTCTTCTTTGTCTCCCGTCCCCCTCTTTTTTCTGTTTTTTTTTTCCTCCCTCATCTTTTCACTGCTATAAAAACAGAGAGGATTAGAAGCTATCCCTGACAACGTTTCACTGTTAGTTTTGTCTTTCAGCATTTATTAGTTTGAACTCTGTATGAGGCACCTGTTGGCTGATGAGAATAAATCAACAGGAAGGTCACAAATGGGTTGGTATTGTATGCTTGCCTTTTTAAGTGTTTTGGGAACTCACTGCTTTGATACACAGGAGTAAATGCTGGAAAGAGGGCAAACCAGGCTGTTCAACTCTATTTCATTGTGCGAATTATGTCTGAATTGTGCAGGCTCCTTGAACAAAAGTTAGGATTAAAGTCCTGTTGCTAATGTTGTCATAATTAACTCAGGCTAGTGAGGGCAGGAGTCTCAGGTCATGGCACCAGTTAAGCAACCCATAGTTCAGCTCACCTACCACAGCTGCTGTGATGCTGCACGGAGAGAAATGAGCACTGTGAAAGGGCACTCAGAGAAATAAACAGGGAAGGTGATGTATGGATGCAGCTTTCTGAAAGCTCTGATAGAAAGGCCTGGCTGTGCAGTCCATCATGCTTGCTAAGTCAAGGATGGGTGGCATAAAAGCAAGTGATGAATGTGTTAAATTGCTAAAAAGTGGATCTGGGGGACAGCCTGGGACTTAATGATTTCTTTTACTTATGTTACTTCTATGATAAAACACTATGGCCAGCCAAGTGGGAACAGAGCCCCCTCAAGCCCCCTCACTCTTTTAATCCAGGGGACAGAGCTGAAGTGAACTCTGGAGTAAAGAACATTTCTTTTAGAGAAGGGAAGTAAAATAAAATGCATTTTATTTTAGCACACAACTTGATGTGCATCATGGCTCATGAGAATGTCCAGTTCCCCATGCCCTTTACGAACTACAGCTGGCCTTTACAATGAGATCTGTTTCTCACCAACACTGCCCATTTCTTTAACACTGCAGTGTATCCATAAGACCATCTCGTCAGGAATGGAACACTGAATCAGTTCCCACTTTGGGATGGGGAGGGAAAGGGATGCAACCCTCCCAAATCTAAAAGCCTTTCTCACCTGGCAGTCAGCTCCACGGGCACTCACTGCCCCATCCCAAGGAAGTGCACGAAAAGAGAATTCAGAACTGAGGAGGCCAGAAAGAGGGAGCAAGGGCTGTTGTGCTCCAGTCTCTGTCCTAAGTCTTGCTTATATATTTTGATTAAACACACCTAAGTATCTTGGACTTTTCTCATTTTCTGAAATGCCAAGAAAAAAGTATTCCTCCTTCCTTTCTTCTGTATGACCCCCGTAATCTTTTAGAGAAGGGAAGTAAAATAAAATTTTTAAAAATTGTATTTTTAAATTTTAAAAATTGTGTTTTTAAAAATTGTATTTTTTCTATTATTAAAGATACATGCTATTGATACATTCACAACATTTCACATCTGTGACCAGTTATATCTCCTTTTCCCTTCATTAGTACAGAAGATACATTTAGACATTTATCTCTGCATTTTGTTTTAAATCAGATTGGGTGTTTGATGAAATATTTCTTTTTGTTATACAATTTTTTTCACCCATCCCTGCAATTTGGAACTCCAGCCAATGCCAAAATCAAAGCACAGCCAGAACATCTTTTCATGTGCTAAGTGAAACCGTTAAGGGTTGGAAGCTGAATTCATTCTTTTCAAAGCTCATGACAAAGCTTCTACTGGTTTCAGCGAATATAACAGTCTTCCAGGTTATTTCAATATATGGACAGACAAATGTTACAGTGCAATCTACTGTAATCTTATCTAAATTTAAGGAACATTCCAATTACAGGTAGTCACGAAAGTCAGGGAAAAACCCCTCCATTTCTAACCCAGGAGGACAGCTTCAAATGTTGGTAAATCAGATTCCTTTTTCCATAAACTCGCTGATTTTCCAATTCCAGTTTTACAGATGCTGTATGTACTGGCATGGTAGAAATACATATTTTTCATCTTCAAGACACTATTCCAGTAATAATCAATTAAGAACTCCCAAACTTTTAGTATTTGCCCATCTAAGATGCAGCATAAATTGGCCTATTCCCCAGGCCCTTCATTCAACAATAAATTCTGATGATACCAGCACATTAAGCGGCAAAGAAAAATAGATAATAGGAAAAAAAATTAATCATCATTCTAAGTGTTAGTGAACTGGCACTATTAATGGTTTTTTCAGTTCCATTGATGCTTGCCATGCTGCATGCACCATGCAGTGCCAGCTCAGCAGCTGATGTAATTTGTCATTTTTTGGACAACGTTAATGGATCTGTGTAAGTTTTCCCCCCAGGTGAGAATGAGACCCAACATTTAGACACGGCATTGCTTTGATAAATTTGCAGTATAAAGAGGATGGTGGCATGACAGGCAAAAGCCTCATTGTGAAGGCAGAAGCCAAGACAACTGTAGTCTGTCAGCACAGGTGAGAGAAGAGGGGCTGAGGAACAGAACAATAGTGATAAGTAGCAAAATTTTATTTTACTACCTAGAGAAGATCTGAGGGGTTTTGCTGGCCATTTTACAATTCTTTCACTTGACTTGTTTACTGATGGAAACATTTGCCAAGGAACTTTGGAAAAATAGTGACATACGAACAATCTGTTGCGGCATATTGTAGTGGTGGTGTTTGTGCTGCTATAGTTACTAAGATTTTAGCATTTTTGTAATTTGTCTTGAAAAAACTGGAATTTGGCATGAAGTTTTTGGGTACCTCCACGCTCAAGTCAGATGGTTTTCATATTTTTTGTTACATTTCTTATGTGAAGAAAAGCCTGAAGATATGCTGTGTCAAGGAAAAGGAAAAAGCGTGCTCAGATGAGGAAAGAAGCAGAAGGTGGGAAAAGAACCAAATGCATTGCAAGATTAGGAGGAACAGGTGCAATCTTCTTTTCAAGGTGAGAAGAGTATTTACAGGATACTCACAGGTCTTAGCAACTGCAAAATTAATCAGGCTATGCCAAAAATGCCTTGGGATTTTTCACTTTTCATTTGATTTCTGGTCCGCCACCAACACTGTAAGGTTGGTTGTCACTGCGTGATAAGCCTAGAGCAGATCCTCATGTTCAAGTACTTGAAGTTCCACATGGCTCTGCTGTGGTGGGACACAGAACCACCCACCCGAAATGTGGCGGTACAAGCAAACATCTGTTAGAGAGAAGTCTAGAGAGGAACTGAAGAACGGGGAAAGAGCAAAAAGGGAGCAAAACCCAAACAAAATTGTTGATGACTAATCAAACAATAAGAGGAGAAAATACCATATAAAAGTTAGTCATGAGGGAAGCTGGGAAGTGGTAAGTGTGGTCAAAATGTTATTCCATTTGGGAGCTCTTCCCACCACATCCTAGGGCTCTGTATATGGGTACTTCCCATGACAGCTGAGTGCACATGAAATACTCATTTTCTGTCAGAAGAAGAATACTCTGTCTCCCCCTCCCCAAACCACAGCCCACACAGAAGATCCAATGCTCCTGCCAAGCATCATCCTAAACACACAGAAAATCTTACCTGACATGTGTTAGATTAATAAGGCATTTAGCCAGTGTTATGGAAGTCTTCACTGCCCGAATGTCATGTCTTATCACAGTTCTGCAACAATTTTCTTGACACTTTGAACTTTCCAGAGGTCTTTCTGAGGGAGAAGGAGGCTGAAAGAAGAGTATTACAGCGCTGTTAATGAACCTCTTAGCAATCATGCTTGTTCTGTATGTGTTGGGGAAGACAATACACAGATAATTCTGTTTGCTTTTAGCATTCTGCCTTTCATAGTAGTTTAGCAGGTGGATGTATAGAAAAGTTGACTATAGCAGTGTCAAAAATAACTGAAAAATTGTACAGTGTATGTTTAACCAGCAGAATTGATTAACTAAGGAAAATACAGCAAGAGGTTTGGTGTGATTAAGTGGGATTCGACACGCACATGTATCATGAGATATAACCTATCAACATTAGTATGGAAAGAATGATATCCTGTATTACATCACCTGAAATACATATTCATATCCATATATAGATTATACAAGACAACAATGCATGCATTAGAAACAGTTATGAGCCAAAAGAACAATGGCTACTCCAGAGCTCACTGAAGGTTATTGGAAAGAAAATTCCCCTCTGGGAATTTTATTCCAGAATATATCTTCTAATGTACTCTTTAGGAGCTCACAGCAGCCACAGCTGTATACTGGGTACCTACTTATGGCCCTCCAGTACTATCCTGCAACATGACTCCTGTGTTCTGATGTTCTTCCCATCAGTCCCTGTCCCGCTGTCTCATACCATGAAACACAAATTACCCATAAAAATGATAATTCTCTTATTAGTTTTAAAGGTCAAATCAAATGATGTGGAAAATATGCAGTGGTGGGACATATAATTTGCATAATTGCCACAAAAACACTGCACTAAAGCTGTGTGAAAAAAAAATAAATAAAATAAATCAAGCTCCACTCTGAGGAAAAGAGAATCAGCCAGATTTGTGGTGAGAGTAAATGGGGGCTGCACCACCAACATATGAACACCAGCAACTCAACAATCCCCCCGAATTCCGGTCTGAATTTACTCACCTCTTCTCCTTATCCCTTACCCCTAAATATACACACACACCCTGAAAAAGGGGAAATCAGATCTTTCCCACCAACCCTGGATTTTGAACTGCTTTGTTTCTAGGTGTGGAATGTAATGTCCAAAGTCTTTATACAGCACACTGCACTTGAGTGAGGGGGGGACACAACGATGACGTTGCCAGTCCCACCTGATGTCCCAGATGGGGCCGCACGTGGGAGCCAAGGAGGTGTGAGCAGAGTCAGTGCTGGGGCCCTGCCAGCCCCTTTGCAGAATTTGCTTCTCCCTTGCCCAGGCTCTCAAATCAAGCAGGTAAAGGCCTTCCTCTGGCTTTCAGATGGAGGTGCTGTCAGCACTGCCCTCCTCTTCCAAGGCTTGCCATAGTTTGCAGATCCTGCTTCTCCTCAGGACACAATTCATGTGGGAATAAGCAGGAGCTTCCAATGCATGGAGTGCAACACCACAGATCCCAACGGATCTCACAAAAGCAGCAGCCAATGTGCCTGTAAAGGGAGGAATGGAACTCAGCTTGTAGCTTAATTAATGATTTCCTAAAAGTGCTCACTCACAGGAAACAGACCCTGGATAAATATAGTTTGAATCCATTAAAGAAAAACCAAACCCCAAACACCACACTTAAAACAAAACCTGAGCTGTTTAAAAGCAAGCTTCAGGTTTCTTCTAATGCCCTGACGCTGCTTGACTACTTGAACTGATTACCATGGTGGCTGGGCTTGGCTTATGATGTTAGAGGTATTTTACACAGGAATTGGACAACTCAAAAACTGGCAATAAGCCTGACATCTGCCCATTTTTCTGAAAGCTTAGGGGGCATCCTGCTCCTCTGCCTCCCTAGCACACCAGTCATTACATCAGCTTTCTGCTGGGTGCATCTGGCAGCTGACACAACAGTACTTATTTCTGAGATGAAGACAGCAAGCCATCCCTCTTTGTGTCAATGGAGCATTAACCCCAGCTATAGACTTGATTACTCTGACTCCGTTCATTAGTATGTCCTCTTGTGTTCTTATATCTGAATTTATGTGTGCTCTGTTAACTGTAGATACATCTATTCCCCTGCTTTTTAAAAATTAACTATTACAAAGACAGCCTCAGCCTCCTCTGATTAATTAAGGTTGATCTTACCTTACAATAATTAAGCTGACAATAGGTGTCTACACATTAGAAAAATGGGGTATGATGTTGAAGAAAAGGTGGCTTTATTACATTATGTCTACATTTTGGATTTATAACTCTGTTCATTTCATATCATATATATTTATCATCTGTGTTCTTAATAGAACTTTTTAATCATCAGAACTAAGAGCTATCACTTATTCATTTGACATATTACAAATTAATAAAAATGCAATGAATGAGCACCAGAAACCTTGCTGCTTCTGAAGTGCAAACCTCTGTTATGAAATAGAAGAGCTAAAATTCTCTTAGCTATCAACGGGCATTCATCTAATTCACTGCATGTATTAAAGGAATCCCCACAAGGTATCTATTCAAGGTCAAGTTATTTTACATTTCCATAATACTAAAAAGAGGAAAAGAAGCAATACAATGACACACTGAAAGAGGGCATCGGGTAATTAGATATGGAACATTTGTGATCCGGGCATTCAGAAAGCTTTAAATTAATTTTAGAAGTGAGCAATGCTACTCACTTCCCCCCCCCCCCCCCACACCAGAATAAAAACAACACCAAAATGTCAGT
>VZTI01001289.1:67212-90575 GCA_013397865.1 Struthidea cinerea | reverse complement strand
CCCCCACCCCCCGCCCCGGATTTTCTCAAAGTGCACAAACTGGATCCCTTTAGGATGTACTGGACTGGAAGACGATGCCTGAGAAAACCTCCAGTACACTCCAGGTAACATCAGTGGCCAGTTCAGAGTTGTGCCACCACCAGAAGGAACAATACTCGAGTCCAGTGCAACACATCCTTTGAGAGAGAGCAACCTCAGCACCAGCTGTTTCGCTCTGCACATCCCAGCCCAGCTTGGATCCCTCACTGCTTATTGTGAATTTAGTACATAGAACACTAAAGAAAACATCAAGGAAGTAGGTAATATACTGTGTTTTAGACAGGGCTGCCTAAACTAGAAGTGACATTTAGGACAGAGAAGGAATCCACAGCATTTTCAAAAAAGAACAGTGTGCAAAATTAAGATTACATAGGATCAGGAAGAAGCTGAAAACCTTCTGCTCCTGAAAGCTAACACAAAGAGTCAAAGCTACCCTGCAACAGAAACTAAACACATCTCAGAGTTTCTCAACAGAGCTGCATGAAATGTGACCCACCATCAGCTGCTGTTTGCCAGAATCAGAGAGAGATGTCAGATGCACCAGGCTGTGTCCTGGTGAAGGTTGGGGTGCTGACCCATGTGAGCCCATCACCTGAGAGCCAATCCATGACACACCTTCGAGGAGAGCACAGAGCTTGCGGGAAAGAGCAGCAGCTCCAAAACAGAGAAAGGCACCCACAAGAAGTGACAATGGAAGGAAGAGGTAAGAGTTCAGCCCTTCTGCGGTGTTTAATAGTGGTGACACAGGAAGGAGACACAAGTAAAGACTGAAAACCAAAATAATGTTTTTAAAGCTCTGACCAGGTGCTGTTGACAATGAATTGGATCAGTGGAGATTCACCCTGCTTAAGAGCACAGATGTGGACCCTAAACTTGGCATTTAAACTGCATTAGCATTATTCTGGTATTTTTGCCTAGCCAGTGTCTGAGAGCACAGGTGAGAAAGGGGGGGCAGGTACACTAAATACCAAAGGGGAAACTGGAAAGGGGGTAGAAAGGCAGGGTTAGAAAAGGCAGTGTACTGCAGACCGGGCTGCAAACACCTTTTTCTCCTCAGACGAAAGGAACTTTCTCTGGGTCCAGTTGAAGAGCCAGCTGTTCCCCAATGCAAGACAAAGATTTAACATCTAGCACACAGAGTAGGCTCAGTATTATCAGCCAGGCTGAGATGCAGCTCTGGCTGTAATTTGGGCATCTGTTGAAATGCTCTTTTGCACTGTAACACACAATTCAAATGATCTGCCCTTGGACAAATTGTGATTGTGACGGACTTGGCACTCAGTATGGACACCAAGAGTCATGGATAAGCACGGAAATGACTGGCCTGTTTTTCTCGACTACAGAGCACCCAGTATTCCAGGAGCTCAGGGGATTAAGTGTTAAAGTTTTGGTTCAGTCTGCTGTAAAGAAAACAGATGCGTATTTGTATTCAGCTGAACATCTCAAAAGTTTGAGATGGCTTAGTACGATCCTAATTTGCACCCATATCATCTTTGAAGACAAGAGATGAATCATCTGCAAAATTAGCTGCAGATGGAGGCTCAAGTCTTGGGAGGCTTGAAAGATTCCAGGCTGTTTGGAAAGGTTTCAATTTGTATCCACAGCCAGTTCAAAATGAAAGATGAACCAAACCAGCTAATACACATTGCAATAGACTGAGGATCTCTTTTGTCTGTTCCCTGGAGGAAACTTCTGGCTTAATAAAAGGCTGCTAAAAAGAAAAATAATATTTCTTTTCATATATTTTACCCACATGGTAAAAATCTCTTTATTGTTTTCCTGTACTGCTGTTGTGTGCCTGCCATAATTGAACAGCCTAATGCAAAAAGAAATATTATACAATCTGAACACAAATATAATGGATATTGAAAAAAACCCCTGGCAACAGGCAGAAGTTAAACAGACAAACACAAAAATTCTCTTGCCGAGACACAGCATTTCTGTTAAAGAAGGCAAAGAGATGAAATGCCTTTGTGTTTGAAAGCAAGACATTTCTACATATACTCGTATATATTCGACTCTAGCTAGTTGTACACCTTTGTTACAAAAACTTTTGTGATTCTGGAGCATGGACATCTACCTCTGCTGTGTCCTGGAAAAGAAACCTTTTCTACTCAAACCTCTCGCAAAGGTTTGGATAAGAAGAAATGGAGTGACCCAAACTGGGCGTTGAGGTTTCTGCTGACCAATGTGATCACTCAAACATATCTTCAAGAAGTATTTTAATATTTGTTAGGTTAATGGCTCAGGCTGCACAAGGAAATTAAGACTACATGGTACAGTGCTTAGAAGAGTAAACCAAGTTTGAGATGTAGAGCTATCAAAAGCAAAGAGTGCTTGTGCCAGTGCTTGTAGATTTTGTATTGTTGTTTTCTTTTAAAATCTGTTCATATCAAACAATATTAAGAAAGTTTTATGTCTTTTGTCTTCCCTTTTAATTATTTAGGCAGAACAACAAATTAACCAGTTTTGACAACAGTTTGGAGAACAAGCTGATGAGGAACGAGCTGTAAATCATGCAGGGATTTAATTAAAAGAAACAGATGTTGAAAAACACAGAAAAGCAATCACTGATTGGAATTTCCAAAGTATTAAAGAATGACAAACATAAAAATGTAATTAGCACACAAACCTACATCTTCCAACAGTTTAGACAGGAACAATTAGCATTAAATCTGGAATTTTCCAAGTGCTAGTAAGATATCTGCACCCGTTGTTGTAACTCCAACCTCTGGCAAGCAATATTAGCACCTTTTACTCTCACCACATCTGTGAGGGTGGATGTCAGCTTCTTATTGTTCCTGCTAAATATTTTATGTATTTTTTGCATAATATAATATAATATAATATAAAATAAAAATATGTACATATATATACACATACACATCTAGATATGAAATGTGTATATATATTTATATGTACATATATGAAACGTATATATTTTTTATTTCCACCCCCTAGGCCACAGCAGACATGTACTTTGCTGGCTTTACAAGCATGACATTCCTCAATGACAACTTGAAATGAAAGAGATTAAATTGTATGTGAGCGTAGTATCAGTTCTAAACATGTCAGGGCTCTAGGCACTTAACTGTATGAATCTTTTGGAATATTCAAATATGCCCTTTTCAAAAAATACTGGAGAATAATGCTAATTAAAAACATTTGTCTTCGGGCAGTAGAACATTCTACCAATTCTTAATTGGCACACACATTTCCCACAACAGTCCACTTGACACAGCACAAGTTTTGTGAGTGAAAGATCCTCCTTATCTCCACTTTTCAGTATTTCTTCTGTTATTTTGGGATCCTTTAGCTGATATTGTGAAATTTATTCCTGGAATGAGACATGGCAGATAGTATGGAAACTAATTAATCAAGCCCCATGGATGTCTATCAACACAGGCATATCTTAACTACTTCTCTCCATAAAAAGGAGTTTTCCAGCTATGGACGGGCTACTGTGCCCAACATAGGTCACGTGGAAACAAGCTTTCTTGCTGGATCAGATAATGAGAACTGAAAATCCACACTAAGATGTCTTCTGCTAAACTGGAAAGTTCATTCATCCCAGACCCATTTATTTAAATTCCTAAAACAGGCAAAAGGTTCTGTAATACTGTCACTGCCCACAAGAAAGCTGTAAAAGAGTGAATGCATATCCAAGAGAACTATTCAAGCAAGAGTAGATAAAGCTAATAAATAGCAAACACAAGGAGAGTTGTGCTGGAATGCTAATGCTGGCTGGGGGGAATCACCTTTTTAATCGTACCAGCAGGAGTATCTGTGTTCATGCATTTCTCACCAGTTGAATTGGAGTAATCCTGAATTCTGCTGTGACAGAAGGGCAGAAGTTCTCATGCCTCTTTGAGAACCTCCACACCAGGGAGTGTCCTTCCCCTTTCTCAAAGGCACAGTTCTCACTCCCAACAGAGGCACCACTGATTTTCTCCCACATAAGATGCCTACTACCTGAGAGACCTATTGACATAAATAAATACTTAACAAATGCACCTGAGGACTCTGGTCCATGCAGCAGTCCTTCTAGAGAGAAAATTTTATGGTCCAAAATAGGAAAGAAATCAGGAAGTGTCTTGATATCTTGCTGACGGTTTTACAAATAAATGGCTCCAGTGTAAGATGTCTAATTCGGATCAACACGCTGAAAGATAACAGCTGCCATGAAACCACCTCAGAACAGACAGTCCCTTAAAGTAAAAAGGGCCCAAACCACATTTTGTGCGTAGTCAGGTGCAGGAATGACGCATGGGCAAGGACTTTGCTCATCAGGTTGAGAGATGCAAAGCTGTTTATTGCGCAGTCAGAATTCCCTAAATCCCAGCACCCAACAGGATATAACATCATATAAACAGGAAAGATGTTCACCACAGTGTCCCCCAATCACCTGGGGTATCACACAGATTTTACCTAGTATGGTAATAGGCAAACAATACCCTATAAGGCCACAAACTCCAATGAACACTTCTCACAGGCCCAGTCTGTCCATAAACACACAATCCTCTCTCAGTCCGTCTCCGGTGACCTGGATGCACTCCCAGGGTCACCTCCAGCCCAGGAAAGAGGCCCTCTCTGTGATCCTCAGGGCCTGTCTCTCTGCCACCACCTAATGCACTCCAACACCCAAAAGCTGTTGCAGGGCCGTGCTGGCCCAGGACAACAAGGAACATTTCCATTGTTGCTATACAGACAAAGGTATGAGGTTTGTTAAGCATATACGACAACTTCCCTTTAACATGGAGACCATCAGATGCCTCTAGGAAATATTGAAGCATGTGTCAAGATTTGGAACAGCTGGGCTCAGGTGTCCTTTAAGACTGCTTCTACTAAGTCCAAGCAATCACGAAGAAGCAGCCAAAAGAGTATTCCAGCCAGAAACCCACTGCTCTCTGTGGCCAGCTGTGACATGGGCTTATCACATCTACTGAAAACAGTCAGAACCAGACAATTGGATCCTTGAGGACAGAAGCAGGTCCACTGGCAGAAGGAATGAAGGTGGATGAATTCATGCAGGATGGATGGAGGGAAGACTGTTCATGAAAACAGTCTGTTCAGGAACTTTTACTGGAAGCACATTGGTATTTGTGTCACTGGAGAGTTCAATCCATACTGGTATCTATCTGTCTAGATTTTAACTTTATGCATGGATTATTTGAACAGTGAGTGATCACTGTGTCCCACTAGAAGAACTAGGAATAAACTGAAGGAAAAGAGTCACTTCTAGGGTGATAGCAGTTCAATGAACAGGAGTCATTTGTAGTACCATGGCATCCCTCTTGCTCAAGAATGACAGACCATGGATCTAATTTATTTAGACTCTACAGAGGCAGATACCTTGTGATAGCTCTGACCCAAGAGCCTTGCTATTGATCCCAAAGATGATGGGGGAATGGACAAAGACAGGGCTGAGTGGAGGGCCAAAATTAATGTTTTTCCCCTCTTCCTGGCCACCCATGGCTTGCTCTGCTCTCCACAAAACAAGGTGTTTTCTCCTTCCCTCTGCACAAGCAGATGATGTGGTAGAGCAAGTGTCAGGAATAACAAGCAATACTGCAGGATAAGTAGTAAACCCCTACAGAATTTATAATCCTATATGAAAAACTCTTTCAGAAATACTGTAAAAATATCTGTATTGGCAGGGGGGTCACAATTCATAAGCTTCCTATCAGTCAAAAACAGTCAGCATGGACAAGCTTTAATTTGCTCTGAGACTTGGGGAAAAAAAAATTACCTTTCATTCAGGGCACTAACACATCACCTATGCACAGAATATGTTTTTGCTTATGAAGTCTTCATGTTAATATGATTTCACCCCTGAGTTAATAGGATGATAGGTCTATTTCTATACATGTGCTCTTAAGAAGTTTGAGGGAGCTAGTTTTAGTTCATCCGTTGAATAATAAAGTAAACCCTAAATGAGGAGGGAAAAAAAATACCAAGAGCTCAAATTTAGGGTTAATTCTTTCAAGCTCCATAAATCTTCAGTGTCCGCCAAGGGGCACGCAAGACATGCCTGTATCTGAGCAGCAAAGATTAAGGTAGATGATCAATAGGTGTTATCAAAATGTGTTTCTTTTTTTTCCCCTTTCTCAAATGATAGCTAATAGACCTGGAAAGAATTGAGAATATGTCTGCAAAAAGCAAATAAACTCCAGAGATACAATCTGTTCAAACAGAGACTGGTTAAATGTGTTGCTGTTTGGTAGCAAGCGCTGGAACATTTCCAGTTCTCTGCAACTTGTGGAAAAAAATAAGAATAATCAAGAAGTTGATACTAGTTTTATCTATGTGCAAATACACAAGGACAACAATACAGGGCCTGATCCAGAACTCACTGCAGACACAGGGTTGTAGTGATTTAGGCCAAGAAAGCAAAGAGCTTCTATTACAATTTTTCTCCTGTGTTTAATCCCAACTGCATCTGAAGTACCATAATGTTCTGCCAGAAAGGCACACAATTTTTTGTGCCTTTCATGGATAATTCCATCCAAGGTAGATGGAATGAGAGAGATGCAATTTGTCACTCAGAAAGTGACAAGTTTGCACATGCAGGTCCATGAGAGTAACACAGCAGTTCCCTGTCCGCACGGCCAACCTTTGGAGTCCAACACACACCTCCAGAGAGCACCACGGCCGTGCCAGGCTGTAAGCAGCTCAGTATGCTCCACTTGAGCAAAGCTTTCCAAGAGTGCAGTTCAGTACCTAAACAGGTGCCAAGTTCTTGGGCTCTGATGCAGTGCCCAAGAAAAAGACCCAGTGTCTCTTAAAGCTAAGAACTTGTTAGAGAGTGCCATGAAGGGCTT
This sequence comes from Struthidea cinerea, assembly GCA_013397865.1. Lineage (NCBI taxonomy): Eukaryota > Metazoa > Chordata > Aves > Passeriformes > Corcoracidae > Struthidea > Struthidea cinerea. The sequence goes on along the minus strand of VZTI01001289.1, from coordinate 83,715 downwards.
GATGGAAGCAAAGAGACTGGGCTGTGACAGCAACGAACAGAGATAAAATTACATTTTGCCAAAACGATAAGCATTAGCAGATTAATGGCCACGGGATAGTCTGAGTATGCTTCTTACCTATGATGTTCAATGATATTTGCTGGTGAAGAATACTCCAAGAACCAGTATCCAACAGTGGGGAAGAAGAGTTAATTAAATAATAGCTTGAAAATGGACAGGTTGCCGGTGCCACGTCTTGGAACTTTCCAAGTTTGTAGAATGCAATTAGCTGCTTAAAGCACGAGAATGTCTAGAGCAGCTGCGATCTAACATTAAACAAACATGCATGTTGTTTTAAAAATAACGTTTTCCACATTTGCAAAGATATGTTTTCAAGGTAAACCTATTAATTTATCCTTCATCTTGTCTAGCGAAAAATCTGACACTAAGTAACCTGGCATGCATGAAGCAGCCTGTACTTTTGTGGGTAGCAAATCTGTTCACTGACAAACTTCTAGAAAACCTGTCACACAGCAGGCTCTGGAGGTCCCAAAAAGCAGCGGGACAATCTGCTACAGACCTGCCAGGGCCTTAGCTCTAGGTGGATAACGCACACGACCATATTGCAGGGCGTCGTTCTCTCTTGGCAAGCAGTGGCCAAGCATCTTTAGCAAACGGCAAGGGAGCAGGGAAGAAAACTAGAGGTCATGAGGAGCACCATCAAAATGGACTCATTGGCAAATGCCTGTTGCAAGACAAATAACTGCAGAGAGGCAGGAGCTTCGGAAACACCTGTGTTCACCAACTGTCTTGCCAATCACTACAAACTGTCCATTTCCATGCCTGCAGTTCTGCATCAGAACATGCAGAGCTTATTCTTTGATACACCGAGCGTTTGTTGCTCCTGTATTATCACTGACATGAGCTACAAGATATACAGTCAAATTGCATAACTTAATTATGTAAAAGTAGGCCTATTTTAGTTTGAAAACAAACTGGGGTACGAACAGGCTTAGCTTTTCTATAAAAGCTCCCCTTTTTCCTGTGCCAATCAATTTTGGGTAGAAACTACTTAAAACCTACCTCTGGATTACAAGCACTTGATCAAATCTACAAGTCCCAAGGCTAGTATTGGTAAAATACAGCAGCAGTAAAATTGCACTAAATTATCAAACCCATGTATTTATGAGTCTACATGAAAACTATTAAAGTTCTCATAGTCTAAAGAACAATCAAAAGGCATCCCCACAAAAAAAAAGAAAGAAATAATCTATATATCCTAAGATGTCTGCACAATTTTGATTTAGTACTGCAGGTTAATCCATCCTAAACTACTATCAAACAGTAATGACACCATTCATCATTCTTTTAACTGGAAGTAATGACAAGATCTCTGGTGGGGAAATAGGAATTTTTTTCCTCAAAAGATACAGAATTTGGGTTCTCCAAACCGAAGTGGAAAATGCAAAAATTATACCAAAAGCATCTAATAGCAACATTTTAAGAAGTTGGTTTAGTTCTTCAGACATTCAGGTTATTTTGATTTTTATTTCTTTTACTATGTAAAAAAGTTGAAACTAATCTAAACCACAAAAATCCCAAATTGTAACAAGTGGAACCTTCAACAATAAATCATTTACTCTTTCATTATTCCAGGCTTATACAGGAGAAAATTTATCTCCTCCCCTCCTCCCCAGAGAGGCTTATTTGTTCATCAGGCATTTATTTAAAAATACTCTGCTGATTTCTATGCACATTGCAGAGAAAAATAGATGCTTTTTATAGATTTATTTAATTCACAGATGCTATTTTAATTGGTCTCCCATACAATTGCCTCTCACTGGGAATCTGGATGGCTCTGGGGAATTGGCAGCAACTTTCAGAGCTTTTCCAGGTCAGTGATTCAGATGTAACCAGCGTCACTGGTGGCTGAGAATTAATGTGGATAAAACTATTTGATGGCCCTATGTGAAATAAAGTAATGATTTCAGTCCAGTTGTGGTTTGACAGATTACCAGCAAAACTACTCTGTGCTTTTACGGGCCTTTTTGGAAATAGACCCAGAAAATTAGCTTCCTCAAATTATCTTTCCCATTAGGGCTGAAGGCAGCCTTCAGAGTCACACGCATGAAGCCTTTATCATCAGTTCACCTTTTTCATGATTATTTATGAAGATTTCACGTTTTTTTTCCCCAAATTCTGTCACTTCAGTGTTCTGGGAACTGGTTGCCATGCTCTGCTTTAGAGTAAGAAGGTTAACCTCTTTAAGCTGCATCTATTGTCTCAGGGTGGGTGGAAGGGAGAGAGAAGAGAGGGAAGGAGATGCTTGTCCTGCGTTATTCTGTACAGAGCCTCACTGAGAGAATTTGGAGCATCTCTCTGCAGTGATGGAGAGACTGCCTTGGGCACGTAACCTTTAGAAGGATAAAATTTGCTTTTGTAACCTTCTCCCTCGTGTCCCTGCAAACATACTGCAAGTATTAGGCTAGATTGTCAGAAAAGGTGTCAGACCATGAACTGGGATGCAAACACGTTAGCACAGCAGTAAGGATTTTATCCCTCATCAAATATTCCAGTAAATCCTAACTGGATGTTTTGATTACAATTTCTGGTAAAAACAGGCAGTTATCCACCTCACGCTCCTGTTTGATTAGCACGTGCTTGTTTTCTAAACTCTCATTCATCCTACCAACAAGGCTTCCTCAAGAACTGGCTTTTGAAACAGCAGCACTGTTAAAAGACATAGCTCAGGCCTTTGCTTAGATTTTTTTTCCTCACAGAAAGAGGTTACAAAGCAAACTTGCAGCTGTAATGAAATGCTGTTCTCACAGACCACAAGATTCTTCAGTCTTCAAGGAATGGATGCACTGATTCAGCTAAAATTAACATATGGAACTAGGATGAACAGAGGATGCATATGTTCTTCAAATTCTTATATAACCTTTTCCATTATCTCATTAATTCCTACTAAAAAAAAACCCCAGCCAAACCCAAAAACCAAGGAGATTAGTTTCTTCCCATTTACTTTGGCTCTCAGTGGTGCACCAACACAGGGATGTTTGTGCTGCTTTTCTTGTGAGGTTTGTAATGAATTGCCTCTGGTAACAAACTAATGAGGTTGTCAGAAGCTGCAACAAAACAGTTTTGCAATTTATATGAGCAGGAGAGGGTCTATTCAAAATATATAAAAAGGTACACAAAATCCATCTCTCCTCGGTTCTATACAGAGAAGAAAAGGCACAAACATCTTTGTTGAGTGTCATGTAAGTAAAAAGGGTAAAAAGGCAGAATGAGAAATGAAAAATTTCCCAGGAGAAAGAATATAAAATTGCAGAAGGAAACCTAATGACCCATTTTGTCCATGGCAATGGAATTGGGAAGCAATACAAAGCTAAAGCCCAGATAAAACTTGTCTGGTTTTAGAAGCAAAATTTTTCTGCTTCCTTATCATAACTTATTCAATAGTGCTTTGTGCCAGGAAAGAGAAATCATCTATGCCTAAAGATTTCTTCTCTGCTTCACATACTTTGGAGATCTGGATTTAAGAAGTTCAAATTCAATTTACAATTTATGACTCCCATGAGAACTTTAGAAATTCAAACTCTCCAGAAAGATGGAGGAAACCAAACTTCTGTTACTTCACACTTAAGGGCAGAGGATGCTGGGCTTCCTTCTGTGCAACACTGACAGCTGATTTTCTACCTTTTTTTTCCTCCTGCTATTCAATGGTCAATTTGCAGCTAGCTTTATTACCTTCTGAAAGTGCCAATGGTTGGCAACAGCTGTTTGAAATCCATGGCAGTCCCCAATCCCATAGAAGAATTTAAATAGGTAATACTGCTGTGCAGTAATCCAGAAATTAGTAGGTATAATACATCATCTTCTGCTATGGCTGTCAGTTCTGGAAGGTCTTGGTTCAGTGCCAGTACGCAGTCAGGTTGTACAGGAGGCTGCACATCACAGAGCCTCCTGACAGCACAGCTCTGGAAACCTGGACGACAGTCCCCAGGCTTCGAGGATCTGCCTGAGCACAGAAAAAAAAGCAGCAGAAAAAGAGCATTTTCTCTGACAAGGGGTCATTCTAATTACCAGGAACAAAGTAGTGTAGAGGTAGATAATTCCCAGTCACAGGGATGGGTATTACATTGATATCCAGGAAGCAGTAAGAGATGAGCTAGTGAAAACTTTCACGGACCAGTTAAAGGTACAGTTATTTATGTGAATGGGGTACCCAGACTGATTTTGTCAACCTAGTGAACAACATACGTGCCTCGCCACTCTGCCATGGAAGCACATGCGATAGCAGAATGGCTCTGTGCCAAAGTATACCTACACACAGTTCTCCTTCCACGCTTATCCTGAAGAGCAGAAGAACTTCTGGTCAAATGTGTGTCAGTTCTGGCTCACTGAGGCGGTCTACTTGCTCCTGGGGAGACTGGATTTAAGGCATGCAGGTGACAGAGTGTACAGAGCTATCCACAGAGTACCTAGGGATCCCTAGAGTAGCATATGGCAAAATACTCTAAGACCAAAGGGATCAGGTCAAATGGAGTTCTGAAAGCAGGCTGGAAGCAGCCCAAGGACGAGAAGGCAGGACTGTGACAACACTTGGCCTAGACACCTCAGCAGTGTCATTTGCAAGTGGATACATCTCATCTTAAGCCTGAGGTACTCATTCCTGCCCCCTCCCTTCTCCAAGCTCCCCACTGCTGCCGAGCTCAGGGTGCTGCAGCTCACAGCTCTCTTCCCAAGGTAATGGACACTGCTTTTCTCTCTCTCTCCCTGTACCTGGTGGTGATGCAAAGCAGTTCAGCAGTTGCCACACGAGATACTGAGTCAACCCAGCAAGGCAGACAGCTGTGGGGTACAATTCCCAACCAAAATGTTAGGAGTCCTTGCTTGCAGATAGAATGTGCTGGATACACTGCAGTTGGTGGGGGACCAGAGGCACACACTGCTGAAGGAGAGGAATCCATAGGCTGCAAATATAGAGGAACGAGTAGTTCCTATTCCACAACTGAGGCATCACTTGAAGCCAAGTTAGGACCTGAGGATTCAGCTGAGGCCCCAAAAGGCTTGGGGGTTTACCAGCACCAGACCACAGCCAGAACCAGCTTTGAGGAGAAGCAGCCCAGACAGTTGCTGGTGCTGCTTGACTGGGTGACCCAAGAAGCAGCCCAGGTCACCCAGCTTTTAGCTGGGAAGAGGTACTGGACCTGGGGATCTGTTGCTGCACCTTACACAGCAACAGTCTTCACAGCCATTAAATTCCACTTCCATGAAACCAGCAGTGCCATAGTTAACCAGCACTGAGAGGCAGGTAGTGGAAAGGGTAACTTATTTCTAGTTCTGTGCATGTCCAGTGTGCTCCGTAGCCAAACAGAAGCTTTGTAGAATAAATGCTACTCTCAAGGAGAGGCAGAGTTTCCAAGGAAGGGATAGGTTCATGTTCCCACCACTTGAAAGAAAAAGTCCATAGTAATGACAGGAGTTGGAGCTATTCGATAATTTAAATAATTATGCAATTGCCAGACTGCTTTTCTGCAACCTCTGCCAAATACCCATTTTCTGGCTAGAAGACGCATTAGGCTGCATTTTGTAGGGAGTGCAGAGCACAGGGAAGATGGAATAAAAGATAAAAGAAGAGTTTCGTTATCAGCATACGAGGCTAAAGAAACTGTGTACTTACCTGTCGCTTTTCTGAGTGTAGAACTGCACAAATTCTGATTGCTCTCTCCTGGAAGAAAAGCATGTGCTAAGGGGTGCATCAGCCTTTCTGCACACCCATAACCTTTGAACACCCAGGTGTGCCTCACATCCATGCGCTCACGTACCTCTCTCGGAGCACTAGGGCATGCAGAGTATGTGCCACCGTAGCACACCTCCTGCACCACGTCTGCTTTACTGCACGTGACTTTGGGGACTTACTGCTCTTGTCAAGCAGAAGCATCAAAACAGTGGAGAGCCACATTTAGTCAGCAGCAATTTCACGGGTAATTGAGTTATTCAGGTAATTTGACTTCTATTTTTTAATGATATAAAGTATTAGCCTATGCTTTAAAGAACCTGTCTGTGCTGGGTCTTTCTGCCACCAAATCTGTGCTCTTTCCAAGAACTGGGAAACACGTTGTTGCTGAAATTTCTTGGCCATCGCTATGGAGAGTATCATGCTCACAGAAGAAACTTTCAAGTGGCAGCTGGAAAAGTTCAATGCTTGACAGTGTTACGTCCCAGCAGCAGTGACTTCCTAACCCATAGTCTGAAACAGGAATGGAGCTAGTTCTTACATACTGATTTTAAACACTGCTACTACTCATGTCTTACCCTGACGCTAACAGAGACCCTTTCGGTGAAATATCTTCCTGTGTTTCTATTGGTTTCTTTTATTGTTTTGCAAGGTATTGAATTATTAATTGTAAAAATAAGGAGTGCTATATAAGCAAGATTTTGAGATTACAGGTATTTCAAATGTTCATTTTTATGCTTACGTGCATGACAAGCTCTTGACTTTTTTTCTTGGCAAGAGGGTAGAAGTTGACTTTAACTTGAGAAAGGGGCCAAAGCCAACCTCTAGCTGGCTGCTCTAATTGCTGTGCCGAGAGTCAGCGTGTATTTAACTTGCAATAAAAAAAATCCTGGCCAAAACCTCTGTTTCCTATAATGACTGTGAGAGCAGCGAGGTGAAGAAACTCAGTTTTAGCCCTTGACTTGAAAGCTTGTTATGAGTGTCAGGGGGAAAAAGGATTCAGCTTTACTGTATTTGATTATGCTCATGGTCAAGCACAACCTCATCTTCTAGGGACCCTTTGCAAATGTACGAAAGAGGTGAGCACTTCCAGAAGGGATTTTATCCTGTAATAGGGTGGAGGGCATTATTCTCTGGGGGTGTTTACCTCTCTGTGTAAATCAGTTTAAACTAGCTCCTGGTTTCAGGGTTGCAAAAACAAAGTAAAATGAATATCACACTATGTTTTCATACTCCTCATGCAGACCATACTCTGCTGGAAAATTAACAGCTACAATCACTTGACGTGGTGAGCCCACCTCGGATCATGGTCATGACTGCTAAATATCTCAGTCCTAAAATACATATTAAGGGGAATTTCCTGTGGGTGAGCAGATTAAGAGAATTTCAAATAAACACTCAGTAAGGTATTGATTCTTGTAGGTATAAATTAAAAAACATGTAAGTCATCCTTGTAAAATGCTTGGGTTTTTTTGGTTGGTATTGTTTGTTTTTGCTTGGTTGGTTTGGGTTTTTTTATGCTTCATCCAATCCTCTGTAAGCTGCTTAAAATTTCTCCTAATTTAAAGTGCACACAAGCTCCAGCTGATTGTCCTTGTTGCTCTTCATTTAAAAGAAATATTACACAACGTGTGAATATTTTCAGTGCAACTAGAACACTTTGGGGTAGTAACACTGCCCAGCAAAAAGTTTACACTTAATTCTTTGGGAAAAAAATTCATTTAACACAACTTAAGGCACTGTACAGACGAAGCATGAACACATTCCAGGGACAGATGTTCGCTGTACTACAGAGTAGCCTAGGAGGCTGTGGTTAGCTGAGGAGAACAGGCATCATTTTCACTGCTTCAGGAGAGAGCAATGAACACTTTACATGTAGGCACTTTGGAAAAGTGCCTGAGTGACACACAAGAAGACCAACTCAAGTCCCAGCAGAAATGGAAAATTAAATGTGAACAGATGGGCTAATTCAGCATTTTCAAGGAGTGAAATTCAAACGTGAAAGAAACCTAGCCAGCTACAGATGACAAGGCCTGTCTCAGTTCAATCTTCAAGCTATAATAGCAGACTCTTGATTTTTTTTTTCCCCTCCATCAAATTAATCTTCTTCAGGAAGCTGGCATTTCAGTTGAAGCAGTCAAATAATCTTCCCACTCCTGGGGATTCCGTTTCAAATCAAAATTCAAGGTACCACTCTCTGGACCTGTTGCTCTCAGTCTATTCAAGAAAAACCAAGCCCATCTGCACAGTTTGCTATTTATGTGTGCCAACATCATCTGTTTGGAAAAGGTCAGGGTAGAAGAAAAAGTTTTCATAGGTCAGCCTGTGAGTGCCCCACCAGAGGTACACACAGATACTGAAACAGCTCATTTCAACATCGCCAGCTTCCGGCACAAGCTGATGATCCACTACTTTTCTGAGCACTACTGTAGGTGCTAAAAAGCTAGAAGCAGAGAAATTTTTTAGCTTTTTTTTAATATTCTGAGAGAAGACTGTCTTTCTTATGTAAACTATTTTAAACAAGGTCACAGTTTCATAAACTTCTTGCACCCGCAAGCTGTTTTGCAAGATTATGGCTTTGACTTTGAAAATATTTTGGAATAGGTATCTTAGAGCTTGGCCAATCCTCTCAAGGGGTGGATGGCCGAGGAACCGATTACCTATTGCCATTCAACAGACTTTTGCGATCTGTCCTATAAAAGTAGTTAGAAAATTATTAAAGCGCTTCCACTTCCACTTGTTCATAAGCCTGGACTCTATGTCGTTTTCTTTATGCGTCTCGGACGTAACAGCGACACACTGCGTTTGGATAAAAGATTAAAAATGCTTAACTGAAAACAAAGAAAAGGAGAAAGAAGAGCCACCAAGCTCAATCTGCCTTGCCAACGTTCCCAACCACACAAAGCTCAGTTACTTGTAACCTACCAGTAGCATAGTGAACCACAGAAAGTGGGCTGCAGCACTGGATAACAGTAAGGATGTGGAAAAAATATGTGATTTTTTTTTTTTTTTTTAAATGGGAATAATGGTTTGGGTCTTAATATGGGGCAAAAAAGAGTTCTGGAGAACCTGATGCACCTGGCTATTTCTACTCGACATGAGTAAGAAAGTAAAGAAAAGTAATAAACCCCCCTTTTTCAGTGTTATGAGTTGTAATACTTTGAAATATATAATTTAAATTCTTATAATTTAAAGTAGTAGTATAAATAAGTAGCTGGTTTTTAGATAACAAATTGGCTTAGTCACCATCAAATAGGTAGCAATTCTCCTGTTAAATTTTCAGTTCTCTTAAAAATGCAAAGCTCTGTGAATTTTGAGACAGAACAATTTTTTTTTCCTTCCAGCCTTAGGCACTATGACTAAACTAAAACCTACAGGTATTTCCACAAAAAAGTTTTTTGAGGAAAGTCAGGTAGGCAGTGCAGGAAAGGAAGAACATGCAGTAGAGGTAGCGACATTTTAAGGTTGTGACAGAACTCAAACTTATATTATCTGAATTCCACCAAGCATCTTGAAGCTTACTATCTTTTCAGAAAGAAAAATTAATTCTTAATGTCGTGTCATTATACTTCATCTGAAGTTTATAATCTATTCATATGGGCCCTGCTGCCATCATGGGTTAGTAACACAAACCTAAAAAGGAAAAAGATCCATATTTGTTTACCCATAATGTAGTTTTTTATTATTTCCATCTCTTTCCAAGGCTACGTTTGGTTCTGTGCTTCTTCCTTGGGTTTGGATTGTTTATGGAACCAACACAGATTGTTTCCCTCACAACTGCTGAAACACTAACTCCGAGCTGCTGGCATAACACAGAGATCAGCAAGGGATCAGTGGACAGGCAGAGAGCAGCTCAGTCTCTAGACAGAAAATTGTTCAAGAACCCTCTTCTATAGACTCTGATCTACAATGAGCAGTGTCAGAGACAAATAGGGATCCCATTTATTTTCCTCATTCTAGCTCTGTGTCTATCTAGCGGCTATTAGAAGAAATTTTTAATCAGCCCGAAACAGGAATCTGCAATAAACGACAGTGGGAGACTGATCTGTGCTCCAGATTCCATCATTCAACAGCATGTGTATGAAAGCTTTTCACAGTTAAGAAAAAGAAAGTGAACTGGTTTTGAAGCTAAAGGGAACAGAGTAGCTGGTGAGCTGCTCTGCTGAGTTCTTGTTATCCTACTTGGTGTGTATTGACTGGATAAGTTTCACTAAAATGTCATTCTTTCACAGTGATTTTCCATGAGATACTAAGGAGTGAAGCTGAGCTCTTTCCAGGAAAGTAAGTATACTGTTATATCGAGGGATAAAGTAAATCTGGGAACCGTTGGCAGCACTACAGACATACAACTAAATCGTTGAGCATAAAAAATGCATGAAAAAAAAAGAAGTGAGGCAGAACAGCAGTAAAATAGAAGATGCTGATAGGAACCAAAATATACCAGGAAATGCAAAATACAGAAGAGAATCAGAACTATACTGTAACAGAATGTAATTACCTTTATTGTGAAGTGCATCCCAATCTAGCAACTGCATTGTAATTCTTGCTTGTAAAATTTAAATTGAATCACTGAAAAGGAGACATTAGTTAATGACTAAATCAAAGTATTATAAATGGGGAAAATGCCAAAGTAATACCTCACAAATTTGAACAAATATCTTTACTCAAAGAGCTCTGTAGGATCACACTGTGGCTCTACCTGTTACTCCCAATTTCAGAGTAACAGAATTAGTCCTAGAGAGTTGCCAGTTTAGCTGCATGAATAAAACCACAATCCACCATCATCCTCAAGTTTGCAGCACCTTGAAAATCTGGAAATATAGGAAAAAGTAAAAAGTAAAAATAACCAACCCAAAACCTTATACATCTGACCATTATTTAAGATATTTTACAGTTAGACTGGTTTTCAGGCAAGCAATGCAAAGGGAATCAAAGCACAAGTATTTGCTGTTTGGATGAGCAGTCTCCTAAGTCCTCTCACTCTGGTTTTCCCACTGTAAACTTTCCTGCATTTCTGGAGTCTGTGATACACCACTTATCCAACAGGGGCAAGCTCCTTCCTTTGACAGCCTTTACAGCACAGAAGGTTTCACTACAACAGGGAAGGAATTCTTCTCCACAGAAAGCTTCAAATTGGCTTCAGTCAGGTTATTACAACTTAGCAATAATACAGACTTTTGGAGTTCCAGTTCTTTGTAAGCCAGGGAGGGGATGAACCCTGCAAAAGCATTCTCTGGCTTTGCTTCTTTCCTTGCCGAAGTACTGTTTCCTCAGCCCTTGATCACCGCACCACAGTTTGATTGTTCTCCCCCACATCTGCCCTCGGCTCTTCACTGTTTCCTATAAGGAACATGGCCAAGTAGAATAAAAGAACATAGGACAGTGAACTGACTCTCCTTAGTATTAAATTAATCTCCAAAGAAAGGAGATACCAAGTGAGATGGACTGGCTAAAATAAATTTTGACTTAGCTATCAAAACCAGGAGCCCTTATGCTTTCAGCAACCTTTCAGTTCTATTGATTCAGGTCTGCTTATCTTAGATCCCTCTTTTTTCCTAATCACATAAGAAAACTGCTTCTGCTGACAAGAGTTCTGTTTATCCTTAATAAAATATTAGTAAGCTCAAAATTAAAAAGTGGAAAAGGGGGAAGAGTATGCCCTTCCTTTGTTGGGGCCCTGCAGTAATTGTATTTGCTTTCATTAATTTTGATTACGTAGCAATGAGCGTAGCTGCAAGATAAATTCGCTTTGCAAGCAAACTAGAAAATTCAGCACTGAGGTCTATAGTAAGGGCAGGACCAAATCTGTCCACAGGTGAAATGGGCTCAGGTATTCTATTCAGACAGATGGCCTTGGCTTTCGCTTAACTTTGTTTCTGCAAATAAAAATCACATCACTCAAGATGGGTCATTACTTGGTAGATTTAATTGAAAGATGGTGCATTTTTGTTGTGATCTGTGTGTTTGTTTAGAAGCAGCAGTATGGGAGGAAAAAACCCAAGCAGGGAAATGATGCCTACACAGATATTACTCTTCCACGAATTGAAAAGGAAGCCGTTGCCTGTTTTTCTCATAGTGTTCATTAGTCTTCCGTCCCATACATTATGAACTAAAGACCTCCTGAAGATTAGGAAGGGAGACAGAAGATCGAGTCTGTGCGTGTGCACAGAGGTAACTTACACCAGAGCTGTCACTGACTGAGGCTGAGGCGAGCCTTTAGCGCAGCTGATGGCACAAATAGAAAGACGATTAGGCTAAACTCAAAGGCCTTCTACATTAGTGTAAAAGGTATTTAGCTGGGACAAAGGAAAGCTGAGTTGTAACTCTGGATCAGGCTGGGAAGGGTCATGAATATGTTTGTGACCTCCATGGTGCAGTGATTACAGAATTAATCACAGTTAATTGTTAATCCTGAACAGTATCCTGCAGTACTGATGGATAAGCCTACCTGACAATGTTTGGGCTTCAATGAGCAGGTGGATAGAGTTTTGTAACGAGGAATTATTTGATTTGTCCGAAAATACTTCGGCTTACTGAGCACAGAAGGGCAGAAGAAATCCAATTTACCAAACACAAACGAAAAACTGTTACAGTGATAAGCAAAAGTAAAATTTGCAACATTAGATTTAAATAAGTATTAGTTCTAAATGGAGCACTTCATTACAATACTAAACTCCTTACTTTGTTAAAGAAAGTATTTTAAAAAGCTAGTTCAGCTAAAATAAACTCAAGCATTATTTTGAAAACAAAAAATAAAGCATAGGCTATTTAGACTATTTATGTACTCTTCTTTCCCTGCTTCCTTCCCTAAAATAGAGACCAGTTCAATAACAATTCCATTTGCCAAAAGCACTGCTGTCACCAGATTAGGCCCTTCAAGAAGTTCCGATCCAAAATATCCCTAATCATTAATTTGCTTTGTTCTAGCCACTGCCACCTTCCACTGGGCTCAGAAACTCCTGCTGCCTGGAACATGCCAGCCACACTCACTCAGCTATTTATGCTTTCATTAGGAACACATCACTACAGATATATTTTCAACCGTACTACCAGCAAAGTAGTTAAAGATAAATCAGCACAGCCATAAAACCCAAGGGAGTTAAAATTGCTAAGCTCACAAATAGTAGATTACATTCCCTAAAATCACAATCAAACATCACTGTGCTCCTGATTTCAAACAGTCCTGTTCCAGCTGTGCTCATTACTCACTATTCATCACTTCCTTTTTTTGAAGATTTTAGGGCCTGAAATTCTTACACTGGTATTTATAACATCCCTAAGGAATACTAAGGAGAACAGCTCCCTAACACTGGGTCCTAAGCACTGTTAGGCCAAAATCCACACAGACAAAGCATTTCTTCTTACACATTATTCTGTTAACCCGTTATTGAAGATATTTTCAAACCTCCAGAGCTTTCGATCACTAAGTGTCACTCCCTAATACCCTAGATCACGATCAATAATTTTCTATATTGCCTCCAAAGCAAACCTGCACCACACCTACCCACAGCTGAACTGCAAGAACTACTGCATGAGTTCTTTGGCTCAGACTCACGAGGGATGCCCAGGAAAACTCATGATTCAAGCTAGGTGTCTAATAACCCTGTAAAAAGCACAGTAAGACTTTAACACCTAAAAATGGATTAATAAGTCAGCACAGCGGAGCAGGAAGGGCTTGCTGGTAGCTGCCTAAGCCATCTAACAAACTGAAAAAGAAGTGAGTGTTTACAGTTCAATGACATTGTTCTCCCTGCACCCCAAGCCTGCTATACTTAGATACAGCCTGAAGATGTCCATGTGCTAGACAGGGATCCTCAGATCCTTTTCACACTTAACTGCTCCTGCCAGCTCTTTCTCTCTTTTAAGCAGCATTTACCGTGCTGCACTCAGATTTTGGGAGAGCAAGGCTGTATTTCCTCCTAGTCCTTCCATCCCCACAGCTGTCTCTGACCACCTGGTTATGACCTGAAGTGGGGCATACCCTTGGGAACCAAGAACTGTAAGCATGAATCTCCTTCACCTGAAGGGGTTATTGATCCAGGACCCTTAATTAATGAGCACCAAGCACACTGATCTGATATTACGTGCCAGGTGGGTGACCTGTCCTTTACCCCAACAGCCTTTCCGCTCCCTATGGAAATCAGTATTCCACCATTTGGGGCAGAGGGACAACTAACCTTGAGGCTATCAAACTAGTTAGAATGCAGTATGTTTAACCCAGCCACGCTGCCCGTGGATTTTTACAGGCTTCAAAGTTAGGTAAAAAGCACAGCAGGAAATAATAATTTTACCTAAACTACACTATCATAACTAATGCACTTATTTTTTATCACCTTAATCCTTTAAAACAAACAAACAAACAAACAAACCAAAACCAAATTACAGGCCAACAAAATCTTATTTCTGACTCTCAGCTGGACTTAAAATTACCTTATAGAAAATTAGGCTGATGGATACTAGCCATTAGTCCTTCTCAGCATAGAAAGTACTTTTCTCATAGTGCCATGAAAAATTAACCATATTCTTTGAAAGAAGGAAGGACTTGAATAACAACCTGCTGTCAATCAGTCACGGGCATTAAGGAACGGCAGCAGCTGCTCCTTCTTGTGCTTGAACTCTGTTCCTTGGACATTTTTCCCCAGTACCTGCACTGACAGACCTTCACTGGATAATTTATTATCAGAGACTGATGAATGCATTAGCAGCCCTTCACTTCTATTTCTGGATTGTCTGATCCAGGACAGTGTTAATTATGACAAAATCATCAGCTATACAGAAAAAACTCATTACGAAAAAAGTGGACGTGATAGAACGAGGAACAGAGATGTGATAAATGTGAAGTAACTGGTCAGGGATCAGCTCTTGAAGCATCTTCATATGCAATCATAACACGTGGAAAAGAGCAGAGGAACTAACCTAACACCAAACAAGAGCTTGCTACTCAATGTTTCATCTTGTTCCGAGTATGAATTTTGTTGAGTGCTTTCAGGTGGATGTTATAACCAGTCACAGCCTAGAAGATGAAAGATTGTGTCAGCAGAATCTTCCCCCCAAAAATAGGGATTGCTATCTAGTTAGGAACATCCAGTTGCAGTTCAGACTTCTGTGAAAGGGTTTCAGAAGGAAACTGGTAACTCATTCACCAGGACTACTGTGAGCCTGGGTACTGCTGATATATGGTGCAATATGAGTGAAGAATCTATGATTCACCACAAAACAGGCAATCTTTGCCCTTGGAGAAATTTAAAAGTAACAGGATGATCAAGCTTCTGCCAGGAATGAGAGACTTGTTTAATCCCGTCCCTGGGCAGAGGATGCAAGACATGACCTTCTGAGGCCCAAATAATCATATCCCTAATGGAAAAAGCGACCATTTTCTAACCCGGCCAGTAGACAAAGAAAATTCATGCTTTCCCTTCTCAGTTCTCTTTCAGGCAGAGCAGGCTGCTGTTGAGATAAACATACTTGGAAAAACCGACCCTGTGTAGAGAGTTTGCCACCTACAGAGAGCTGAGGCTAGGAAGTATTACCTTCTCCATTTTGTAGACTGCCTGTTAGATGGGAAGAAGAGAAGCCTCAGGGAGGAAAAAGTTTAAGCTCTTATTCACAGCTGAAGCCTTGATACCCTCTTGACCCCACCTGCCTGAAGGTAGGCACTGGCTTAAACGCATTCTTAAATCAGGAACTGACAGAACAAATGACTCATTTAACTCAAGGGAATCTCTGGTACAGCCAGAATTGGAAACCACGTACACAAGTTGCTGGACTGTGAATCAGTGACAAATTTATCCTTTGCCTCTCTGTAGTACTGCAAGAGGGAAACACTTGATGCTTATCTGATTTAACACAAGCCATGCTAAATAGTGTACCTAAAATGGGACATATAAATGGTGGATGGGGAAGAGGAGGCAGAGAAATAGGCTGGGAGGGAGAAGAATTAGGGATGACATTTTATGTCTTTTAAAAGTCTGACCTTTTGGAAATATCACTGTGTACGTTTTAAATATTAATAAAGGCAGTAGCTGTTAGGAGGCACAGGGCTGTTGTCAGGGGGTGACCTTTTATTGAAGTAAAAGAAAATTGACAGTTTTATTAGCCATAGACTACTGCAAACAGAAGCTACAGGAAAAAAGCAAGCAAGAAAGCTGTCATTGTAATTAGCTACATTCTGGAAATTAATCTGAGGATGTGTCTGTGTCTAAACATTGCTGCAGGTCCCTCTGTAGCTAAGCCTAGACTTGCCAAACAGCTTGAGAGTTAAGAAGAATAGCATATCCCATTTCAGTTCTTTAAAGAGAAAACAACCAGGACACTGGGATCCTCATGACTCTGTGATCATCACTTCTGTGTGCCTGTCTATGCACCCCCCTTAGCTCTGAGGGAGGCCAGGGGTACTGGTTTGGCACAGCCTGGTTTTAGGTAGCGCGGGGGGGCCACAAAGATGGCTCCTGTGAGGAAGCTGCTGGAAGCGTCCCACCATGTCCAGCAGAGCCAATCCCTGATGGCTCTGAAGATGGACATGCTGCTGGGCCAAGGCTGGGCCAATGAGAGAGGTTGGTAATGCCTCTGTGGTAACATATTTAAGAAAATCAAAACAAAGCACTATAGTTTTTCTTCTAGCCAGAGAAGAGGAGGAGGTGAGAACATGTGAGGGAAACAACATGGAGACACCAAGGTCAGTGCAGAAGGAGGGGCAGGAGGTGCTCCAGGCACTGGAGCCGAGATTCCTCTGCAGGCCGTGGTGAGGACCATGGTGAAGCAGCTGTGCCCCTGCAGCC
>VZTI01001289.1:51907-66739 GCA_013397865.1 Struthidea cinerea | reverse complement strand
GTGTGCCCGTGGGAGGGGCTCACGCTGCAGCAGGGGCGGTGGGACTGCCGCTCGTGAGAGTGGGCCCACGCTGGAGAAGTTCACGGAGAACTGTCTGCCGTGGGAGGGACCCCACGGTCTCACAGGGGAAGGACTCCTCTCCCCGAGCAATAGAGAAAACCTTGGGTGATGAACTGACCAAACCCCTGTGCCCTGTCTCCCTGAGCTGTCGGTGGGCAGGAGGGAGGGGCTGGGAGAAAAAAGGTGTTTTTAAGGGCTTATTTTACTTCTCATTATCCTTCTCTGACTTTGTTAGTAATAAATTCACTTCACAACTTAAGCTGAGCCTGTTTTGCCCTTGAAGTGTTACTCCCAGTCCTTATCTCACTCATGAAGCCTTTGTTAATTTTTTTCCCTTTTCCCTCCTCTGCCCAGCTGAGGCAGGAGAGGGTGAGCGAGTGGCTCTCGTGGATGCCTGGCATTGGGCCAATGTCAAACCATGACACCAGGTGAGAACCCTTTTAAAGCATCACCAACAGACACTAGATCAGGGATCAGACAGTGATTATTTTTGCTTTTCAGGACTAATTCATTAGAAGATGCTTCTTCAAATTACCTAGACTTACTCAGACTAGAATGTTGATGCTACACGACTAGGAAAGAATCAATCATTCTGCTGCTTCATCCCAAACTGTTTGGGGTTTTTATTAGAAGTAAGCTGAATTAACTTTTTGTCTTCATTTTGCTAGTAGTAATCTCAAGGGTTCAGCTGTGTGTAATCCAAGGCCAGTTGATACAGCACAGCTGTGTAACCTTGACTCCAGCTTCTGAGAAAATTGCTAAATTGTGAGAGTGAGCTGTGAAAAACAAACAGAGTAAATCCATCCAAGATAAGAAAAGTAAAATTGTGGGCATAGGTAGGATTGTTCCGATAGGAGAGTTACAAGCTCAAGGACTTGAGAGGAAAAAAAATCCTACCCAACATGAAAATGTTTAAAGCCCTGCAGGGAAAAAAAAACCCCACACCCAAAAGAGACTTGGAAGTTGATGGTACATCAGCAAGGATCTCTGTTCCAAAGAGGAACAGAGGTCATTCCTTCCCCACCTGACTGCTGACTGCCTAGCCACTTTCTTTTATCCAGGCAAGGACAACAGGTTTATAAAGAGGTAATTCAGACTCTTCAGCTCCTAGTGGGAATGAGGGATCAGAGCAGGAAGGAAAAACAAAGAAAGGAGAACCATTACCTGTCCTTCAGATGTCCTTTAGTGACAAACAAGGCGCTACATAATATTTTTGCGCTTCACTACCATTTACTTAATGTGATAAGGTCTTTCATATATTTCAGCTCCATTCAGTGTTTTTTGTTGTTACTTGTAGTTCACACCACAGAAAAAAGCTGGTTTGTAAACTATGTCTAGTGTAGTCACAGAGGGCAAAATCTGCCCTCCTTTAAGTCTCACTCTGCAGAAGGTATTTCAGTGCATAGGATTTAGAGTCGATGTGCACCCCAAAAAGCCAGCTGAATCTGTTCTTGAACATGGGGACACCACTAAGGCTAGTGGGAGTGAGGAGGACTCAGAAATAGTGAGCAGCATGGGATTCACTCCAGAGGGAAACAAGTTGGCTTGTCAGCAAGTTCTGGCACAAAATGGACATTGATCTGCTTTAGTGAGTCCAAAGGAGGCCACCAAATTGATCAGAGGGATGGAGCAGTTCTGCTACGAGGAAAGGCTGAGAGACTTGGAGTGGTTCAGCCTGGAGAAGAGAAGGCTCAGGGGTGACCTCATTGTGGCCTTCCAATGCCTGAAGGGAGCCTACAAGAAAGATGGAGAGGGGCTATTTACAAGTGCCTGGCGTGACAGGACAAGGAGTGATGGCTTTAAACTGGCAGAGGGCAGGTTTCCACTGGATATTAGGAAAAAATTCTTCCCTATGGGGGTGATGAGGCCCTAGCACTGGGTGCCCAGAGATGTGGCTGTCCCATCCCTGGAAGTGTTTGAGGCCAGGCTGGATGGACCTCTGAGCAACCTGGTCCGGTGGAAGGTGTCCCTGCACAAGGCAGAGGGGATGGAATGAGATTATCTTTAAGGTCCCTTCCAACCCAAACCATTCTATGGTGATTCATCTCTTTTTTTACTCCCAAGACAGCCAAGGATGAGCACACTCACCACTAACCAGTCTTGCTGGTGTAAGCAGTGGGTGCTGACTAACCTGCAGATCCTGGTTTTCCTCCTGCTCAAACACACTGCAAATACGCACACAGAAGGATAACTAGAGCTTCAGAAAGTAACTTTTTTTTTTAAATGGAGGTATAATTTCTTTTCTATTTTTTTTTTTTCTTCTTCTTTTGGAGTTACGTTCTTAAGCTGAAAAAAACACAGGCTACATTTGTTTGTAAAAACAGGCAGGATGGGAAAAGGTAAGCCTAAACCAAATATTTATTTTGAATGACAGAATTTAATCAGTTAATTCACATAGAGACATCAATGTGAGCTCGAGAGCAAGCTAAAAATATTGTCAGGAAGTCATGGGTAAATCAAACAGGAGAGAAAAGACAGTGAAGTAATTGTAAGGAGATTTACAAGCCTATTGCCTGGAAAAAATATTCCAGGTGCTGCTATTCTTTAAAGTACAGGAAGGTACTTTAGACACAAAGAATGGCAACAGCAACACAGAAACACTGTGAAAGCATCTACATCTCTCACTGTTCAGTTCTATTTAGAGGAGCCAAATTTCTCCTTCCTCTTTTCTCTTAGTATTGACAAAGCTGAGGCTGCCTTGAGGGCATTTTCGTATTACCATGTTATGGAACACCCAGGAAGGAGAGACAAGGCACTCCATTGAAACTGAGGGCACAGTTGGTGCATCCCAAGGAAGGCAAACCTGGCACCTACCATGGAAACACAGCTGTTTAACAGCACACAGAAGGTCATCCACCCCTCTGGGACAAAAGCTTCAACTGAAAGCAGAGTTCATGAATGTGATGCCTTCTGACATCAATGGAAACCATTCCCTTCGACTTCACCACCCCCTCCTCCTCACACCCCCACCAGTATCCACAGCTGAATCATCCAAAACCTGAAGGTTATGTCAGCATTTACATATCTTATGTAAGAGAAAAGAAATGTGCATTATAAGACTAATTGCCAGCTAGAAGTTGATATGTTACTTTGTGGTGGTATCACTAAACTTTTGCTGAATGAATCTGTGTCCTCTCTCTAGGCAGAATGGTAAACACTCTAAAAGTTACCGAGTTTGCAAAGCTCCAATGTGAATGACAGAGGTATTTAGCGATGTAAGGGAAAAACAGAGTAAAGAGGAAACTGCTACAGTGCGTTTTGCAACAACAGGGGTGAAAACCTTCACAAAAACAAGTTGTTAGAGCAAGTTTCCTTGATTAACTTATGGGACCTAGAAAAGAAGGATGCCTCATCCTTGAAGGTCTTGGAGACAATGAAAAGACTGGGGAACAGCCTTTTGCAGAAGGGATTAAACTTCTTTGAAATGATAGAAATGTATCTGTTCTGAATCAACAAAATGCAGTCTGTCAGTAACTAAGACTCTCTACTCTTAGCTTGGACAGGGAATCTTCTGATCACCTTCCATCCCCATCTATATATTTATACTAAAGTAACAATAGCAAAACACAAAATAATGCTCTTTTATACTGGATTTTCCCTTGGTATCAGGAAAATGATTCAGTTTTGTGGTTTCCAGTCAGAGAGATGCAGGCAATGACCAGAGGACAGAAGTGTAATGGGTAAATCAGTTTTTCTCCTTTGCTTTTCAGAAATATTTTACTTTTCCCCAATCCCTGGCATTTATAGCCGTCTTGAAGTTGAAAAGCAGGTTTCTGCTGAACCACAGCCTAAGGAAACTCCTCAATGTACATGAAAAGTGAGTTACTCTCCAGGGAAATGGCTAGAGATTTCAGCTTTTTGTCCAGAGATCTGAAGAGATGAAACATCAAACAGATATGAAACATTCAGATACAGCAAAGAGTAAGACACCCTTATACCCAGTCTGCGAGTAGTACCTTTTTAATGCACTCTTGTCTACAAAATCACTTCCTGTAAATCTATTCATGCCTGTGCAGAGACCCTGCATTGTTCCTAAAAACCCCTAAACCCTCCAAATTACTTAGATGACCCGAAGTCAGAAAATTTTCCTTCTGTGATGCTCAGCAGCTGGTATAAATCAGAATTACAATTTCAATCAAAGGGGAACTCTAGACCAAAACACATCATCCATCAAAACTATACCTGGGATACCTAAGGAGTGTGACAGGAAAATATGCACATGCCTAATGATACACAACAGAAGACCACAATTATCTGCTGAAACAAGATGTTCTTTCGGAAAAAGAATGACTGCTACATATTCACCCATCTATTTGAGTCTGCAGCTCAGCACACCAAAAGGCAAAGTAGGGCAAAGGCCTGGGTGGGCTTTTTTCCTCCCCTGGTTCTGAGGTATTCCTCACAGTAGAAAAAGCTTATTTTCTTTAAAAACTAGTATTAAACTAGATTTGCACCAGAAAGATAATTTCTTCACACTGCTGTTTCAGCTAAAATATTATCTGGTCTCAGCAGAAGTGTTAATATTTGAATTATCCATTTTTTTCCTTTTGAACTGCAAGGAAGTTACATGATACCAAACAACCGTCGCAGGGGACAGAAGAAAGCAGTCCAGATAAACAGGAAGAGAGTAGAAAGCCTGAAGAAAGGGAAAGATAAGTCTTTTTAGTTATTTTTAAAGAAATCACACAGTTAATATTTACAGAGCATGTTGCATCTGGAGGGACATGCAGGTGTCTTGGCGTATTCTGGAGATACCAGAAATATCCAGGCCAACATTTTGAAGTCAACATTGGTGTTTTAATCAACAGCCTGTTCTGCCTTTGCACATGTATTTCCTGAGGGTGTTTCCTACCTCTACCAGAACATGGCGCAAGCAGCTTGTGCTTGCACCAGGGAGATGAGTGGGGAAAGTGACTTTTTTAAGCATATGGTAAGGTGAGCTTGCTCCATGACAGATAAATTGTACGTTACCCACTAAAGGCAAGGATGAAGAAGAAACAGAGAAGGTGCTCAGGTCTGTTGGCTCAAAAAGTTATGGCCAGCTGTTACCAGCCAAAGTTTATTTATTTATTTAACATTAAATTTTCTGCAGTTCTGTGTCCTGTGAATAAAAGCCTTAAATCCCCAGTGCTTTCAGTATAGCACCTTTCACAGTAATGAAAATTCCCAGTTTTAGCCAGAGAGCACATTGATATGTGCTCTTCTCCCCTAAGATGCTGGTCTCCCCTGAGGTTAACAGGCCCTGCAATACCCAGCAGAAGTACCACTCCTTTTCTTTCAGCAGTAAATCAGATTCCTTTCACTTGCTATGGTCATGTTATGCAGCACCACCGCGTACAAAGACTGTTGCTTATATCACAGTTCACTGGGATTTAGTGGAACAGAGAAAGTAAAGTGACTTGGGCTAGAGATTGTCTATGAGAAAGGGAAGGATAAGTATTTTTAATTATTTTTAAAGAAATCACACAGTTAATATTTACAGAGCATGATTGAGGCAATTAGAGGCCCTAATTTTTCTTGATTTTTCTTTAAGATAACAACAGGCATACCTCAGCTAGGTCTGTAATTCTTCAAGGCTTCTCACATGCAATAGAGAGCAGGCTGAACTGTCTTAAGGCAGTGGTCCCCTTCCCTGGCAATTCTGGAAATTGACTGGTATCCTTAAAGTTAAATGAGCAGCTGATGCTTCAGCTCCCAGAGTAGAACAGTACTTTTCTACCCTTGAGAATATTACTTTAGAGACCACAACACATCCAGACCCCATGGTCTTACAGGAATGTTGATAATTTTGAAACAAGCCTTATAAAGACCATTGAATATCACTAAGACCTACATGAAAGTCTGTGTTTAATTGCAGGTATGCTAGTTTGGAAATCTTTCTGAGTAGGACCACCCTGAAAAAACATAGCTCCTTCTGACTGAAAGCTGTTAGACAAAAGCACCAGTTTTACCCCTGCAGTGACTTAAACCTCTGCAGAGATAGAATTCTCATTTAAAGATTTTTTTGCAACCAGTCTCTTAAGGTGTCTTGGAAGCTTCGACTTCAAATATCCCAGTTGTGGGTTTGTTTATGTGTAGATGTCTATAGCTCAACTGGATAGAGTGCAGAGGAGAGTCAGGAAAACAATCAGAGACCTAGAAAACACGAGCTACAGAACTGGCCTTGATGATCCTCAAGAAAAAAATGGTAGTACTTCCAAAGCATTCATAGGACAGGAGTCCAGACTAGTGGATCAGAGAAGGAGGAAGAGATTTGAATTATAACAGAGAAGATTCCTGTCCAAAGTCCAAGAGCACATTCCTCCTGTCAATTCTTTCAGAAACAAATTCTTCTTCTTCCTCATTCTTCCACAATTCAACCACTATAAAAGTACATAGATCCTTCATTATATTGGCTTTTGTCTTTTATAGAAAGTATATTTATTGCGGCATGGATGTAATTTCAGAGAGATAGTTACAAACTCAAATCTTCATGTCCAGTGAGAATACTGAGAAATCAAATTTTCATAGAGAGCAAGAAGCAATTTCAACCCACATTTAGAGGAGTGAGCTATAATGGGAGGCTGTTACAAAGGTAGTTTGGAGGGTCTCATCATTTTTCTTAATTCAAAAAAAGATTAAACAAGAATGAAAAAGTAAAATCCTCCCTAAAGTCTTTTTCAAGTATTTGAAAGATATTGATGGTGTTTCCTGCATAGAGATTTCTCTGTGGGAGCCTAAGATGCTGTCTGTAGTTCAGATTTTTTCCTATACATCTGCTTTCTTGCACCACTCTCATCAAGTGCTTAGCTGGAGCAACACATGCACAGAACACACATCTGTGTGACCACTTGCAACCCCGGATTGAAAGTTGCACGTGAGTGCAGCAGCAGCTGCCTGAGACTTTTTCATCCCATCCGCACTGAGTACCTGCCAAAGGAAGAAGAGCTATCACAAGCACTTACATTGGTTGCAAATTCAGCTGTGAACTACAGGCAAGCAGCTGGTCTCCAAGGAAGAGGCCCTTCTCTGACACCAGTTCCAAGCCATTGTTTAATGTGGTATACCCCGACTTCGCCCAATGCAGCAAATTCCAGCAGCCATTCAAATATAAAATTAACCTGTTCGCTAAAATGTCAAAGGAATGGGGAGTAGGATAGAGCAGACACCAATAAGGCTTTTTGCTCGATCTCCAGAGCTCCTTTATAGATTTTTTCAAAGCTGTATTTCCAGAAACTGATTAAAAACAAGCTGCAAGTTTATGGAGAGTCATTTGTATAAAGATGCAACAAGGGAAAAATCAGAATTAAGCAAGCTCATTTTTTCCTGCTGGATAAAGAGGCTGGAGGGCAGCACTCAGCCATCCTGTGCAATCCCAAAGGCACAAAATCTCAAACCAGCTAACTCCTGTGTACAACAGTCACCTAGTGAATTAAGAGCTGTCTGGAGGCTTCATGTATAAACCTGAACTCTCCTGCTATAAGAAAGAGTATTTCCCTTCAGTATAAATAAAACCTACATCTGGATTTCTGCTGAATTCTTTGTTCACACTCCTACACTATGATTGTTCCCGAGCAGTTTTCTCTTTCCCCAGGAGGTGCAAGAAAGTGGCTTAGCTAAGCCAAACAACACAGTTTATTGTATAAAAAGACTGGCTGACTGTCTCTCTGGCCAAATACTTCATCTTTGGTCTACTAGAACAGAGGGAATAGGGCTCACTTCAGAGAACTCTTGAGAACAGGGCTGCATCTATGGAGAGCTGACACACTGACAAAGCCCAGGCAGGGGGAATGGATGTTTGGTTCCCCATTCAATTATATTTCATATAATATTTATTAAATAATTGAATAATATATTCAATAAATTGTCAGTTTGTTCATATGCGATGGTAGATCCCAGACAGCTGCAAACGAGTGGCTGCAGAGCAAACTGAAACCTGTGCTAGTGCAGAGCTGCTCTCCTGTAAGCAGCACCTACCAAAAGGTAAGGGGACATGCAGCTGGGTTTGGCTTTTGGGTCAATGGATAAAGCATGCATCTGCCACTATGTGATACATGGGCATTTCCTCCCGCCCCCCAGAGCCCCCCTTTACAAAATAATGAAAATGCTTTTGCCAATTGTTTGCCTCTCTGGGCAGTAAACATCATAAATATGTTCTACAATTAGTCACAATCTAACTGCACCTACCCATTAGGTTCCAGTTTTAGTTGCACCACCACAAACAGTAATATTATTATTAACACTTCTGACAAAACAGATTTCTGGAGCCTTTATTTACATGAGTGCTGTAGCTCCCAAAATTCTCTATGCCTGCTCTCTGACAGAGTACTGCATTTGGAAATCATGAGTGGGAGTTTAAAATAGGTTCAGCATACAGCTCACACTGTTCCCATCTCTGACATCCATATGTGGTTTGGACAATCTGGAGCTTTCTTTGAAAGGCCTTGCTCTATTTTTCAAAATAAAGGTCTACCTTTGCTGCTCTTAGGCTCTGCAAGCTGCAGAGGTTTAAGATGTCACCTACACAATAAACAATGATGTTTATAAACGGTCTGATGGCTAAATAGACACACGCAGGATCAAATGTTTGCCACACAAGCAATCAGACAAATAGAGAAACACGAAGAAAACGATTATAGAACTATAAATGTTCTATTATTAACCAGCAATCTGCATATCTTCCTCCAATTAATGCCTAGAAAGGAGATGCGAGTCAGTTGAAACTTAATTACTGGCATAACACTTTGTTGATTAGAAATGCAGTAACAGTCACTGCTTCTACTCCATTTACACAAGGCCCATAATAATAAGCCAAGGGATGTCAGTCACTGCTTTCCTGCCAGAAGTTTCTGCCGTAGCAATAGCTTCTGGTGTAAACGCACTCCTCCACCCACGTCACTCAGCTCGGTAATTGCCTTGCCACTCACATAAAGAAAACAATTTCCGGCTTTGATGGGATTTTGCCGGCGATGTGAAACTGCTCCTGCAATCTCTGCAGCGAGGTGTTAGGTGGGTTACTTTGGTGGATCATAACACAAAACTAATCTTTAAGGAAGCAGGTGGAAAGCGAGAGAGGCTTATATGCTGGTAGGTGCTAGGAAAATGGTGCTTTGCACGTGATTAACAAAAGGGAAGAGTTCAGTGAGGTGGAACTGAGACAAGAAGAAGGCAGAAGCAAAGGGAAGAAAGTTGCATTGCCATTTTCATACCATCAAGAATGTCACTTGGTTCAGCACATCTTTCAGAAGCTCTTATTAAAACCAGATACACTTATTTCATACAGCATAGGTAGCTGACCAGCAGTCTAATTTCAGCTTGCTTCATATTTGGTCCTCCCCACAAACTGCACCCTTATCACCATCATTTCACCATTCCCAGCCTGAAGCTGCAGATGCAAAGAGTTTTCCTCTCAATGTGAGACATGCAGCAGCATTCTCACTTCACAAGCTCCTAGAATGAGGTCACCCAGTGTTCGACGTTTCATTCTGCTTCTTACCCGAGGTGAGCCCAGAGTGCAGCTCCAGGTTTCCCTGGGACACCTGAGGCTCTTCCCGAGCTCTTCATGCACTCATGTGACTCTGAATGACCGTGGCTTGGCTTAGAAGAAGGATGTGTTCAAGGAAAAGCTCTAGGATGGTAAGCAACAACTAACCTTGTCTGCTTGCTATCACAGCCAGCTCTTGCAGCAGAGACAAGACTTCCTTCTCCCCCTGCCCCTTGCCTCCCAGGTGGATTTATACTGAGGTTTTCATGGACAGGTATAAGAAACATTCAATTTATCTCTCTCACTTACGGTGTTTCAAAGCTTTATCAGAAATACAATTTGTGAGTAGCAAGTTGAGGACAGAGTAAATGGAAAGATTTACAGAAAAGTGCATTTCAAGACTCCTTTTGGATGGAAAGCCATACCAAGAACAGGATAAGGATGCTTGAAATTAAAAGAAAAACATAACCATCCCACAGTATCAGCCAGAGAACATCTCTAGTGTTATAATTCAAATTTTCCCTTGCAGGCATAAGGGACAGAATGAAACAGCCAAGCTGTCCGTGAATAGACACAATAGCTTTGCTTCTACACTTGCAAAAGAGCCAGAGTGAAGTATTGTGCACAATTCATGCAAATTGTTACAATTTACACATTTTTACTCAAGAAAAATAAAGCACAACTCACTGAAGTCCCAAAGCCTGAGGATACCAAAAATACCAGGGAGTAGCCAAGGGGCTGACCCACAGACACACACATTCCAACAGGGGACTTGTTGTAAAATCTGATAGGAAAAAACATAATGAGCAAACCCATCTATTTCAGTTGCTCCCAATGAAGTTTCGGGTTTATTTCATATCTGCTGCTTTAATATTTGATATTGCTATCCCAAGATCCTATGACAGGACTGGCATTAAGTGTCTGCAGTAAGCTTTCTATTTCTGAGCACTCTCCTGAGACAGATGAATCACGAAGATCTTAAATGCACCAGGCTCCTCATCTCTTCATTGTCTATATCTTAACCACAGCACATACCTTTAGCAAGTAAAAGTATATTAAGTTAACTGGAAAAAGGCCTTTCATTCTTAGCCCAAATGGTTCAACTTCAATTGCAGTATATTTCATCACAGCAATATTAAGATTCTTGCAAAACCACTCCTGCAGTTCAAGGGGGTAAAGAGGCCTATTTGCTTCAGCGGGACATCAAATCTAATCTTTTGATTGATTACAGCACTTTTTCATATAGGAAAACTTGGATATACACACACCATGGATTAAGGGAAACTACAACTCCCTGGTTCTCCTTCTACCCCAAAAGGAAGTGTTGGAGTGCACTGGGTGGTAGCAAAGAGAGAGGCCCTGAGGATCAGAGAGAGGGCCTCTGTCCTGGGCCCGGAGGTGACCCTGGGAGTGCATCCAGGCCACCGGAGACGGAGTGAGAGAGGATTGTGTGTTTATGGACAGACTGGGCCTGTGAGAAGTGTTCATTTGTGTAGTTTGTGGCCTTATAGGGCATTGTTTGCCTATTACCATACTAGGTAAAATCTGTGCAATGCCCCAGGTGATTGGGGGACACTGTGGTGAACATCTTTCCTGTTTATATGATGTTATATCCTGTTGGGTGCTGGGATTTAGGGAATTCTGACTGCGCAATAAACGGCTTTGCATTTTTCCACCTGATGAGCAAGGTCCTTGCCCATGCGTCATTACTGCAGGAGGCATGGTAAATATTCTTAACTTCAGAAAAGGCATGACAGCTCTCGATGTACATCTTCAGAAGTATCCAAAACCTCCAAAGCTGTCAGGATTTACACCCTAGTGAATTACAAAATAGCAAAAAAAAGGTAGTATTTAAGAATTAACTTCTGTTTTAAATAACATAGAATAAAGTTCTTAACAGTATTATTCTTTCATATTTTTATGTTTTTAATATTTGGGGGGAAAAAAACCCAAACCAAATCCAAACAAACAAAACCAAATTAAAAAAAAAAACCCCAAACCTCATTGGCAGGTAGCCTGACTTTGTATTGATCACTTCTTGTTCTTCACATATGGTGAAATGTTATTTTTAATGCTGACTACACACTAAATAAAGAGAAAGATACACACAGGGTACATCCAAAATAACCCAATGTTGGGCTTTCCTGTAAATGAGATTGCCAGCAGTACCCCAGAGTGGATTTGTGTCCTATTTTTCATATTTCACACTTCATATTTCCTTAGCATAGCATTCCTGAAAACTAAAAAATAAACATAAAATCCATAACCTTAAAATACAATCTACGCAAAATTAATTCACAAAATACAAGGAACTGTTGAAGCAGAATTTAAAGTGTAATCACAAACTTACGACAGTTTCCCACACATGCTCCTCTCTTCAGAGTTTTCAATAAATCTCTTACACTCTAGTCCCATTCTCTCCAGCTTTCTGTTATTTTCCTCATATTTATTTTTCCTTCCAATCAAAAGCCACTTTCCTGTTTTCTTATTTGAAAATTGAAAAAGAAATAAATTCTGTAGAATCGCTATGCAGACAGATAAGAAACTGCTGCATATTTCAAAGAGAAAGTTTCGCACGCAGTACATTGAAAAGTGGAATCAAATGTACACACCACTTCTGGAAAAAGCAGAAGAGGCTTCCAAGCGTATTTTTCAAGCTGTAGGGATTTGTCCAGTACCTATTTGTCCTGATGAGCTTGTAAAAAAAAAAAAAAAAGAAAAACCAAAAACCAAACCACAAAATAACAACCACCATAGCTGGTGAGAAGCTTCAGTGTGATGCTCAGCAAGACCTACTTTGCACCACTTTTGATTTCACTCTGCATACGCTTTATTGTGCTTGAGCCTTTCAAGCGCACAAAGCAGAGCAAGGTCTACTCAAGAAAATAACACATTTGGAACAAAATCACAAAACGCACATCCAAACCCTTTGCACATCTATCAGAAAAAGCAAACCATAGGGCCAGGCCAGGAAGAAAACAAGGGCACTTACAAAAAAACAGAAAGGAAAGAAACTCTATCATCAGCATAGCAAAACAGAGTCAGGAATAGATAAAAACAATGATTACTGCAGGGACATCAGCCTACACCTCTCTAACTGTTTAGCCCTTGCTCCCTCTTCTGAACTCAGTTAATCTCCTCCCCTTTGTGCTTTTTCCTGTTCCTGAGGTCCCCATTTGTAATCACCTGTCTCCAGAGCAGGTTGGCTAATTGAGCTCTGACAGCTATTAGTTGCCAGGCAACACCTGGCACCAGCTTTTACACAAGTGTCTGTATTTACTCATTTCATTTCTTTGGGGGGGAAGATCATAAAGTCAGCATGCTGCAGACATGAAGAGAAGGAAGAACTTCAGACTATGGAAGAGAGCACATCTCTCACATTTAACTCATATCAAATTTATGAATATTCATATGAGGAACACCTAGGCCAAGGTGGAGAAGGGTATTTTGGAGAGAAGAAACAAATGCAGCACCTGATTAGCTTTGTAAAGGCACACATGAAAGCTGTCACAGCTGTGACTGATTGCAAGAAAAGGTGTTTCATGTGTCCCAAAAGCCATTCTTAAAGCGATGTAATACAACCCTTGGGGTATCTTTGTTTGGCAGAACAAACCCTGAAATGACTAGTGTGTAGCAACACGGTCACTGTAAAAGTGTCACCAAGCCAAAGGACATAAATGTTGTACATGTAGACTCATGGGATTAATAAAACATCACATAAATTCTTCTAAATGCAATTCAGCTCAGCTTCTAAAGAGAACAGGAAAAGCTCAGCCCTTCAGCCACATTCTTCACAAAGCAGAGCTGTCATGCTTCATGTTAAAGGTCTCCCATTAGCTTATGTGAACGTGCAACACCCACACGAAGGCTGCAGGGGGGCAGGAGACCCTAAGTGAGCAAAGAAACAGAGAGATCCTTCAAGCTTTGTTAGCATTTGACAGCAACAAGAAAGCCCTTGAGTGTTAAAGTTGGTGGAAACACCAGGATGACAACCTACTCAGAAAGCCAGCTCCATGGAGGGGGAGTTTGGCTGAATTGGCCCCTCGACTTTGATAGCTGAGAGGAAAAACCCCTAAGTGACAGCTAGAACAAGAGGTTGTTGTTAGAGTCACTGTAGGTTTCTTAAATATTTGGGGATTTTTTCGCTGTGCCCGTAAGCATTTCCGAGGTTGTATTCAAGAGCTCAATCCTTTGTGGCTACATAATCAATTTGATTTCTTGAGTTTACATTCTTGTTTGAACTTACCTGCTGTTGTGTGACCCCGTGGTAGCTCTGGCAAGCTGAGGTGCATAATTTCTCCAGAGGACAACAATAAAAGAAGTAAAAGAAGATCCCACAAAGAATCTGCAGAATATCCCATCACGAAAACTGAGTGCTTTGAAGACTGGTGTTACCAAGATACAGGACACAGGGAAAAAGAGTATATTCTGACAGATACTTTTTACCTGCAAGCAGGGGAAGAGATGGTTTATGGCATGAGGGAATCCCCCAGTGTCACATCTTGATGTAAGCAGAACCCAGGACCAGTGATCTGTAAGCTTAGAGGAAAACATGACTTTCATCCAGCAACATGCATTTCAATGAATATTTACATATTCTCTAGCTCTTCAGGCTGCACTGGCATTACTCTGTGTGTCAGTTTTAAGAGCTGCCTGATTATTAGCAGCTGTACCTGATTATGTGCCAATTAATACAAGAGCTCCCACAGTGTTAATATGAAGGGTTTCCTTTCCTCTGCTGTTCATTTTCATTCGTGACTTCAAGAAAAATCTATTGATCACCCCATGCTAATACAGTCATTCATTATGGTTATTAGGCTTTTATAAATCCCAGGGAACTTTGACAGATCTTACTATTTTTGATAGTGTATTTATAAGAAACATTTGGCAAATCGTTTGGAGGAACTAAATGTCCTGTCTCTAAACCACACGCCCCCAGAAGCACGAGCTACTTGTGTCCCATTCTCCAGTGTGCTATGAAAAATGCCCCCCAGTGCCTCCGTTTTCCTCCATGTCCCTCCTGGTGGGCACTGATAACCACAGAGGTGCATGACTGAACTGACTGGGAACCAAATCCAGAGACAGGTGGATCAGCCACAGGGAGGGAAGGCCTGGGGCTGCCTCCAGGTCACACAAGGTGACCAGAAACTGCATCCCTTGGCAGAGAAGGACGCTCTGTTTCCAAAACCAGGCAGCCACCATGGCCACCTCTGAGATTCACTCCAATAACCTTTTCAGGAAACGCCTTCTGCACACCCCAGCAGGTCCCTGCTGCTGCCTGTGATGCCTTATCCGGCTTCCTAGACACA
>VZTI01001289.1:0-51694 GCA_013397865.1 Struthidea cinerea | reverse complement strand
CATGAGAGAGCAGAAGTTAACAGGCTACAAGAAACCTCAGAGGTACTCACTAAGAAGTACAGGACTTGAAAAATATAAAAGTTAAAACCAAAGGCATCACCTGCACTTGGAGAAAAACAAAACCAAACCCTTTGGCTGTGATTTTTTAAAAGCTCCTTAAAAGGCTTGTGATTGGGAGGTGGCTTGGGTCAGTCTGCTGCTTTTGAAAACTCTTCTTCTTGTCTGTAGTGTATTTTGTGTAAAACATTAATGTATAAATATTCTAAGAGTTAATGCCTTCTGCCTCATAGTGACTGCATAATACAAAGAGAAATATCAGCTGGAAATTACCACCGATTTACAACTGTAAACTATTTATTCTCAGCCAGCTGGCTTGTGACATGAGCTGCTCTGTGTTTAAAAGCATAGCTTTCTCCCTTGCTTGTCTCAGTTTGGGTGACTTTTGTGGTGTCTCTTTGCAAAGCTCTTTTACCAGGGCAGTGATTTGCAGTTCACACAAGCCACCAGGCTCCCGCATTATGACCTTATGTTATAGATAATACAATTTAAGATGCTGATTACAGGATGGTTCTGTGAAATAGGATGGAAAGTTTTGCTGGTCTGTGAGTCTGTCTTGCTTCTCTTGAAGCGTAAATGAGTTTATTTTGTCGTCTCCTAAAGATCAGCCATATCTTCTGCAGCACACACACACACAATGTATTTTCTGCTAATCCCATGGTTATTAATCTGTCTTGTGGTGACAGCCATGGCTCAGAACCCAAGCAGAGAAAAACAAGGGTTGAGCTTAATACAGTCATGCAAGGTGTTTATTTTTACAGGTGACACACCCATGGCTGGCTGTTTCCAAATGTGGCATTAGTCAATGAAGGATAGAAAACAGCCAGACTACACGATTCAAAAACAATAACCTTTTTGCAAGATGCACTGTCTCTACAAGTGAATATATTAGCGCTATTAATAATGGCCTCACATTAATGCAAAGCTGTGCTGTCACCTGCCACAGAACAGCGGCTGTGTGTATGACTCCGTTGGTTATTACATTACAAAGGATGCCTGGAGCCTTATGCTGACATTAAGTGAAGCAAGCATGGAATTTAATGCATTTAACTAAGTAAAAGAAAAAAATTTAAAAATCATACCTATAATTTAATATATGCATGTTCTTCACCGTGGCAATTACCCACAAGTCCACAAAGAACAGCCTGGGCTTGAGGCTATCAGACAGTTTATTCAGGATTATTCTTACGGATGATAGCACTTCATGGTTTCCAAAACAAGCTTGTTCATTACACTGCTTTCTGCTAACTGTATTTCTGCAAGATGCGCCTTTCAAGTATTTCTGGGGAGGTCTTTGAACCATGAAAAATACCAGAAAACTGACACAAGAGTGATTTAAGCATCATAGTTAAAGCATATATGCAAAAAGTGCACTTTTTTCTGACACTGTCTGCAGTGCTTTAATCAAGGAAAACATTTGCTTAGCCAGGAATGAATGAAAGGGAGCTGAAGGGGAAAAAAAGACCCGTTCAGAATTATTAACCCAATTTTCCAGCTTAATTTTCAGTACGAAGTAAAAACAATCAATCATCACCTCATGTTAATCTGTGGACTCAAGTTATTCTCACTTAGGTAGGGTTGCAGAAGCGTATGCTACCAGAAATTTATGCCTGTTGCATTTATCTGAATCTCTAGCCTTCCAGTAGTCTGTTCCAGATTTCTGAATAGACTGTGCACCCTGGTGTGCTGAGGGCATCCAAATGCTCCAGTTGGATCATCCTCAGCAATTAGCAAATAGACCCTTTGTCAGCATAGGCCCAAGCCCCAGCTTCAGGTCACCGTGTTTCTGACACATGAGATGACTGAAATGTTGAGCTGAAGTGCAAAGTTTACAAATTTAAGATTCCAATGGCCCTTTTTTGTTGGTTTATGTCTCAAAACCTTAAGCAGTAAGGAATTTTGCTCCTTAGTCTGTCATTCTCAGGTAAGATCTGAGTTTCTTCAGGTCAAGACAGCTGCTTTCCAGGGGCCATGCCAGCAGTTTGTCTTATTTTATTGTTCAGTATTGTTGGAATCCAGAATGCAGAGAATATCTCTCTGCCTGTTTTGAAGGATTCTATCCCCCTGGACAACACTGTCCTTGACCTCCGCCCATGGAGAAAGTTACCTACCCTTTGGGAAGAGTTGGAATCTACACTGGTGTGAACTAGAAGATAGAATGTTATGTAAGATTGTCACAAGGTGAAAATTTAGGGTCTTTGGGTTTGTTAATATAGTAAATAGATAAAAGGTAAAAAACTTCAAAATGGAAGATTATTGTTGTTTTCCAGGCCTTCTGTTTCTCCTTGTAGTACTCCATATTCTGCAGTAGAAGGAGTTTAAGGTGATTGGATAAAGAATTCCGCAGTTCCTGTCTACGTGACAAAGTGATTTATTGAACATTGGTGGAAAAGTGAAAATATCTTTCATTTTACATTTTTATTGGATAATTTACCTTTAAAAAGACTGTCTAATCTTGATAATTCGGCTTTCTCCTGCATTCTCTGCTCTGTGCTGTCTCTGGGTCATGCCAGTGACTCTATTTCTCTGAGAAGACTTAATAAACAACAATCTGAAAGCAGAGACTGCTGAAGGTCCCGTTCATCTCTTGAATTCCTGGCGAAGATGCTAAAACTCTCCCCCATCTGGGGAGACATTAATTAAGGCATGGAAAGTATCAAATGGTGCCCCGTGCGAGGACTGAACTCACAAAAAGTGTCAAGTATGCTGAGGAGATCAGGGAATGTGTCACGAACATCACCAGAAACACCACATTTGTTAAGCGCATTTGCCACCACAATCTCATTGCCATTGGCTTTTCCTATGCAGTTGTGTAGAACTCATAAAAATGTTCTTAAATATTGACCCCTTTTATTTGCCTAGTTATCGGCTTGGTTCATTTTATTCTAAAATAATCAATAATGTATTTACCTGGCAATAAATTTCCTCAAACATTTTCTAACCAGCCAGTATAAGATCAATGTTGAAAAGTTTGTTTTCGTCATTACAGCTCTAAATTATGGTTTGTTTATTCAGAAAAATCAGACAGAAAGGTATGGTCTTATCTAGCAAGGAAGACTGTAAAAGATTGTGCTTTTTGAAATTGTAGCTGGAAGTTGTAATGGCTGAGGATCGTTCCACTGAAATACACTTATGCTGGAAAAGAAGTTCTTGGAATGAAAAGCTCTGCTCTCTCAAAAACATTTGGATTTCATTTAGGAAGCGAGATCAAAATATTTTGCCTCAGGATAAGTAAACTGGTATTGCAATATTTGGTTTGTGAGACAGAGTCAAAATATTAGCATAGTTATAGCGATAACATGCAACTTTCTGACAAAACCCCTCAGCCTGCAGAGGAATTTCCCACAGGACACCGCAAGGATTCAGTAACATAAGACAGGATAAAGTGTTTCAGTGTGGCTTTGCAAACAAATTAATTTTTATGTGAAAAAGCTTAAATTACTTCACATCATCTTAAAGTCCTGAACAGTTGTATTTGGACACTCCCATCTGAAGAGTTTCTTTGAACTTTGGTTCTGGATTTAACTTTTGTTATGTTTTATGTGGATTTATTGTCAATATTATTATTTCTTTTATAATCTTCCAGAGTAAAATAAATTCTAATGTTTTAGGATTTCTAGTATCTGAATATGTTTATCATAATCCAATAAACCAAACTACCTTAAACATAGAATAAGCTAATTTGTCTGTCCCAAATACATATTCACATGACTTTAACAAGACTTAAGGGATGAAGGGTAATGTTTTGTTGTTAGAGAAAAAATAAAAAACATCTGCCCATTTTTTTACCTGGCAAGAGTCTTCCAATTTCTAAATAACATTGTATTCTGCAAAAGCTTCATAGCCTCGTATTTATTTCCATTCCTTGAAAGATACGTGACCAGAAAGATGAACGTGTTTCTCTCCCTGCTGTGCCCTCAGTGAGGTGAGAGGGATTGTTCCATCAGCGCTTTGAACTTCCTTTTTGGCAGATAAAGGACCCTGCTAATAAAAATAACATTCAAAGACACGGTTAAGGCCTGTGCTTACGCTGTATGAGAAGTTTTTATCGAGCACCTCAGTGCTGTGAACACCCAGGGCAAGCAGGGAGCGGGAGTAACACCGGTCACTCCCAATCTGCCACACCAAACACCTCAGTAAAAGCTGGTACCATCACCTGGGATTTCTTAGTTATTGAACACTAGAAAAAGCCACAGCACACCAAGACAGAAAGACCTGCTGTTTTAGCACGTGAGGGTATGGCCCAAGTGAGGGGTGAAGGCTCTGGAGAGGGCGAGGCACCATGAGGCGTCATGAGGGGAGGTGGTGGCCATTTTCTGTCAGCCTTCCAGGCCACGGCGGCTCCCCCATCCCTCCCTCTGCTGTCCCTGCTTCGTTCCCACTGCCAGCTCCGAGATCCCAGGGGCAATGGCAGGAGGCAAAATACCTCAGACAACCGGCAAAACCCTCCTCCCAGGCTGGGACCAGGGCAGCCGCGCTGAGGAGACGTACCCACGGGGGCTGGCTGCCATCAGCTCAGGCTGAGGTGGGAATGCCAGGGCTGCAAACGACGGTGCGGAGATTCATTGCCTGACCTGGGGCACCCTGAAAGTACGGTGCAGCCATGCCCTGAAGAAATGGCTTTATAAACACCCTCTCATATCAGGGCCTTTGAAATTCAGGCAACCACAAGGAAAAAGTTGGAACAGAAACAGCTGGTGAGGCCCAATATCCCAGAAACATCTCACGTTCCTCCATGGATGGCTTATCCAGTCCAAGAGTACCCCAGAATCTCGTGCTGGGCCTGCCCACAAAGGGACATCTATGGGATTTAATTCAAAGAGACAAAGTTTCGATTTTAAGGGAGGTCAGCTGAGTTTCATTTCAATCCTTTTCTACATGTTCCGATCCAGAATGGAAGCTGCTGATGCCATGATGATTTTTTGCCTTTTCTTTTAAACCCCTGTTATGCCTTTTTACAACTTCTGTATTCTTAGTGCTTTTTGCCTACATTCTTGGATTTGTTTAAGCTAGACTAAACATTTTAGAGGTTTCGTAGTTAGGGAGCAATATGCCTCAGACCCCAAGGTCCTCTCCAGAACACATTTTGTAAACTAAGATAGAACCATCCAGGGGAAGGTTCCTTGGGGAGCGGGGCTCACTCGAAAAATTCTCATTGGGGAATTTTTGATATATATGCTAATTAGTAAGACCTATAATGATATACCAGATCCTTTGTGGGGGGGCATTGCGGTGTGCACTGAGGTGTATTCAACCTGGACGTAGTGCATGTACGGCTCCTTAAAATAAATACCAAGGTAAAATCCCTTTTTCCCTTCTAACCGTGTTTGACTCTTGATTTTAAGACCAGGAAAAGGCATCACTGCCATTATTTATTTCACCTCTTTCCACTCTGCTTCATTTCCCAAGCTACAGCCATTGAAACGTAGAATAAAAGTATGGCAAATTATAATTGATAGCATCAAACAGTAGAGCAGGGGCAGATTCCACAGATTTCTTCCATAAATTTTGGGGTTTCCTTTTTTTTTTTCTTGTTAAATTTTATTTTAAACACCAGTTCAACATTTCATTTCCATGCTTCCCAATGCATCTTTCCCTTTTACTCTGCTAATAAGCTTTGCCACTCTGGTTTTGTCCCCCTCACTCCCTCAGCATGACCAATGCTCCAAAAGGATTTTTACCTGTCTCACACTAGTATTGCTGGTACCAGCAACAGCCTCATAATTTACCCTGCACTAAAAGATGGGAAGAGTTCAGCCCCTGGGTAAGTTTTCTGGCTTCTCACTCTAATAACTAGTGCCACTAACACAATAAAATTTTATATCATTTTTATTGCATCCCTCCTAGAGAATTATAGGCAGAGCAGTGGCTTGCAGAGCAGATGTGTGAAGCTGCAGACAGAACTGCATCTGTTTCCTTTTGCCACAAATTGTTTTGTATAGATCCCTGTTGACTAGGAAATTTAACATACTGTCGCTGTACATCACATTTGTAATAAAATAATTGTTAAACAAATACATTAGCCCCTTCTACTCCCCTCCCCCTTTTCTTTTTCTAATAACAAACTGACTTTATTTGCTCTCCATCTCCTTCCTTCTCACTCCCCAAAACAGATTTTTCTTCTGGCCCCAGTTTTCCTTGGACCTGGGCCAGCTCCAGAAGTTTGATGTTGGTTTTTACAGCAGTCCTGAGAGTACAGGGAAGGTGGGGAAATGTCAGTAAGAATCTGCTGCTTCCCACTAAAGCAAAACATATTTGTCACTGTATTTCTTGATGGGACTTTTTTTGTTCCCCAAACCCTGCTTCCTACGAGTAGAAGAGAATTAAGTCGCCATCCAGATCCAGATATGGAACTGAAAAGAAAAGCTGTCTCTGAGCTGCAGAAAGTTGCCTGCAGCATTTAATCTCCAGGCTGGGGTGATGCCCTGCTTTTGCTGCAGCTGTGAGTGCTTTGCAACTTCATCCTTCCCTGGGTCACTGCAGCCACTCCAGTTTTCAGGCTGCAGAATAAACCAGCTCCTGGTTGCTGATATGCACAGAAAGCAGAGACCTCTGAGAGAGCATTGCCATTTGCAAGCAGAAACAACCTGATTTTGCTCGTATTCCTAGAAGAGGGAGAGTGGTAGGTTAATGTAACACAAATCCTCCAAGGTGACACAAATCTTTGGGAAATACATGTTTTCTGAAGGGTGGGGCCACACAAGCTGCAGCTACCCTGCTTCTTGGGGTATGGTTGCACAGTGGGGGTCTGTCTCTCGGAAAGCAGGAAAGCCAGACTCTGCCTGCACCATCTCAGGTGGACATGGTGCAAAACCATACGGGACTGCTCGGGGCCGTGGCTGTACATCGTTCCCCAAACCAGCCATGCTCACAGAGAGGCACTGCCATACCAAATATCTGGGTACAGTGCCAAGTTGGGAACACAGCTGACACAGACAATAACGCGGGGAAGCTGATGGGATGATGACTGAAAATCACAACAGTAATAAAAATGACAGAAGGAGTCACAAGCCCTTTAAGGGGTTCTGCCTTATTTGCATTTTCTTATGTTGCTTGGAAAACTTAATGAAGTTTATCTTCTGTCATTAAGAAAAACCAGCTCTGTGGTGGTGCTGTCAGAGCTTCACTAATTAAAAGTCAGCCTCCAAGTGTTTAAAGCTTGCCTACACTTGAAAATTAATTCAGTTTGAGGTAGCGTATACATTTAATTTGCAGCAGCTATATTACCTAAATTAGGATATCTATTTTGCAGGAAGAATTCCTCTGAACTTGGCTCAAATTGAAACTGAGCATTTGCTTCTTTGCCTTATCCTGAACCAAGAGATCTGTGTATAAGGAAGGATTCAGAGATACCTCTTGCTAAGTGTCCCCATGCACAGAGGAGACTTGGGATGGCTGATCCACTGCGCTTTCGATTCTGAATGCTTCTCACTGCCTTGTGCCCCTTCAGCTGAGGTAAGGCCGCAAGCAACAGATGATGCATGGCTGCAAACAATGTGCTGAGCTGAACTGATATAGATTATAGCTATCAAATTTATATGGACTTGTAGTGCTTATGCAAGGCTGCTATTGCAGCACAAATCCTAAATAAGAGAACCTGGACTAAAACCTTTCTAAAAAACCAAAAATATTTTCTTACTATTTTTATAAACACGAAAGTTTTGAATAGGGAAAAGACTATGAACGTTTGGGATCACTTTTCTTTATGTGCATTGTATGAATACAATTATCAACCAATGTAAGAAATTAACAGAAAATGAACACTAGGTAATATAAAAAAAATTCTGTTACCATCAAGGGCGTTTTTCCAAATAAATTCCAAGAGCTCACAACATCCAAGACATCTGGAAATTTCAGGGTACCTGAAGAGCACAAAGCAAAGTTCTTACTCCTCCTTCCTTTCAAACCCTGCTCTCCCAGGTACGTGTCCAAGACTGAAAGTTTTTCTAATGCTTGCTAGTGGAATAGATCCAAGACAAGGACTGGAGAGGACATGGAGCAATGTGGCATGCAGAGCTTGACCCTCGTCATCTCATCTGTATGATGTGCACAGGGTAGAAAGATGCTGCTTGAAAGGAAAGGCTGTCCCCACTCAAAGGAACATAAGTGGGGGAAAATAAATGGTGTTTCGGGTGGTCTCTTCCAGATTGCTTTGCAGAGCTCACAGAGCATAACGTTGCTTCAGGTTGGTCTTTAGGCTTTTGGCAACTCCGGGCAGGAAAACCAGTCAAATTGGCAATTTATTGAGGATCTCAAACGAAGAATCATTCATCACCTTTG
Organism: Struthidea cinerea; assembly: GCA_013397865.1. NCBI lineage: Eukaryota > Metazoa > Chordata > Aves > Passeriformes > Corcoracidae > Struthidea > Struthidea cinerea. The sequence continues at coordinate 43,357 of VZTI01001289.1, read as the reverse complement.
TGAGGAAAATGATCACAGTGCTTCCCTCATCCCTTTTAAGCAGACATTTCGGAGAATGTTGAAGGAAAATTGTAGTTGGACAGCCATGTCTAGCAAAAAGCGTTCGTCATATGAAAAGGAACAATTTGGCAGTCCTTGCAAGGGTGTCTGACCCTTCTGCGTCACCCGTGTGACCAGGTGAAAAGAGCATCATTTTCCCTCTTCTACATGGAAGGGAATGGAAAGGGACTTCCCTTGCTGTTCAATACAAAACCCTTTAATCATCATCCACTCTCCACAATATTTTAGCCGATTTTCTCCTTGGCTGCCATCTATATTCGGTGGGAGTCCTCCAGCACTCTTTGTTAGATGTCTGCAGTGGATTTCCCCTGAGCAATTGACTGATGTTCTAAACAATGTCACCTTCCTATGACACAAATGGGAACCTCTGCTCTGGAGGGACACTGGTAAAAAAAGAGCTGCTCTCCACTCAGTTATTATTTGCTCCCAAATAATAGGAAATGGCCTCAAGTTGTTCCAAAGGATGTTTAGATTGTCTGTTAGGAAATATTTCTTTATTGAAAGGGTTTGCAAGTACTGGAACGGGCCATCCATGGAACAGGCTGTCACCATCTTGGAGGTATTTAACAGGCATGTAGATGTGGCGCTGATGTGTTGGTTTTGTGGTAAGTTTGGCAGGGCTGGGTTGATGGTTGGACATAATGATCTTAGAGGTATTTTCCAACCTAAATGATTCTGTAATTAACGTGTAATATTCCCAAAGAGAGGTATTGAATTCTAATAAACAAAGCCCTAGAAATACCACAATAAGACAACCTCCACGGATCCCATTGTTTTCTTTTGTTCTGACCCTCTCTTCATTTTCTTATGTTTGTCTCCTATAAGATGTTTAGTACCCTGGATGGTCTGCAATGGACAGTGCCTGAGGTCACTGTGGCGCTGGCTCTACAGAACTGCTGGGCAGGCCTCTGATGAGTTGCTGGACCCCCAGGAAAGGATATAATCCTTTGATGAAGCTAAGAAATCCTAAGTGATGGTTGTCCATGCTTCAAACACAGCCATGAAAGTTTCCTGTGTTGTTAAATAACGGGGGGGGAGCGGGGGGAGGAACACCAAACACTGCTGCCCAGAGGAAAATGTTCAGGAGGACTCGTACATACACCAGCACGTGTGTGTGCACACATGTGTGTGGATACTTACACAGAACAGGACCACGCAGTGCCTTCCAACGTCACCTGAAGGATAACCGAGGATGCAATTGGCAGTGGTCATCCAGCTGGGATGAGGTATTCCTCCTGCTGGTATCCGACCGCTTGCTTGAAAATGAAACGCTTGGCAGTAGAAATGCGCCGCAGCTGGAAAACATGAACGAGTCAAAGCAAATAAACAATCCCAAAATTAGGTTTAAACCAGAGAATAAAAATCAAACGTCATTTGAAAGTGTACTAAAATTGGCTGCTGTCTGAGAGAGCATTTAGTGGCTCAGCACTTCTCTGCTGCACTTCAGAAATTAAAGAGAGAAACAGAGAAACAGTCTTAGATGAAGCAATAAATAATGGACACTTTTAACACATAATTTGCATTTGAATTAACTAGGCTGGCTAAATTAATTCATCCATTATGAAAGGAGAATTTTACTGTCTATATTTTCAGGCTCCCTAGTGTGCTAAGTTAAATGGGCATTGAGGCAGGGACTACTGGCTTCCTAGAAATTGCTACTAAATTACTTTCCTCCCAGTTATTATCTAGTTCACACAATTTGGAAGCCTAATGCTGATGAAAACAATTGTCCCAGGGCCTTGTCTTTTCACCACTGTTTGGGTTGTGAGGGTGAACATCTACAGCAGCACTTTGGGGTAATCCAGGCCTCACTCAGATTTTTGTCTGAAACATTTTTCAGGCCTCCTACTCCAGAAGGGTTAAACACATAACCAAGATTATTTTGAATTCAATATAAATTTAAAATTTTTTGAGGCTGAGGGGTGATTTCTTTGCAACATTATTTGAATTGCTTCCCTGAGAAAATTTCAGATAACCTTAAAATAGATAGTTGATGCACTATATGACAATACAGTTATTAATTATAGGTTATTAATTATATAGCTTAGAGCATCAAGAACGAACAGGAAGAAGACATAAGCTTGGAGACTTATGGAATAATCAATGTATTTCATTGTTCTTAATAATGCATTAACATTGTGCTTGCAACTACAAGCACAAATTATATTTTCGTGAATTACACCATCAGGATTTTCAAAATCATGCTCAAAAATTCCAAAAGCATTTGAAGAAAGGGAACAGAGAAATTGTCATCTCCCCATTGCAAACAGTGGCAGAGGGGGAAACCAGCTCGTAATTCAAACCCTGTTCAGGGTAGGGTCACATTCCCCTGTGTTGGAGTACACAGTAGGTGGTGGTAGAGAGACAGGCCCTGAGGATCAGAGAGAGGGCCTCTTTTTTGGGCCCGGAGGTGACCCTGGGAGTGCATCCAGGTCACCGGAGACGGACTGAGAGAGGATTGTGTGTTTATGGACAGACTGGGCCTGTGAGAAGTGTTCATTGTAGTTTGTGGCCTTATAGGGCATTGTTTGCCTATTACCTACTAGGTAAAATCTGTGTAATGCCCCAGGTGATTGGGGGACACTGTGGTGAACATCTTTCCTGTTTATATGATGTTATATCCTGTTGGGTGCTGGGATTTAGGGAATTGTGACTGCGCAATAAACGGCTTTGCCGCTCTCCATCTTGCGTGCAAAGTCCTTGCCCATGAGTCATTACTGCACCCTGCCCACTCCATGTCAGGAGAGATACACCACAAATAACCTCCAAATGCACCCCAGGCTTCCCAAGGGACACACTGTGGGATAAGCGAGAGGATCTGAGCAGCAAGGCTTTGATGGGAGCATGGTTCACCAGCAAAACCTATTTCAATTACTGACACTTCTGCTGGTGTCTGGAGAAAACTTGTTCTGGTTGGGGAACAGGAACAAGCAAGTGATGGATGGGCACCTGGTAGCACTGCCCTTTGCTAGCGAAGCTTTTAACACCTTCTCTGGAGTCAGAGAGGAGAGAGGAGTTTTACCATGTAGCTCAGTTCACACAGCCAGGTCAGGACAGGATGGATTTTGGCAGAATAGCAATATTCTCCCAAAACAGCTATGTTGCAAAGCAGAAGATGTGCCTGTAGCTCACATTTTCCCAAGCTTTGTGTCCCACATCCTGGTCTACCTTTCCTCAGGAAAGCACAACGCATACCAGCATTGCTATTTTTTCCTCAATTTTTTTGTAATGGAGGAAAAATGATAGCAGTCTTTGCTGTGCCAGAGTATTACTCCATCAGCCCACGGAGTTTCCTCACTCCACATGGACCATAACAGTGGTGTGAGGAGAAGGAAGAAAGAAAACAGGAAGGCAATAAATCAGTGCTACACTCCTTGCAATGGCACTACAAACCACTGTATAGAGAGCTCCGGCACCAAGAGCAAAGACTTAGAAACCTTTACACTCTTTCTTTAGATTGCCATGACGAAACAAGCTGAATGAATTGGTGCCTACTAAAGGCACCCAAATATTTTCCACTCTCTTTTCTCACCGTCTATCGATTTTTTTCTGTGCAGAAAGCAAACCACATTGCAGCAGAAAGCTGCATTGTTACAGAGAGTCCAAAGGGACTGTCTCCTTCCCTGTCTGCTTACACGCTGAGAAGATGGCACCAGGCTTCGTGACAGTCTGCCCTTTGTCACTTCAATTCCAAAGATTGTATAAATTTCTTCAGCATTAAACCTGAGAGGCAAGATATGTTGTCCTCTAAGTCACATCTTTCAAGATATAAATCCACTTACAGAATTGCTAGGGTTTCTTCCTTTGCTCTTAGCTCCAGAGAAGATTAAAAAATTTACATCTAAACAGAGTGAATTTGAAGACCGTAACATGATGGGACTTGAAATATTGATTTTGTTATTAGTGGAATGTTACGGCACAAAGCGTCTACCATGTGCAGAGTGAGGATAGACAGACATCCTCTAGAGCAGCTAACGCCCTGGAACCTTACAGGATAACTTTAAAAAGCATTCACTGAACAAGGAGCAAAGAAATTATCTGTGTGAATACATTTAAGCTACCGGAAATGATTGGCATATGATTGACTCTTGCAAGGGCCATTTTTAACCAAGAGCAAACTCTGCCTGCACTTGGGCGGAAAATGAACGGAGCAGATTGCCACTAAAGGGAGCGTTGCCTTCCCAGCCAGAGGCTGAGGGTGATAAAAGGGATGTTTAGACACATCATAGCGACAAGTCTGCGTTTTTAAATTTTTGTGAGCTGATACAAATCAAGGAGCCTTGAGGGAAGCGATCAAGTACTGAGCAATTTAATATCAAAGATAAGAACAAATAAAAGTATCTCACAAATCACAATTATGAGGACAGGCTTTCTCCAAGATTCATTCTAATTTTCAAAGATTCAGTATATAGTAGATATTAAATATTATTTATGCGTTCCTTGAGCCTTGTAATCGAGGGAAGAAATCCTGCTTTTCCTAAGCTAATGTGAATAAGGTAGTTTCCTTCCATATCAGAAGCGTTTCAGAAAATTAATTCTGTATCTCTGAAAAGGTCATTTATTCAAGGATGAGTGGCAGGTGCCATGCCATAAACTTACTTCTACGTCTGTGCAGCTCAAGTGAACATAAAGCAAATCAATTCAGCATGGTCAAGTGTAATTACCTGCCGAAGCAGGGTCCATCGCGTGTGTTTATTATTAACAATGCCACAGACACACCAAATTCAACAGCAATTTTGATTAGTGTGAGGTCATGCACTGCTCTTCCTTCTCCTGGAGTTTATAACATGATTGTTACAGTATAATAATTTTATTAGTATTTGTACTGGGATAGCAATTAGCTTCCAGTTATGAATGAACAAATTATGAGGTCCGGCACTAGATTAGCAGGATTAAGTTTTAGCTGGAGGGGAAAAAGGCTGTGTTTTTCTAAGATGTGTGTCTGTTTCTAGGAGCTGGAAGTGCTCATGTGACTTTGGGGCCTTAGCTCAACTTTCTTTCCATTGCCTTGAAATATTTTTTTAATACACGCAGAATACACACGTTGTGGGTGAACTGTTTCACTAAGCTCTGATCACCTGTGGTTATAAAAAGACTTCAACACTTACTGCTACGCTCTAAGTGTCATTTCAAGGACCTAAAACTTGCACCACAACAATTTATGGATAAGTTGTTGGATGAATAAATCTTTATTTTTAAAGTAAGTTTTTGTTTGTCATTCTTTCATGAAAAGTTAATAGAAAATGACAATTCCCAATAAGCTCCGTGCTACGCTAGGAGCTCATTAATATTTTTCTGGATTGGGTTTTCTCCCCCCTTTCTTGTATGATATAGTTTGGGGAATCCTGGCTATTTTAACCCAGATGTTTTTTAGTCTCTTCAATAAACTGAGAACAACGAATGCTTGTAAATGGGGTATGCATTCAATACAAAAGTCAATTCAATATATATTTATGTTCCTATATGATGTTTAGAAAACTCCGAGACAAAAGAGAAAGGTTATAGATTATAAAATTATTGATGGAAACCAGCCAAAACCTTCAGCCAAATTAGGCTAATATTTACAATATACACACAACAGTCAACCATGAAGTTAGGAAGGAACTGATCATTGCAGGAGAATACCGAGCATCAGTGTACAGATGAATTGCCTCCCAGCCTTCAGCACAACTCTGTGGTTACACAGTGATGCTTATGTCAGTTTTATTTTTGTATGTGATGGCAAAAGCGTTCTGGTACAGTCAAAGGAAAATTATGATTTAATAAGAAGAAAACCAATTAGAAATAAAGATAACTCACAAAGACAGAAACATTACACAACACAGTTAACAAATTAAGAAGACTGACCTCATTGGAGTCATTGCTAAACCTCCCCAGCAGGCAAATTTAACTGTGTGCATCAGACTACAGTTTCCCTGAAGCCCTTCCAGAGCATCAGAAACGACCACGATTCCCAAGGAGTTCTCTAATCATGCAACTTGCCCGGATGCTATTCAGCATAAGAGCTGTTTAAAGAACAAAGGATGTAATTCGATACAATGCAGAACACCATTTGTCTTATTTTGTAGGGTTCCTGCTGAAGTCCTGGCTCGTGAGGTAGTGCAGTCAAAATCAATTCGCACCTCCATTCATCGCGCCTCGGGGATGAATGGATGCAGTCTGTGTGTCACGTCCATAAGAGCTGCTTCCATTATTCTCCAATCCCCCCAAAACAAGTACAATTCAATTGATTTTCTCTATCCTTCCGAGAAGGTTACGAAGGACAAAGCTGCGCAAAATGAAAGAGAGCAGCACCCTCCTGGGTAGAGCTCCAAAAGCAGCAGGAGTGGGGAGAAGCTTGAGTCAACAGAGGATGCTCATACACAGAGGTCTCTGGGGCATGGGGGCTGCAAGGATCTGTCTTCCTAAAATTCTGGCAACTGCAATGCCAAAGGAAGATGCTTTTAGTTTTGCAGTCTTTTCCCAGTTACAACAAAGCTGACTTCCTTTACTTACGTGTTTCTATAATTTGACACAATGCATAGTGGACTTCTTCATGAATCACTTTCTTATTCTGCTCAGCATAAGATGCTCCTAAAGTACAAAGAACTCTTGCAAAACCCCACGATCCTCCTATTTTTACCATCTTACTGGAAACAATGAACATTTTTCTGTAATATAATTTTGCCATCAGATCTAATAGGTACACCAGAAAATATCAGGCTATGGGGAAAACACCATGACTATTTTTATTACTTTCGATTACTTTTTCTATCAAGAGTACCCAAACGAAATGCTTAATTTCATAGCCTGAAAACATTGAAAATGTGTTGTTTTGTTCTTTATTTAAAATGTAATACTACTGCTCTTTGGGGGATAAAGCCCCAAACCAAACACAACTTGCTGTTCTAAATCATGTTTCACTTTAGATCTCAGCATTTACCACATATGGGACAAAACACCATTTTTGTTCTGATCTACATGACAGGCTGTCATCAGAATATGAATACATCCACATGGACCTAATCAACTGCATGTACGAGGACTACATGTTCCCAAAAATTCTGCTTATTCAGTCACAATATAAAAATAGAAAAGAAAGAGTCATTGCCTGCCTTTCACAGAATTTGATGTAAGCTGTTATAAAAGTTTCTGATGCTTTTCAGCTATATAAAGCATTTCATACATATAGTGAGCAACAGGAGGCAGAAATACATTGACCCAGGAATGTATAGGCTGAACAATTTCATTGGAACAACAAGTATGGACTTCATGAACCATTTCTGTGATGGATCCTTTTAACTCTTCAGTGCCAGGATCTACAAGGCTTAAGGGATTTCACTTGCAACATCTATAGGCAGACTTATTCTTGTATACCTTGAACACAGTTAAAAAAACTCAAAAAAATTTAGCTCACATTATTTTGGGTCTTATCACACCAGCTGAAGACAACACTGGCCTCCTATTTAGCTTCTTAGGTTGGACTTGATGATCTCCAAGGTCTTTTCCAACCTAGTTGATTCTGTGATTCTGATTCTTCCTTTAAAAGCAGCTTTATGCTGCAGCCAAAGTTTTGGTCTGGTAAGCACCTATGGATTTAGTGTTTTCAAGTTTTGTGACCTAAATTAGAAGCCACAATATTCCTCAGTATGCACTTCTGGGTTTCCTTCTGCCCTTCTGAAAGCGTTACTCATACAGGACCAAAATGCCTTGGAATTGCTAAGAAAAAAACCCACCGATAGCTCATCAGGCACATAGGCCGATATCCCTCTGACATTTAATTCCTGTCTCCCTGTTCTCCCTTTGTGAAATCAGCACACTCTCAAATTAAATTAGACCTGAAAAGCTCCTAGTCTGGTAAGTGAAGAGAGCACAAATGCTCCAGGCTCAGGATGTCCCTCTCCTGCTGAGGAAAAAGCCCAAAGAAGCATATGGAGGGTGCACTGGTGTTGGAAGCCAAAACTCAGCCTCCTCATTTTCCATATTTGTTTCAAAGCTTTTCCTAATCTGTATTTCTGCAAATATTTTTTTCCCAACAGAAACTCCAGCTTGGGGGTGTGTGTGAAAAGAAGATATAACGTTTCACAGGTGTTAGCAAAATAATTTTACAGATGACATTGGTAGGAAACCAAATGTTTCTTTGATGTTTTGATGAGTTCCTATCTCCATATTTTTCCAGCAGAGGCAGGACTGTCATTATTTCGGTATCACCTATCCAGATTTTAAAAACACCGAGTTAAACATTTTATAACCTTTCAAATAAAAAAAAAGAAAAGAAGAGCTGAAAAAAGAAGAGAGAGCCTGAGCTCTCCTATGAAAGAGCTCTAGTTACAAATCAGAGGCACAGTCATCCAAACCATGGAGAGGGGAGGAGAGAGGTGTTACCACAGGGACCCTTCCTAAAGACCTCCCAGAACCATTTGAGCTCTTCAGACAAACAACATGCAGTGAGACAAGGGCTAAGTTCACAACTACATACATATTTTATATTGAGTCATAATTAGCTGCAATATATATACTTCACTTGAAACCAGCCATGAATAGATGAGTAAGTGCCAGGGACTGCCATCTGCTCCCTAAGCCATAATTAACTGCCTGATTACGAAATACATATATATTTATCTAATTAGTTTTAATAGCCCTGCTTTAGCTGGCTCTGCTCCAAAAATCAGGTGAAAAGGCACGTCCTACTGCTCGGCGGAGAGAGGCTGGAGACACGGAAACTTCTCACAAGGGGCTCCTCCAGAGGCCGGCATGGCTCCAGTGGCAGGGCAAGAAGGGTGAGAAGGGACACCCAAAACAGGGAGCTGCTGCCCACCAGAAGGTTTTACAGGACAACACCTGGAGAATTGCTAAGCCAGCCCCTCTCTGCCTGTGCCAGCGTGGGCCACGATGCAAAGCTTGTCTTGGGTCTCGTGCTGCTGCGGGTGACGATCGGATGGGGAGAAACCAGGATGAGGAGTGCACAGACAGGCACAGCTGTGCCCCACCACTGTGAGGGGACACCAACCAAATGCTGCTTCTTCAGACAGAGACCACTGATCATTTGAGCCCACATAATTCTACTGGCAACACGGTCCAGAAAGACTTTCTATGGAGATCGGGATACTTTGCTAATTAATTCAGGAAAAAATAGAATTCTCTTAATATGTATTTTTTCCCAGCTCTCTCTGCAGTATAACCAGTGTTGCATCCACTGTTAATTTCTGGGTGAGCAGCATTAAGGCTTTGCCACAGGTCAGATTTTATCATAAATTCCACATTTTGATTGGAACTCCGACACTTCCTCCAGCATAAATACATTTAGGGCCAGATTCTAAAAGCATTTCACATGCCAAAGGGTACATTTGACATCGATTTCCAGGGAAGCCAGGAATCCAAATGCATCAGAATCCAGTCATTCAGCCCATCCCCACTGAATCATTCTCTGTTTCCAAGGCCTGCAGACTAGCTCAATTTTGACTTCAGATTAGGAAGCCCTATCATTATAGTAAGCATGGGACTTCTCACAACAATCCACCCATGGAAAATCTCCACAGAAGGAATAAAAAAGATGGCCTGCAGCTTCTCCATCCCTCTTTACACACTTTGTGATTTTGCAGGACCTATCGGTCAGGTTCTCTCCTGCACGCCAACAGCTCACATTATTTACATCTCCTGTGGATGTCTATTTTAGAGCCTGTGCTTCCTTCCTGGAAGCAGAGAGGTTGATCCATGAGTTAGGATAATAGTGTGAAGCCCCCACAAGACGCACTGCTCGGGCTCAGGGCTCCCCTGCACATATATTGAGCCAGACCTTTGGTAATTGGTGTTTATTCCCACAGGGGAACACCCATACACTGGGCCAAGCTGCTGTAACAGCTTGTAGGCTTTCCACTGCCTTCCCTTTCCACAGCTGGGATTCGTGCTCAGCTCTGCTTCCCCCCCCACCCCATACAGTACAGCTGCCTTTGCACCACCACGCTGGTGCCATCAGACCCACCAAGTGCTCCTGCGTCATTTATACAAGAGAAAAGTCCACCATCCCAGACAACGATTTCACCAAATCCATCATCAAAGCCTGGTAAATGAAGTGTGACCAACTCATTCTCACTTAATGCCCGTGGTGGTGCCAGGTGACAGCAGTGATGCTGATGTGGCTGTCCCGCAGCAGAGCAGGAACATTAATTTAGTGCCACATACTCCTGTCTCTATTCCTCGGCTTTCTCCACCGCCCCCACGGGGTAACTAGCTGTGGATGCCATTTCTTCCAGCCTGCAAGGTTAAAAAAAATATCCTCAGAAGTCCCTTTATTTCAGCAGATGGGCTGAGATCCCCCGGGCCCCAGGGAGCCGTGTCTTTGCATGTTGGTGAGAAGGCGGAAAAACTCTGCCTGCAGTTCCCTTGTGTTTCTGGGGAGCTGCAGGCCCCTCGCAGGTCTGGAAGAGGTATTATTGCTCCAGCAGTGTGATTACCAGCTGCACAAAGCTGCTATATTGCAAGTGATGAGTGGGAGGAGGAGGAGATCACAGCTCTTTTTCGGAGGAGATGAAGGGATGCAATTTTTCAAATGGGACCAATAAACTGAGACATCTCCCCTTAGAGCCTGTTTCTTGAACACCGCTCACAGCCTCTCTCAGCCTCATAACAAGACAACAACTGAATAAGAGAATACAAATTCCTGTTGTTCAAGTAAATAACCTGAAACAAGCTTAATTCTTACCTCTCTCGCAGAACCCACTGGCAGTCAGCTAAGCAAGACAGTTTTATCCTACAAGATTAAGACATTTAGCAAGTTAGAAAAAATTAATTACAGAAAATCCATACCATCACCCTGGGCCTGTGTCTCTGCTGAGAAACATGCAGGCCCCTTTCCCTCAGCTGCAAGCATCCTGTTCCCCATTCTTATCGTTATTCATGAAATTAGAATCCCTTTCTGTAAGAACATTACCCAAAGCAACTTCACAAATTTACAAATTTACCCAAAGCTCTATCAGAGCTTTGCTTCTGCCACACCTGAATCCTGATGGCCTCTCTCCAGAAAAGCATTTCTGTATATCCTTCTGCAGCCAAGGGAACATCATCTTTGTGGCTTCCTGGGAACATCTCACACACTGGGAAGTGAACTGTCAAATCAGGGCCTACCACTTATCTGTCCAATTAACAGCATTGGGCTCCCTAATTATAAGCAAACCCAGGCAGATATTTTATGGCATTTGTTGGAGAAATTTTGTACTTTCTGTGACAACAGTTATCAACATTTTCTTAAAAATACACATATATTTATACATACACACACACATCAATTACTAAATTCACATTCCATTTCCAGAAATGATTTTCTGGCCCCATGATATCAGAGGTTACAATTTATAGCATCAAAGATACAGGGGTCTCACCCCGGACTTGTATTAGAGAAGGACGTTCAAGTGACAGGTCCACTCTTCACAGTCATTTTGAATAACATGGAAGAAAATTCCTCGGGATGGCACAGGAAGGACCCCCTGTTCATTTATACTTTATCAGAGATTTCAATTATGCTGGCCACTGAAGCATGCAGGATTCACGTGCTTCTTGCTGCTGCCTCTACAAACGGGCAGAGCCAAAGCCATGTCTTCCCATGATCCCAGCAGCCAAAGCTCTGTGTCCCCATGATCCCAGCAGCCAAAGCTGTGTGTCCCCATGATCCCAGCAGCCAAAGCTCTGTGTCCCCATGATCCCAGCAGCCAAAGCTGTGTGTCCCCATGATCCCAGCAGCCAAAACTCTGTGTCCCCATGATCCCAGCAGCCAAAGCTGTGTGTCCCCATGATCCCAGCAGCCAAGCTTTTGTGGGTGTGCAAAATGCTCGGGACTCCCTCTGCACACCCTGGCATTGAGTTGCTTTGCTTTCTCTGCCAGAGTGGATGGAATCCTCTCCTTTCCACCACTCATTTTGCCATGTGACCTGTGAACAGCCACCTGCAGTACAAAGCCATGTTACCTTTAGAAAGGCCAGAAATTCCTCTGAGTGCTGACCAAAGCGAAGCATTCCTGTTTGCCTCTTTTGAAACAGATCTAAGCATGCATTTGCTTAGGGAGGAAACCCAACCCTCCTCTACACACACCTCAAATACCCAGATAAAAGACTTCCTCCCCAATGAGATTTTTTACTGAAAATAATCTCTAAGTTTAATTTCCACATTCTAAGTTTCATTTTCACTTCTCTAAATGGAAATGACCAGAGAGGGTAGAACCACCAATATTTACATAACCAGAGTAACAACAGGCTAACCATACAGTAACTACAACAATCTCTGAGCTTTGCCATCCTCAGAAAGAGCTCACTGTGATGGCAAGAGCAGACACCATTTCCCTTCTCACTTGCTGAAGCACCTCTGCATCGAGCAAACGCCATCCAACTCCCCCACCACAGGCCAGCCCTGGGGTGATTTTCAGTCCTGAACCTGGCTTGTTGACAGTGAGCAATGAGAGCCTAGAGTGCTCTCAGAGAGCTCTCCTAGCAAGAGTCTTTCCTTAGTCAAAAACCTGATGACAGTGTGATGCCTTAACCTGCCAACATCCCTGACACCAACCACTTTTCTCATTGATTGAGAACTTCTCTGGCAAGACTTAACCAGGGGCAAGCAGCTCTGATCTGTGTACAGTGGGCACTGCAATAAGGCTTAGTAAAAAGCAGGAGATGTTAAATAAGTTTGGTGCAGTATTTTATTCCCTGAACCTATTAATGAGCCACAGCTAAAGCTTGAGACATTCTCTGGAGCAAAACTGACGAACTAAGGAAGGTTTAGTTGCTTGAAGCTGTGTGGACACGAGGGCGTCACACAATGTGCTACAGACAGCAGACTCTCGCTGGGAAGCTGTGGTTATTCCTAAAACTCTGAGGTAAAGGCTAAAACTAGGAATGACTGATGAAAATTAATTGCCCTTCCTCCACAGTCATAAACAGCTCTCACTTGCTCAAGGAAAAGACCAGGTGAGTACAGGAGCCCTGGTGCCACTAAAGCTCAGCACCGCACGAGTTCCTTTTAGACCTTTTGAAAGTGGCTCGAGGCTCAGCAGGAGGAAGAGAAAAGCATGTTTGATGGCTGGGGCAGAGAGGCTGGTGGGAAGCCACATGCCCTACTGCTGAACAATTCCACCAGTGCTACCACGGCAATAAAACTGGGAGCACAGCAGTAAGAATTAGCTGAGATTTGTGTCTGTAGCAAGTGAAAAGCTTTGCCTGAAGAAGAAGAAGATTGGGTCCAATGTAAAGAGAGACCCTATTTTGTAGAATTGCAGGTCTTAGCTTTTCTCCCCACTTCAACTGGCCGCCCTCTGTGTTGCTCTGAGCACATGCCTCCATGCCTGGCTATTATTATTCTTCCTGTAAAGCTGCTAGGAACCCATTCACATGGGAAATGGTGAAAGCACATCATAATTCCCACCTAAATTTAGAAACTTGAGGTAAAACCAAACCAAAACCCAAATACACATGTCCAAATAGGAGTGTTAGGAGAGAAAAAAAAAAATCCAGCCAAACCTACAGGGCAAAGTTCTCATGGTAACCAGATCCACATATATCAAATTAAGAGGTTTTTTACTGAAAGTTTAGATTTGGTATTTTCATCATCCCATAAGAGAAGAGGAAAAAAGCAGACTGTGGTGCCTCAGCACTGAGTGACAGCCTGGGGGAAGCCACCTTCACTCACAAGGCCAGTTACCTTTTGCTCCAAGGGGAGGGAAAGGTTTGACATCTTTTGAAGGATGGATTATGCTGCAGATACGACCTTCCTATTCACAGCAGAAAGGAGGCCAAGACATTCACATACACCTTTGATCCCCTGAGGTTTTCCTGCATAATAATGGAAATGAAGGATTTTTACTCAAACAGGATTTGTTTACAGTTTCATCTGTAGACAGCCAAAGGATATTACTCATTCAGTCAAAAAGCACCATTCTCCCAGGATAGTTTGTACACTCAGTTTCTACCAAATTACACATACTCCTTTCAGAAATAAAGTTATTTCAGCTATCCCCCCCCAAAAAATGATATCAGCTCTCAAACAACCTCTATTTGATATTTATGCTTGGACCACTGCAACTTGCTTATTCTAAATCCTAGTTTAATGAAAACTGCCAGTAATTCCCAAGATACAGCTGACAAAGTGATGAGCAGCACTTCCCTCCACAACAGCAACAAAGAATTTTGCCGAGTTGGGAACTTCAAGGGAGGGCTTTTAATATGAGTATTTGAACAGGATTAAAGGCCAAGGTCTTTCTCACACACCTTCAAGTCTGGAGGTACAGGATCTGTACCCTTCCTGCTCAGAGAGGGTGCCTGTGTGTCACATGGGCAGGTTGTATATTTTAAAAGCCAGGCTCTCTTTTGTTCTTAGATAATGAAATTTGTTTCTTTAGACTAGTTATTATTAAAGTAAGTTGTCCATAGAATTTATCTCCAGGGCTGGAGACAATTTCAGGAAAAGCACAGCAGTCGTGTTGGGTGTAGAAAGGGCACAGGCTGTAGAGCAGCCTTCTGCACTATGTTATCTTCTCATCAAATCTATAAACCGAGGGACTGTGTTTTAGAGAAGAATTGTTTGAGAAAGGGTCACACCTCAGGAAACTCAGCCGCGTTACTCAGAAAGTTCCGTGTTGGTTTCAGAGTGGATTTTGTGCAGGAATCCTGCTGTCTTGCACAAAAAAGGTCACATTAGGAAAAACATACAAAAATCTCCTAACGATACCAAGCATTTAGTCTTTTACTGTATCAAAGGGGAGAGATTTCTTGTTCCTGCTGATCGGTTGTCCTCCCTGTCCCAAAACTCAGCTGCCCCCAGCTCATGGCTATGCAGGGATGCTGCCGAGCTTGGCTGTAAGGGCAGCCACGGGTACTGACACACTGCAGCACTGTGCTGGGGCTTCACTCGCCTTCCCAGCACAGACAGCCTGCTGGTCTCTGGATCTCATGGAAAGTTTCCCAGCCACATGGGCTTCCCCTCTGAAAAACTGCACTCAACAGAAATAACCTCTGGGAAATAACGGTGGAATTTATTTTATTGGAGTCGCTTTAATCTTAACATCAAAACAACCTGATGGAGTAAAAGAGCTACAATGAATTGAAAACACTGTGAGTTTTGCCTTTGCAAAACCTCTTCATTTTCATCTTGCTTTGCCTTTCTCCAGGGCAAAAGAGAAGGTCAACATCTATGAATTTCTTCAAGGAGAGAAACTCTTTTCTCAGCCCTCTCTTAATGCAATCACATTGCCAAAGCTACAGGTTAAATGAGTTCAGTGACCTGTCTAATCACAAGGCATAACTTACAGAAGACACGACTATTCCACACTGCATCCATAAATGCAGAACCTGATTTCCTCTCTGCCACCAAGACAAATGCTGTTTTGTGTCTCTTCCTGCCCATGAAGCAGCTACATTCTCTGAGCCCCACGAGCCAGTACTCCTCCCAAACCCTGTGCAAAGGTGGAGGCACTATCCCTTTGAGTCTGGGGAGGTATAACCCCACAATGCCCCTCACCAGCCTGCACCAGCTCTGTCACTGTGGCCCAAAATTCCTGGCTTAGCCCTAATAACTTGTTTAAGGTGACCACACCAGCCGCTTTCTCACAGTGCAAAAAATGCTTCCCATGGTAAATGTAGAAAGTGAAAACACAAAACAGGTAAGACTTGAACACGATGCAGCCTCCAGTCCAGAAAGCCCTGGCTTGCCAGGAACTATGGGAGCACACACCAGTACACATGCCTTGCTTCTCCCACCACTTCTGAGCACAGCATCAGATGTGGAAGAAAGGTGGAAAAAAAGAACAAAGGTGGTGAAAAGCAGTTATTTTGGGAAGCACAGCTTGCATTTCACCTATGGTCATCCAGCAGCACATGCTGTTCACTGGGAACAGCTTTGCCCGGAGACAGCTGAGCCAGCTCCTAAACACTGCCTTTAATTTCTAAAGTGGCCCCCATGAGCCAGGACAGCTGAACAGTTAATTCTTCTCCATAAACCATTCCCACGTCCGTGCATACGATGCTGCCCTGCAGCTGGAGCTGAGTAGCTGCCTGTGATTTATTACTGTCCCTCAGAGGGCAAAGCCCAGTGCAGGCACAGAGAGCACCCAGCACATCCCATGTGGGCAAGGGATGCCGAGCCCAGCCTGCAAACAGCTCCCAAACACCCCAAGGCTGGACTGCTTGAAACCGTAGTTGTGGAGGGTGATCTCTTAAACTGCTTCCAAAAGGAATGTCCCCGCTTAGCACTGAAATCGAGCATACAGCATCTCTGGGCTTCATCCACATGACTCCTGCCAGGCTGTGTATTTCTGCCCGTGTGCTCACAGCTGGAATTGAATCCTTATCCATGAAAGGCATTTTTGGGTTCTTTCTGGCCTTTGAGAAAGGAATCATCTCACAGTGCCCCTGCAGTCAGAGAGCGAGAGGCAGGCACATCTTTCTGCTCTTCTCTGGCTCACAGCCAGGCAGGTCAAGAGACTCAAAACCTCAGGCAGAGGTTTTGTATTCTGTGGCTGGGAGAATTGGAGTCAAAAGCAGCCTTTCACTTGTCAAATTAGATCTCCCTGTGGTGCTGTCAAGCATTATGGCTCCTGAAGAAAGAATGGAGGTGTGGTGACATGCACAGACACAGTATGTTGGTTTTCACATTGAAATGGCAAAGAGAAGATGGATTTCTTAATTCCCATTCTTTTAAACCATTCTGAACACCAGAACAAAGCTCTACCCCCTGTTTTGAAGGACAAACACACCACCTCCCTAATTTCTTGCTCCAAGACACAGCCCTCTGGTGATGTACACTTTGCTTGGGAATTGCCGTGCCGGGGTGGATGTCCTGTTGTGGTTTCTTTCATCAGCAAATAACACCACCCACAAACAATATCCCTTTAAACAGTCCTAAGGTTACCAAAACAAAGTCTACAAAACAAGTGCTACACCAGAATTATGACTGACCCAGATGGGTTTAACCTACTGTCCCAATTTGGAGAAATTTGGAGGAAAATATCCTCTGACAGAAGGCAGGTTACAGCCGCCCCTCCCCCACCAGGTGTGGGAAAAAAAGAAATTTTCCTCTAAGGAAAGTGAAAGAGATAAAAGCTATTTATTTAACAAACACACAGGAAAAGAATAATAATGCTAAATAATAAAATCTCTCGCTGTGGAGAGAAAACCTGGGAAGATTTCAGAGTCCTTCTGTAGGTGTGGTCTCTCTCCTCCTCGGAGCTGGGTCGGTGAGGGTCCACCCCAGGCCTCTGGGAAAAATTCACCCAATGTGTTCAGATGTTGTTGAAACAGTCCAGAAGAGAAGAAGAAAAACCAAAGTCCCAGGAAAAAAACAAAGTTCAACTCTCCATCTCCCGCTGGAAAAAAAAGAAGAGCTGAAAAAAGCTGGCTGAAAAGCCCAAGGGTGTTTTTCCCCACCTTGCTCTCGCTGCCAACCGAAAGCAGAGGAGTGTGTCTCGGTGTCCTTGAAACAACTGCTTTTGAAAAGTTCGTTCAGTTTTTTTTCCTCTGTCCCTCTCAGGCTCAGTTTAAAGGCACAGAAAAGATTGGTGGGCATAGAGTAACGATAGGGGATTCACATCATAAAGTCACCCAAGACACCTACTCAAAAGCAATTGTCTGTAATTTTATCACTCCTCGGCAATTACACCCCAGTAAGGACATGTTGCCACCTCCATCCTCTCCCCCAACTCTCCCCCCTCACCCCCCAGGTGCAGCAGGATTAGGAAATACCACACACAGCTCCTGCTCTCCCCATGCCCAGCCACTCTGGTACTGTCCCTCTGGGCCATCCCATGTTTTCATCTTCTGTGTCCACCCTCAGCCTGCTGCCCCTCCTCACCCCAGCAAGAGGAAAGCAAATACCTCTTACAATCAGTTTACTGAGCAGAGGGTGCTCTCTCATCCTTATCTTGATCTTTGGAGATGCATCTGTCTGCCATCTCCAAAGAGGAAAGATAGCTCCAAAGGACACAGCCCCAGGCAGATTTTGGGCATGGAAAATGCAGGTCAGACATGGACAGCTACAAAGAGCAGTGAAGTCCAGGGCAGAGACAGGTAACTCCCGCATAAGTCAGCCAATATCAAGCTTAGCTACTTCTTACATGAAATAACAAATATTGGAAGTAAGTGTGCTTGTTTGACCAAATGTTGTCATTTTGCAGTTGATTTAAGAGCACCAAATTGAATTTGAAAATGCTATTATGAGAAAGGTTAAAAAAATAAATAAATTTTAGTAGATATAGCCTTAGGGGCTATTTCAATTTTCTCTGGGCCAGCTTGCTCACTCCTCAGAGTCAATGTAGATCAAAAGAATAATTTATAAGCTTTAATGAGAATATTGATTTGTAAGGTTCCTTCTCTTCATGTGAGCAGGGAGGGGGAAGGAGCCCTGCAGGCTGTGGCCAGAGCCTTGTTGGAAGCTATAAACCTTCCTGGGACACAGGGAGCCCACGCTGGGATGGATGCAGCACAGACCCTGCTCCCAGCAAGGATAGACACCGGTGTTTCCAAACAACTCACCGTCTAATTTGTACTTATGCAAAAGAGCCGTCCCATAACACAAATCATCGAGCAATTAACATGCAACACTTCAGCACAACTCTCCGTTGCTTGTTGTTGAACAATCTTCAATGCCATTAATGAGAGCTAATTAAATCAATCAAGTCACCGCCGTACTCAAACACGACCGTAGCTACTGAAGCGGTATCAGATCGGGAGCGTTTTCTCAGGCACTGCCAGTATCAAGATGCACATTTATCATGCTGTCCTTCCGGCATACATCTGCTCTCACTGCTGCGCCTTTCATTTATCATATGTTGTCACCGTCCCTACCCCCAGTGCATCTAGGTGTCAATTAATTCTTCCCCGCGCGGCTCGAGTGCATCTTGCGGAATAATCTCTGTCTTAATATCCATCCACGAGCTGTCCTTACCCGGCAGCAGCAGCGCTCAGCCACGTCCCCCAAATTACGTGGCTGTGGCCGTAACCCCTCTGTTTCTTTATTGCAAGTTATTAAACCCCCAAACCGCCTCCACACACTCAGGTAATTTTCAGGGGAAGCAGTGGAGGTTTGGGCTTCTTTCCTCCTCTCTTCCCCCAGGCCTGACAGGATATTTGCAACGCAATTCACCAAAAGAAACTTTTCTGAGAAGAGTTTCCAGGAAAACCCCTCGAGTGGATAATTGCTGTGGACCTTCTAAATGCTTTTTATGATTGATGAATATTCAAATAACAGATTTATCTCCATGTTTGCAGTGCTAGGCAATGGCATTTCTGCTACACCAGCAGCCCACGTGCCTCTTGCTCCATTACCATGAGCATGCAGGGAAAGGAAAGTCTTTTTCTGAACAGGAGCATCGTCTCTCATTACAATATAACATTTGGTCTCTATTTATATTTCTGCTCTGTCTGGCTAACTCTCCTTTTTATTTACAAATCAGCTATATTAATGTGCTTTAATTTCAACACTGGTTGTTTATTTTAGAGATGAATCAGTTGGCAAAGGGAAGAAACCCCGCCTGAACGGAAAGCTGCACCAGCTCCAACACCATATATACACTCACCCTTGTTCAATAGCAGACTTAAAATTAGTCGGTTTTCGACTTCACAGACATGCCTTGTGGCATTTTTAATGTTTTAATTCTAAAAATACTGACTTGCAGGTCAGAGAGGGAGCAGGTAAGTAAGGCAGTGTTAATTTCTTGCCAGCCCTTGGCCATGGAAGTGCATCCCCTGCCCTGTCACCATGGAGAAGAGAGGTGGGGCAAAGCCCCTGCACGTTTCCCAGAAAGAAGGACGTGGAGGAAACGCATGGAAGCAGAGTCCCTGGGAAGAGCCACACTGAGAATCTGTGCGGAATCCCACCCCAACACAAGAACAGCTACAAAAAGAACACCTCATTAGAGGTAACGGCAGTGGGTCACAAGCCAGAAATTTCCGCAAGGGGTGTAAACACCCAGATGAATTTGCAGGTGGCTTTATCCTGGCTCTGCATCCACACAAGGAGTAAAGGGCATATAAATAACCCTTATGGCTTGATTTCTCCAAATCTGGCACTCTGGGAAAAAAAGCAAAGTAATGCTCCAAATAAACTGCCTTACACTGGCAGGAGACAGACTCAGGCTGAACAGGGAATCAGTTCTTATCCCTCTGTGCAAAAGGCTTTCAAAGCCTCATCTGAACACAGCCAGGAATAATAATTTGGGTCATTATTATTAATTATTATAGCTGTATGCAAGCTCCCAGCAGAGATGAATGCCTGGGGTCCCTTTTCACCCATCATCCAGCTGTAGAAGGACCCAAGAGATGAAATCAAGGCTTTCTATGTCAGAAGAGATGACAGCATATCATTAGGCATCACCATACAGGAAAGCAACCAGCGTTTTCAGTCCCTGTGACCTCTCTGGGTACAAAGAACAAGAGGGTTTTTTTCCTTCCTTCCTCCATACCCAATTCCTTCCACCACTGAGCACACAAAGTTAAAGGTGCTGCAGAAGAGACAAGCAGGGCGTTTCC
Organism: Struthidea cinerea; assembly: GCA_013397865.1. Classification (NCBI taxonomy): domain Eukaryota; kingdom Metazoa; phylum Chordata; class Aves; order Passeriformes; family Corcoracidae; genus Struthidea; species Struthidea cinerea. The sequence goes on along the minus strand of VZTI01001289.1, from coordinate 22,817 downwards.
CCGCTTTAGCATTGCTACTCACAGAGCAGCAGCCAAGCCTGCCCAAGGAAAACATTCAGGAGAGCTGATCAGGAAGCAGAAAAGCCTCCAAGAAAAGGTGGAAACCTCAATGCATTTGCAATGTTTGCTTATTCTGGTTTTTGCATATTGACCCTCTCCTTCCCACGTCTGAAAAAATGCATTTTTTGCCAAACTCCCATTTTCTGTTGTGAGAGTCATACGGGGAACAAAGCCTCATTCCTTGTGGTGATGATCACAGACACCTGACATCCAAAACCCAAGTTCCACGTAGTCCTACATCTCACGGAGAAACTTCAGTCCTGACCCCACCACATCAGTTTCCTCATCTGATACATCCCCGCATCTCTGTGCTCTCTGCAGCAATTTTAGGGCCATGGCAGACTTGTTCATCGAATAAATACATTTGACTGCACAGGTCTCTCCAACTTGAGAGAGAATCAATGGAATTCTTTCCTTAGAGGAAGGAGTTTGATGAAATTCTTGGTTTAATCCCCCTAATATCATTTAGTCGAGTAAATTTATGTGACTAAAAGGATTCTGTCAGTTGAAGGCATTTCATCAGGCGCATACACATAATTCTAGTGACAAAGTGATTTTTTGTCAACAAAATACTGCCTGGCACACGTACAGAAGTTTGTTTAGCAGTGAGCGAGTACACAGTAAAGGCGGGAATCAGATCATGAAGATTATGCTGTTATAAAGAGACAAGAAGGAGAGAGAAATTATCTGTTTGGTGCCAGAATGTTTGTTAAATACATGAAAGGAGAAGGAGTTTACAAGGCAGCATCAGCTTCCTGTGGGCCTTTACCGCTGGCATAAATCAAATCACCGACACAAAGCCATGGTCACGTTGCACGGGGGTTTCGCTTCCTACTCCGCTTTTGATCCTGCAGCCGGTAGATCTGTTTAATGTGTTAATTGCAAACTCCTCTGGTCTTTATCCAACATTTCTTCTGTTTATTGGTGTGTCTGGCATCAGAAACATGCGAATAAGGCGATGGAATTCTTTCGCCTTTTGCGTAGCATCACGCCTTCATCTAGGCGGCTTTGAAAAAGCAGCTGAACCTTAGCCCCAACTCTGAAAACCTGTGGATATTGCAAGAAAAACCCCCCTGGGCCAGGTGTCTGAGGCCCAGCAGCCATAGAATCATAGAAGGGTTTGGATTGGTAGGGACCTTTAAAGGCCATCCAGTCCAACCCCCTTCCACTAGACAGCAGGGACACCCTCCACTAGATCAGGCTGGTCAGAGCCCCGTGCAGCCTGGCCTTGGATGTTTCCAGGGATGGGGCATCTTACCCAAAACAGGCTGAGGTCTATGGCCAGGACAGGTCAGATAGGGCAGGGAGCTGGGTGCTGTATCAAGTAATTCAGAAGTACACGGAAAAGAAGAAAAAGCAGGGAGGGAGGACAGAGGTGCTCAGTTCCAAGGAAGTGGAGATTCAAGGGGCAATATGCAGGAGCAAGGAAAGGAGTTTCCCACAGCAAAAATGGAGAGCACAAAAATAAAAACACACAAAAGAAGCAGTGAAGTTAACAGCAGAGGACAGAGCTGCTAAATATCACCTGTCCTCAGAGATGCTGGCAGGCAGAGGAAGGAGGAAATCTCAGAGCAGCTTTATCTATTTGGTGGAAGTGCTTTTGATTTCCCAGCCGTGCAAGAGCACCAGCAGGAACCCCCAGCGGGGGAGAGGCCAGGCAGTGCACGCCAGCGTTTGTCACCCGTGCTAGGGTGGAGCAGCTTCTCCTGAGCCTTCAGGGTGCTATGGAAACATTTTCCTTTCCTGATCCGCCTTGGAAGCAGAGCAGCAAGGAAGAGAAATATCCAGAGTGCTGTGGTCAAGAAAGCGCCCTTCATAGATCTGAAAACCTTATTAGTGACATGAAAGGACATGAGGTTCCTACAGGACTTCGGAGCTGAGTTTTGCCTGCCTCCTGCTGAGGCCTGCTGTGTCCCCAGCACTTGCCATTTCCTCCTATGCCTCACAGTGCCACACAGCAGCTGTCACTCACTGACCCATCTCTTCCAGCACACCCTCTCTTCAAGTTACCGCATAAAGTTATGCGCTGCTACAGTAATTCTGAAGCCTTTGGGCTGTACTTGGGAGTTTGCAAGGGGAGCTGAAGCCTTCTGATAGGAGGAGCTTAACCAAAAACCCTGGTTTTCACATCTGGCAAGCAGGGTTTACATATCTGGGTAAGTGTTGTCCAGGAGAGAAATTAAATTAGTTGCATCCTTCTTCCTCCCCAGCAGCACTTCAGCTGAAGCAGTAATGAAGAAAAATCTCACAAACTAGCCACTGGCAACCAGAATAATTTGTCTGCTATCGATCCAGACCGTGATTTAATGGGGTGGAAAAGCAGGCACAGGTCCCTCTCTAGGTTAGGGAAACCTCACGTCATCCTTATGGGTTCCGCTGGCCCTATCCTGCTTCCATGCCACCCTTGTGCATCCCCAGCTCAAGCCCCGCACACGCATTTCACCTCCAGGTGCCCTGAGAGGGTGGCTATACCCCGAGAGCCAGCACTACTCATGAGAGAGGAAAGTCCTCAGGACTTGTGAGAAGGGGAGATTGTTCAGTTCTGTGCTCAGCTGCTGAACCCGAAAGCCTGCAGGTTTAATCTCAGTCTGCCACAAAATGTGAAGAGACTCAGGATTCATCAGGCAATTTTTGCACTCTCCCACCCAAACATTTGCTTTGGAAAAGAGTTTGCTCTCGCTCTGCTTGCTGACATTTGCATCTCTACACCAATAGTCAGAAGCTGCAGCCTCACCACAAAACACCTTGAAATTTATGACTATTGTCATCAACAGGAACTGCAAAATTAAAACCCAAGACCCTCTCTCCCATCAGTTTTTCCATCCACAAGCCCAGCTCTGCCTAAATCATGCAAAAGCCATAAAAAGGAGCCGCCTGCACTAACCCATAAATCCCAGCTGTCCTGTCTCCCCAGCCTAATGCCAAGTGATAAAGATGCCCCAGAGTTTATGTGGCTGCCACTGCCCCCCTCCTCCCCCATTTGTTGATTGTATACATAAATAAAACCACAATGATCTCATCTGAGTCCCTTAACCAGCAAAAGCAGGAGCTGGGAGCCCCAGCCAGTCCAGCTGGAGTGACTCACAGTGATTTTTGATTGAAGCTGACTATTAGTGGATACAATTAAGACGCTGCTTCAGCTTAAAGATGAATTGGCCATGCAGCGACAAATTGTGAATGCTTATTGCTGCCACGCTGAGGCAGGTAATCAGGGAATGAAGCTGTAATTGTGGCACCTCTTGTTTTGCTCCTGCTGGAGCACAGAACGCAAGATTCAATTTAACAAACAATTTGCCACACGGCTCATCCCTGCTGGGTGGGAAAGCAAGGCTTGCTGGCGAGGCTTCCTTTGAGTTCTGCTCCTTTTTAAACCTGTTATAAGCAGAACTGGCACTTGCTTTAACCTTTGCACCAAAGCAGAAAGGAAGAAGAGAAGCCCAGGAGCATCGCTGATGGCGTATTTGAGAGTGTATCTCGGGCTTCTTCCAGAGATGATAAAAAAAGAAACCCCAAAAACATACATACTGGAAAACCGCAGAAACACACTGGAAAGTATCATCATTCTTTTGATGCTTTTTAGGTCTTTCTGAGCTCCTCTGGAGAAACCAGAGGGCAGCTGGGCCAGCATGTTGGAGCAGCAAATGCCAATGTGGGCAAGTGGGGAGGGATTTATATGTGCTGAGAGCTGCTCTGCTGCTGCAGGAGATTCAAGTTACAGCCCCTGGATGATCTTTAAGCCAATTAGCCTCTTTTTTCACCCCCAAAGGAGGGAAGGACCAATTGAAGCAGCAGCTCCTCAGCAGCTGGCTTTCATCCTGCTGCAAGGGAAAGAGTGCAGAGAGGCTCTGCAGGGCTCAAGGGACTGGTGTTCAAAGGACTCCAAAAAGACATTAGAACCAGAGATCTCCTGGACCAGACTCACAGAGAAGAGCTTCTTTAGCTTTGTTTACCTCTCTTTGGGATCCATCTTGGCATACAACCAATGTCTCCAAGTTTCTAGTTCAAACCTGGCTTCTCCAACAAGACCAATTCCATGGAGGAGTTACAGCCAGCCCTTACAAACCCTTCCTGCTTCACTGTTGTTAGTGATTCATAACCAAGCAAGTAACTTATTTAAACCCCCAAATCTCAGCAATTTTATTATGTTTCTTTAAGGCTAAACAGGTATTTACATGTTTTGAAATCTCAGAGCCAACCAGGACCAGCTGCTCTTGTTACTTTAGGATGTAGGCATTGGCACCACCTTTTTGGTCAAAGGGAGGACAAAGAAAGTTGTCCTCCACTTGCTAGTCTGACCTAGGAAATGAGGACATCAGCTGTCACAGAGAGGCCCCTCTGTTTATCAGGTTGTAAGTGGCTCAGTTTTTCCTCCTCACAAACACACAGGAATCACAGAAATCAGAGAGCACATGTGGTTGGTAACTGCAGAGGCTCTGGTGCAAACCTTATAGAAAAGAAAAATAATAGAAAAGAGCATCTTTTATTTCCCTTCTTTTTTTTTTCCCTCTAAGTACTGCTGGTCATGGTCTGCAGAGAAGATATTTTCTTGCCTACAAGCAAGAAACATGGGTCCAACATCAGCTGGATCCTGCTCTTCACCCTTTATCAGCCTTGGCAAAGCCCCAAGGCAGTCAACAGCACAATTTGATGGAACTTCAGGCAGGTGCAAATCAAAGGAGTGAAAAACTCATCTAATTAAAGTTCAGTGTTTGGACAGAGGCAAGAGATGCATGCTCTGACAAAGCAGAAAGCAGACAAGCACAAACGTTTTGCAATTTGTACGTGAGCAGTGCTGGGTACTTGGGGGAGGATGAGGGCAATTTTCTTTTAAGGGAATGATCTGTACTTTGGGAATGCTCCTCTCCAACATCTCCCAGGCAGCAGCCAGCCTGGCCTTATTGCAGAGCTTTCCCTCGCCAAATGTCTTGCAAGAGACCAAGCATTGGCCCAGATGTGGTGTCCATTGCAGGGCAAGCATTCTGAGGCAAGACGATGCCTCCTTATCAATTCTTATTAAACAGCCACCATTGCACTACAAGGTTTCATTTGTCACCCTGCTGTTACAAAAAACCAAGACTAAACTTACTCTTAAGTAGCTATCTCGCCTCTCCCAGCCAATAATTAACACATCTGACTCTTCTAGAAAAATTATCCACGGGTTTCCATTTAAAGGAGCAGAGAATGAACAGCAAGGCAGTGTTTGGACCCACCCCAGCGCATATATCGAACGTAAAGCTTTTGGGCTGTTCAAATGAGTGTTTCAGCTGTGCCGATTTCGGGTGTGAAGGCTGCACCTTAAGGCGGCCCCACAGCTAAGACCTGAGCACAGAGGGTACTGCAAGAAAGGTTTCTGGAGTTATTCAGCAGCTGGATAAGGAAAGGAATAGCAGGTGCTTGGTTTGTAACCCCTGCCTGCCCCTTGACAGCAGGACCTGCCCCCTGGGCAAAGCTTGGGAGCTGTGAGTTTAGATCAGCAGGAAGGGTACAGACATGGAATTCATAATGTCTCCTTCAGGCTGCCCCAGGCACCTAATTCAGGTGCAGATTACAAGAAAAAGAGGCCTCTGTGTCCCAGAAGGTACCCCTCTTTGATACCCCGAGCTGGGTAGAGACAGACACTGCGAATATCCTTCCTTTCTGACACAGGCGGGTCATGTTCAGCGCTCTGCCATACAGCCGGGCAGGGAAATCAGGCACAGCAAGGTCGAACGGCTCACCTTGCAAATGCTGGCATGAATACTTAATCTCTCTCCTGTGAGCAGTCTCACCAGCTTCAATACAGCTGTAGTTATTTAACCAAGAAGAGAAAAGATCTCTAACCCACTGCCTGCCTCCAAGGGGACTTGGGGGTGGGAGACAGAGAGCACAGTCCCTCACCTGAGCCACCCCCACCTGCAGCAGCCTCCTGCAGCACAACTCCAGCACCCGCCTGAGCATCACCACCACAATGTTTCCATTTCCATTTGTTTACACAAAGCCCTGGCAGAGCCGAGTCTTTCTGCTTTTAACACACAGAAGGTTGCAATCATGTTTCCTGGCAAACCACTCCTATTATCCCAAGCCCCAGACACAGCAGTTAATGTTCTCCAATTCAATAAACCATCAATTCTACCACCACAAAGGGAAAAATGCTAAAAAAAACCCTCAAAACAACCTCACACAATAAAAAGACAAAAAACCCCCTTACCCCTTTCAGCTTTCTCCTTGCCACATATGTGAGTTTCCAGGCCCTGCAGAGATGCCACACTTCTCCCATCCAGGGAAAAACTCACAGGCACCGCAACCTGAGGCCACTGCAGATCGGGCAGCCCTAAATCCATCCCCACCTCCAGTTCCTCCCAGCCTCAGCCAGCTGCTGAGTGATTTAGGAACCCCTCCTCTTCTTCCTCCTGTTCATTCTCCTCCTCCTCATCATCAGTGAGCTGTGCAGCCTGGAGAGGTACCACCCCAAACCAGCCCTTGTTTCTGAAAGCAGCAGGTGACCTCTTTAAGGACACCCACCTGTGCTGCCCCTTCAAGACACGGAGGGGGCCCCAGGGCTGAGCTTCCAAAAGGCTGTTGAGAATCACTAAAAATGGAATTTGTGCCCTAGTTAGAGCTGAGGAAAAGCAATTCCTAAGTCAAGCTGCTCAAGTTCGTCATATCATGGAAACACAAGCCCTGCTGAATCACAATCCACTGGTTTTATCTTCTTGGGGCAGGAGACAAAGTTGTACAGAAAATGTTGTCTACAGACATCTCTATTTGGAAACAAATGCATATGTTACTGCACTAAATTGTCTCAGCTAAAGGAGATGGAAATTAGATCATTTAAAAGCAGAGAGCTCTCCCGTATTGTTTCAGCAAAATCATCTCTTTTACATAGCCAGGCAAGGGGCTCATTTTGGGGGAAAACAAACACATCTTTTACGATTATGGCCATTCAAAGCTGTTTCTTGCACTCTAAATTGTTGCACATGAAGGATCAATGGCGTTCTCAGAAGATGATTTAATTAAAAACTCCTCCTTTTTCAAGTTGAGATCTGCAAAACCTCTCTGAATGGCTGATGGATGATTTGCTATTACCTTGCCTGCTTTCTTTTTAATTTTTTTTCCCCAGAATTTTAATTGCTGCTATTTGAGGATTATTGATTACCTGTAATTGCTCCTTTTCTCAGGCATCTCCCTAGTTATCTCCAGCTAAGTGATCTCTGCAAAAAACAAAAGCAGAATGCTTCAGAACCTAATGGTTTTCCTCGGCTGTTAATGAACACGGATAGCTTGATACCTGGTCACTGCATCGGCCTGAACTTTGAAAGTGGTTCAGCCTGAAAATTCCTTTTCCTTAAGAAAAGACACTAAAAGCAGTGAAAAACCTTTTGATACACCAGTCACATTAAACAGAAACTAGAGCAATGAAGTCTTTACAGCACAGGGCACTCCTGAGTGCAAAGAAAACCCCACCCCTGCCTTCCAGAGCAGGCACTCACTTCATATTGATGCCATTCCCAGAGCTCACAGGCATCGAGGGATCCAGGGGAACTGGACCAAAGGGGATTTTATTTTTTAAGCTCCTAATTCTGTCTGCACTGAACAGCCCATTAGACAAAAAAGTTTGCTCAATTTACCACTGCTCAGCTCACAAGCTGCTGAGATCTTGGACTTGGTTCTGGAGTCTGCAGGAGCTGGAGACACACAGCTGTTTCCCACCCCCTTGTCTTATTTACCATCCAAATTCCACGGAAATGTTTAAAACATGCAGCAGAATCACCCAGTGCAAAGCTCATTTTCCTCTTTAGGCCTTTTTATTTGCATTTCAGGTACATATAAAAGCTCGCATTCTGAAACACAGGGTCAAAAGTGCTGTTACACAAGGGAGCATCAAGTGCAACGAGCACGAAGCTGCCCTTTGCTGCAGGTTTAAGGTAATGCTTTCAGTTTAGTCTGAGAATTATGATCTCAGACTACAGCAGAGGATCCTGTTAGAGTTGATCTGATAATTCTGGTGTACCTTGGTATAAAGATAGCCTGACTAAACAAAAAACCCACCCTGCATCATTAACTCCACAGCAATTATTTTTAGAAACTGATCATCAGCTAAGTGGCAGTTCATTACCAGATTTTGTCTAGAAGTAAGTTTTAGATCGTGGATGCCTGCCCACAAGACTTAAATAACAAAAACTATGAAACGTGGTGGTAGAAATTTGAGAAATTACTTCCTTTAATGTTCTTTCCCAGCGCTCACTGACACCGACCTGCAGCCCAGTGGGAAAGACACCACCATGCTCAGCTCTGCCCTGGCCCCGCCACTGCAACCAGGTGCCCCTGCGCCATGGGACATCCCTCTCACCCACAGACTGCACGAGCATCCCTCTGCCCTGGGAAAATTGGAGACAAGGAGCTGGAGCAAGAGGCTGCAGAAGCTTTGGCCCCCGCACCCTGCGATGGGCTCGCAGAGCCAGCAAACCTTCCCGTGGCACACCCGCGTGGCAGACCGCTCGTAAAGGGTACTGCTGGAAATGTAAATGGAAGTGTTGCAGGCAGCAGGGAGACATGCGAAGGGAATCTTGGATATCTAGTCTGGTTGGGAAAGACAGCTTGGGTAGGCAACTAATTGGGAGCCATGGGAAAAGCTTTCCCGGCTGCAGGCAGCAAGCAGCTCAGGGAGGAAGGAGCTACAGGTTTTCTGCAAGAAAAAGCTGACTGTTAAACTGAGTGCAGTACTGATGGGAAATGCATTTCATCACCAAATTATATATCTATAAAAAAAATACAATGGAGAAAAAGAAAGTGTGTCAAGCTTTCTGGGCCATTTTTCACTTTTCTAGGGAAATTTTTCTTCCAGTGCACCGGCAGATACAGCACATGTGGGAATGTTTTCACCTAAATAATTGCCAGTTGGCTGAAGCAATTCATTTTCTTGGTTTTTTTTCAATAAAAAAGAAATTAAATATTGACACTTATTTAGTAAAAATGATGGCCAGGGCAATGGTTTTGTTTTGAAAAAAGGTGATTTTTTTTTGATACACATGAAAACAATTCTTACAGTTCTACGTCCTGAAAAAGAGTTATTTATTCTGTAGAAAAAGATAAAGATTACCCATTAAATTTCTGGGGTGACCCTCATTATTAAATCTCTGCTCTGAGCTGAGCAGCAGACACTCTTATGGCACATGCTGGCAACTTCTGCTGCCTTTACTCTTGAGTGCTTTAGTCCCACAAAGGAAGGCTGACATCAAAACCAGGGAAAAAAGATCATGAAAGAAATGACGAGGTTCTTTTGGGTACAGAAGTCAACTTAAAAAGCTGGACCATCCAGCCAGTGCCAGTCATGCATTTAACAACTGCAGGGACTTAAAGAATTAAGCGGGGACAGATCTCACTTATTTTCACAATAAAGCAACATTTGGAAAGTCGTAACAGAGCAAAATGTGGCATAGACAGAGAGGGTCAAAGAGCAGGGCTTGAAGGAAGCAACAGAGGATTTCACAGTGGACTCCATCTCGAAGGCTTACTATAAATATTATCCCTGTCCAGCTGGGGGAAGTTTCTTGCAGTGCTTTGGCAAATCCTCTTTTTTTCTTGTTGTCATCAAAATATGTTTCGAAGGATTTTTTTTCAGGTGATTCCAGCTCAAAAGTTTGGCTTGAACCCTGCTTCTGCAGTAATGATGCATGGGCAAGGACTTTGCTCATCAGGTGGAAGAATGCAAAGCTGTTTATTGCGCAGTCAGAATTCCCTAAATACCAGCACCCAACAGGATATAACATCATATAAACAGGAAAGATGTTCACCACAGTGTCCCCCAATAACCTGGGGTATTACACAGATTTTACCTAGTATGGTAATAGGCAAACAATACCCTATAAGGCCACAAACNCCCATCTCTCTTCCAGCACATAGTGCACCCCAACACGCTTCTTTGGAAGGCAATCAAATTTTTCTTTTGCCTTCAGTCAGGCCAGCGTTGGGCTGACGGGGAAGTGGATGGACAGTGAGTAGGTGTACTGTGCACACCTGTGTATCGACAGCAGAGAAGATAAAAGTCACTCCCGTGACTGCCACTAGGGACTGAGAGAAACCTGAGATGGTCCCACGAGCAGGGACAGGGAGGGCCTTCTTCACATTATCTCCTGTGCCCAAATTAAGAGGCAGACACAGAGTGGTTGTTGGTGCCTTCTCCCAAGTAACAAGTGATAGGACAAGGGGAAATGGCTTCAAGTTGCTCCAGGGGATCTTTAGATTGGATATTAGGAAAAATTTCTTCACTGAAATGGTTGTTAAGCATTGACACAGGCCGCTCAGAGAAGGGGTGGAGTCACCAGCCCTGGAGGTATTTAAAAGCCATGTAGATCTGGTGAGGCTGGCAGTGCTGGGTAATGGCTGGATTCAATGATCTTAGGCTTCCACCCTAAATGATTCTGTGACTGTGTAAGTAAGAGGAGAGATGCAGAGCCCTCTCACTGGAAATCTGGCTGTACTGGACAGGCATCTGCATCTGATGCATTAATTCAGAGGATGTGAATGCGAAACCCGTCCCTGGTGTAGCTCAGTTTAAAGCAAGGGCACGCCTTTGACAACCTGACTAAGCAATGTGGAAGCACATTCACTGCTAACTGAAGCAATACATCAAGCCTCGACTTGCTTCACCAACATCCGGGAAAAAAATCACCTTGTGGGATGGGAGAGCAGCCACTAGGTGGGATGACAGCCTAGCAGGCAATGTGCCTGGGCGACGCCTGCACCCAGCCTTGGGCCAATGTGGCTCACAGGGGTTGCACAAATGGAGCCCTGTGCTCTGTGTCAAAGCTGCCTTGGCCAGGGAGCAGGTTTAGGAGACCAGAGCACGTCTTGAAATACTCATACACGTCCTCTGTAATTGCTCAGTTCACATTCTAGCATTTTTATAGCTGTATGTATAGTTCCATAACTGAACTTGCCACATTTTCGAACATCCTAACAGGGCTGTTTCAGAGCTCGAGCAAAAACTGTAATACCACAGTAAAAGAAATGGACAAAACACTTGGAATCAAAGCATCTGGCTTAATTTGCATCAGAAGGAATTTGACCTGTAGATTTTTCTTCTATGCTTTATGGAGTAAGGAAAAAAAAAGTGATAATCCCACTTTAATATTTACAACACGTCTTTCATGCATCTTTAATGGCATTGTTTATAAAAAATGCATTAACTGTTCTGTTTTGCTTCAGGCAGGGGGGATCCTTTACAGGATAGGCAGCTTAATTTGGATCTTAACAATGACAACGTTCCACGAATTAATGTATCTGGGAGACGAACTCCAGGGCAAAGATGTAAGAGCGGGAGCTTGGCCTTTGCACATGAATATTCTTAAGGAGAAAGGAAAAGATTTTTTTTCTCCTTAGAGTTTAAAGTAGATCAGAAAGCTCCCCAAAAGAGCAGGAGGGAAGCCAACTGCTAAGCAGGGCATGTAGTGACAGGACAAGGGGGAATGGTTTCAACCATCAGAGGGCAGGGTCAGATTAAATATTAGGAAGGAATTCTTCCCTCTGAGGGTGGTGGGGCCCTGGCACAGGTTGCCCAGAGAAGCTGTGACTGCCCCATCCCTGGAAGTGTTCAAGGACAGGCTGGATGAGGCTTGGAGCAACCTGGACTAGTGCAAGGTGTCCCTGCTCATGGCAGGGGGTTGGAACTGGATGGTCCTTAAGGCCCATTCCAAACCAAACCATTCCATGATTCTATGGCATAGATAAAAAAAGGCTTAATAAATAACACCATCTTACACACACACACACACACACACACACACACAGAGTTTTTGTATGTTTTGGGTTTTCCTTTCTCAGATTTTTATATGTGGAATTCTTGAATTCCCCTTGTTTCCCTTTGCACAAGAAGGCTCTGTACAAGAGGGTAGGGATCGGGCTGTCCCAAACGCACTTGCAGGCCAAATGATCGATTACCCTCACATCTACTCCCTCCCGGGAGCCTCTGTGGCACTGCAAACCTTGCTTCCATTGACAGGTTGCCATAAAAAAAAATCCATATAGGCAATTAGAGTTTGTATAAGAAAAGGCTTTACAGTGAGGCTTCCACTTGACTTTGCCAGGTAACAGGAATCGATTTCTGCAGGTTAACAATTTAGTGATAAGCTGGGCACATATGTATGTAATAAATGGTTATGTATCCATGGTAGTTTGGTAACAGGGAAGATGCTGATTTGGCAGGAGGAGGCTGAAAATGCCTCTTAAGGATCAAGAATCTGTAATCCTGAAGAAAATGCAGAAGTGAAATATTAATAAATCCCAGGCAAATCCCAAACAAGCAGTACAATACCAAGGCAAGCACATTTCTTTCAACCATAATCCTGTTCTGCAAAAGCAGTCTGAGGATATAGGGGTTGTTTAAGAAGTCAGGAGGGTGTGAATAGATCACTCTGACAACTAAATTAAGGATGAAAAATATTTTTGGGCATCATAGCATTGATTTCCCTTCCAATGAGAGCCTCACCTGCCTCTGAATCTCTAATAGTAGAGATTATGGATCAACACGGAAAGACTATTCCAGAGGATCCAATGTACCTTTCAGTGCGCAGAAGAATGAATTTGATTTTGTAGCATTTTCAAAAGGATTTAGAATTACAAAACTAAATCAGAATTATTTTTGTGTATGAAGCGATAAAGATGAGCGATACCCTGCTGAGCCTGGATTGCCTAAGTCCTCGCTAGAAAACAACCATATATTAACAATTTTCAAATACAGAGCCACAACAAGCTAAAGTGTAGCAGGAAGGAATCATCACAACATTTCAGAAACTGCTGCTGGCACTGGCTGCTGTAATTTCTCACTTGTAACAATCAGGCATTATAAGGGAACTCGTACTTTGGAAAGAACCAGCTCTGTCTCTTACACTGTGACAAGTCAGGCTCAGATAAAAATAGCAACCAGCAAGGAAAAGAAAATAAATGCATTCCATGCCACCCTTTAAAAGTCCTTTGTCCCCCCACTAGTTTCGGCTGAAAATCCCCACAGAGCCCTGCACACTGCAGAACACCACGAAGGGTCTCTGTCTCCAGACTCACATGGGCTTGTAATTAAAAGAAATTCTGCAGTTGTTGAGCAATGGGCACAAACTCAGCCTCTCTGTGCCCCCTCCTCAGCACCACTTCTGCTCCTCCTTCCCCCTTGCACCTCATTTTCTTACAAGATCAGTTTGGGGTGCGCAGGTTAGGAGCTCAGGATTTCCTTGCGCTCAGGAGATGTAAGAGCAGAGCGTGGCAGTGAGAGCCTTTGACAGGCTGGGAAGTGACGTGTTGGTCTCACAGGAAATCTGGCGTGAGACCTGAGCCCCAATGTGCTCACACCACGAGTGCATCCCTTATTCTTCCTCAGCATCGAGAGAGATGCCAGTCACACGGCTAAAGGACACAGGAGAGCCATGGGAATGAGAACCCTCTACAGTGGAAAGGTTTCATGCTGTTTCTTTAATTTTTTGTCTGGCAAGTGAAATATATTTCACCAGAAGGTGGGAAAGGACTTGGAACAAAATTGATCTTGGCTGAGCAAACATTTGACAACGTTCTGTGGGAAACAACCATCTGTCTTGGGAGATATCAACTCCAGGAGATATTGATGGCACTAAAAATATCTGCCTTAGTCCACAGTCCCACAGCATTCAGTTTTCAAGTGTGGAAAGCTTCAATCCTTCAGCAGTAAACCTTCTTATTTATTTTTATTTTTGGAGTGTTGACTTACCAGGTGGGGACTGAAAGGCTCTGGTTTGTTCAAGATGCAGCCACACAAGGTTTTGGTGCCTGGGCTGAGTGGAAACTAGAGAGGAGCTGTAGAGAGATAATTAATATGGATTAAATGGAAAAAGGGCTTTGTGCTCTGCTTCACAAGTACAGACCGTACACAGAGATGGATGTCTCTATCTCAGAAGAGCTTCCTAGAGCAGTTTGGCAGGCTGGTTTCTTCTGAGAAACATGAGAGGAGAGAAAAAAAAAAGTACTCTTTGAAAGAAACTTTAAAAACATACCATGAATTCAAAACAGCTCTTCCCTCCTCACTGACAAAGAGGCTAATGGATTTATTGAAGCTGAGAAACAGTCCCCATCCCATGAATCATTAAGATTTAGACCATTTCACCTTCCATGTGTCACTAAAAATCAAGATAATCCAAAGGTTTACAAGGGAAAAGTGAAGATGGGGCAGGTTAACTCCACCAGTGGATGTTCTGCACAGAAGCTGGCATATCCATTTTTGTATCTGTGATTTGCCGGTCTCCTGCTGCCCAGGCAGGTGCTTTTCCATGGGCCTGCGAAGTAAATAATAGTTATTTTTACCACAAACTGGAGGTCTTACTCCAGGACATATTCCTTTTTGGAAAAGGCAGTCTCTTGGCCATCAGGGGTCTCTGCGGGGAATATCAGAGATGAGAGGATTACAGGCAAAAGCCTTGAGTTGTTCCGTGCAGTAATGACGCGTGGGCAAGGACTTTGCACGCAAGATGGAGAAAGGCAAAGCCGTTTATTGTGCAGTCACAATTCCCTAAATACCAGCACCCAGCAGGATATCACATCATATAAACAGGAAAGATGTTCACCACAGTGTCCCCCAATCACCTGGGGTATTACACAGATTTTACCTAGTATGGTAATAGGCAAACAATGCCCTATAAGGCCACAAACTACAATGAACACTTCTCATAGGCCCAGTCTGTCCATAAACACACAATCCTCTCTCAGTCCATCTCCGGTGACCTGGATGCACTCCCAGGGTCACCTCCGGGCCCAGGAAAGAGGCCCTCTCTCTGATCCTCAGGGCCCATCTCTCTTCCACCACCTAGTGCACTCCAACAGTTCCATACCTGCTCCAGTGTCTCTTGCTCACTGCACCTGTGATTTGTGCGAACTGCCCACCACAGCCACACCAACATCCCCGTCTCCTCACAAAGAGCTCCAGCTGCAGCAAGAACAAGATGCTCGTTCCATGGGAACAAGCTGCATTTTGCTCCATAAAGCCCTACCCCATCATATATCCTGGGATCATTTTTAGGGCTGGTTGTTTTGGTTTTTTTGTAGTTTTCTGGTGGTTTTCTCCTTTTGGGAAGGTTTTATTAGCTGTGTCTGAGTTGGGTTGTCTTAGGTTACAATGTAAGATGTAACCAAAAGTCTGTATTCTATCACAATCTCGATAAGCTGTTTAAACCAGGTGGGGCAGTGTTCTTTATCTCTTCCATGACACATCCCTGATAACTCCCTCTGCAGTCATATTTTTCTGTTAATGGGCCATCCAGCCTCACTGCATGACTCATAAAATTACACCATCCCATTGTGAGATGCTCCGCCCAGGGGGAGGAACCAAGCATTCCTACCTGGATATAACCTGTGGTTTGAAACACCACACTCAGCCCTTACCTACTGGATTCCCAGAGGACAAGAGCTACAAAACCGCTGCTATACCTTCAGAGGAAGACCAGACCCTTTTACAGGATCGCTGCTTCAACAGAACCACATCTATCACTTGAGGAGGACTGCAGCCACCATCTAATCGGACTGCTACCACCACCCTGACTGACAGGGTGTCAGGTTGTATCCTGACTCTGTCTGTTTAACCCACTGTTTCCTGCCTTTATTTTTAATTTCCCTATTAAATTGTAGTTCTGACTTGGAGTCTCCCCCTGGTTTGTTTTCAAGCTAGTACATGGGCTGGTGCTTGTTGCCCAGCAGAGCCAACAACCAGCGCCATGCCCTCATACCTACAGCAAGGACAAATGATCCTCCCTGCGTACACCCCCCTGCCTCCAGTGGCTGCCCACCACAAGCCCCGCAGTCAGAGCTGCCCTCTCCATCTTTAGTGCCTGCCAAAGAGGACTGCTGTTCTGTGGCCATCCCATGGGATCCATGCGGAATGCCTTGCAGAGGGATGACTGCTCAGTGCAGTCAAGGAGTAACACTGAACTCAGTCAGATACTGCAGTGGTGGAGGTGGAAAATGCAATGACTTCATGCTTCATCCAGATACACTCAGGTGGATAAAGAAAAGGGGGTGTCCCAGCAGTACAGGGATAGATTTTACAGAAAAGGAGAATTCCCACTTCTGGAGTAGTTTAGGAAAAAAACCCACAATAAAACACTTCAGGAAACAGTAGCTTCATGGAACAGTGAATACTACACGTCGGGTAAAGGGAGTCAGGGTTTGTTTCCTGGGCAACTGGGGAACCATAAAAATATTGGATCACAGTTAGGAAAGAAGTGGAAACACCTGAAATAGGAAGGCAAGCAGGAGAAGGGATTCCTTCCTGCAGATACAGCAAGAGAAGGAGACAGAAGGCTGATAGGATGCATGCTTTTTAATGATTTTTTTTTTTTAAGAGTTGGGTTTATTTGCATGACAGGTCTGAAATAGGACAAAGTACAGAGAAGGGCAATGCTGCATAATGTGAACGAGGAAAGGGAACTGTTTGGCTTTTTCATTTAAATGCATGAAAATCTCTGTGAGGTCTGTGTGTGTTGAGAGGAGGGGTATGAATTTAAAAAAATTATGCTGAAGTAAATGATGACTCCAGTGAGAGAACAAACTCAAGCTGAAGGCTCATAAGCACAGCTGAAATTAGGAACTGTGCTAATAGTCCCAGGCTGTGTTTCAGGTTGATGCTCAGTGGGGCACTGACTCAACAGACATGTCAGCAAGATGGAATTTAACACCAGAAAACCCTGCATAGCTCTTTGGAAATGAAATGTGAGGCTATGTGTTGGGGTGTCCCCTAGGGCATCTTTTGGCAGAACATCATCATGGTCCCTGTGGAGACCACCTCCTGTCACTCCATTACGTGCCCTCCAATGGGCAGATGAATCTCAATCGGAGGGTGGCTCCATGGGCAGCTCCCAGGTGTGACAACCCCTCCCCTGGAGTTTTTGTACCAACCCATGTTTCCAGAATGATCCCAGTTTCTGTGTTCCCCATTGGTTAATATTCATTCTCTCCTCCGCAGTTCAAACCCCACTGGTTGTTTGTACCCTGGATCCTCCCCTTCCTCCCTATCCCATTGGCTCCCAATGTATTCTCCTCCCCTTTTTCCTTCCCTTAAAAGCGTCCCCATACTGCCCTTCTGGGGGATTCCCTCAGATCAGGGCATCCAGTAAAGTTTGTCCTGGTCCTAAAGGATTTCCTCCTCTCTGCTTTCCTTTACTCCCGTGGGCCTCGAGGGAAAGGACAGTGCCCCTCACGCTGACCACCTTGGGGAAAGCCAGCGCCAGCCTTCTAGCCTGCTTCCCTAGCAGTGCCTACCCCGCGCGGTGCAGTGCCCCCCAGCGCTCCCGGATCCTGGTGCCTGCAGGCAAGGTGCCCGGCCGACCCTTGCGGGGTGGACGGAGCCCCTGAGGCGGACAGCCTCAGCCGCGGCACCGGCTATGGTCACGGGGACCTGGCTGCAGCGATGGGGCAGATGCAATGGCTGTGGCATGGACCTGCCCATCCACAGGGATCTCCTGACTCCACTGAGGTGGGTGTCCAGGGGTGGTGAGAAGCCAGACTGTCTCTAAGAAGCACATCCTGCTGATCCTCTCTGCCTCCTCCATCCCACTCTTTTTCTGTGGTACCAGCGCTGCCCTGCAAGGGAAGGATGCACACTGGCAAAGTGACTTATTGGGAAAAGAGCAGAGGAATGGAAAACCAATGGATTCAGGCCTGGACGTACCCACGTAGGGGACAGGCACCCCAGAGTGAAGGGACTTGGAGGTTTGGTGGTGGGAGAGAAGAGCACATGCTTGGCTTCCTGCTTAGTGGTGACACAGATCCCTCAATCTGTCCCCCACCCCCAGGGCTGCCTGCCACCCGAGTTCTGGCTGCCTTCCTCCATCCTTCATTATGCTGGGGCCATCTGTGTGCTAAGGCAACCTTCGAGGGTGACACATAGAGAGAAAACACTTGAGAGACCCTGGACTGCTGCTCAAGACCAGAAGATACCGGTGGTGCCTCACCAACAGGAATCTTGCTGGCGTTGTATCATCTTTCCCACATGTCCAAACACAAACAGGTTTCCTTGTAGCATCTGAGGAAAGATCATCAACACTCACAAAGCACAGGCTGGTCTGAAAACAAAGGAAATTAAAATCACAGAGTCATAGAATGGCCTGGGTTGGAAGGGGTCTTAAAGATTATCTCATTTCAGCCCTCTGCCATGGACAAAGACACCTTCCACTATGCCAGGTTGCTCAGAGCTCCCTCCAACCTGGCCTTGAACACTTCCACAGATGAGGCACTCACAACTTCTCTGGACAACTCATTTCAGTGCCTCACCACCCTCACAGTGAATTTCTTCCCAATATCTAATCCTTAGATAACTCCTTATTCCCAAATCTCCAAAAGCCAAATCCAGATGAAGCCAATTAATGTAAGGAACTGCATATGGTCACTAATAATACTTGGATTTCAGTTGTCCTGGTCAAACCAAAGCATTTTTGCCACATCATCAAACACATCCTATCTGTGCATTCTTTATTCAGTAATGATTTGTTTATACGTGGCTGTGGGGCACCCCGAAACATGCAGCTTACCAATTAACTCATAGCCACCTGGGATGGCAATTAGCACAACAAAACCTGGAGCAAATCCATAAGGCTGACCATGGGATGTACATGCTTGAATCACTGAAAACAGGGAGCCTTGCTGGTTTTAACCCACATTAAGGGGAAAACATGCATTTCAAGTTGAGTCCAGGGCTGACATGTGTGAGAAACCGGGCTCTGGTTGTGCAGGGAGCTGCAGGCTCGAGGTCCCCTACCTTCAGGCTGGTTCAGTGGCAGCACAAGGATCTGCCTTTCAACATCGCATCGAAGAGCTGGAACTCTTTTATCCCACGGAAGAGTGGCTGCCCAGTGCTGTCCCTCAGAGTTATCCTGCCAACAGACCATGGGCTGGAAGTTTTGTGATGAAGAACTACAGATCTGCCTGGGACCACCGAACCAAAGCAAAGACAAGCTAAATTTGGGTGAAAGACTTCACACTCCGTGCACATGCAGAAGGGCTGCTAAGTTGATACAAAGCTTTCTGATAACACCTACTGGGTTTGAGGACCTTGGGGGTTTAGTGCCTTCCCTCCTGTGCTTCCATGAAAAATTACAATGACTGGGTGTCACTGTGAGAGGCACTAACGACTAGGAATGGCATGACAAGTTCAGAAGGAAAGCAGTTCTGATCTCTGTTAATTAATTAGTTCATCTTTTATAACACGGATTCACAAAGAGTGTGTTGAATGGCATAAGACAATTGGGTGCTCGGCCATCCACCCCTTGAGGGGATTGGTCAAGCTCTAAGACACTTATTCCAAAATATCAGAAGGCTAGAACCATAACAATATTGCATAACAAACGCAGGTGCAAGATAAAGAGTTAGTTTACAAAAACCCATAGCAGTGTTTTTCACAGCCTCTGTGAGAACTTTGCCCTGCAGAAAAGCTGAAAGATTTCTCTACCAAAGCTTTTCAGCATCCACAACTGGGCACTGCTCATGCAGCTCCACACTGTGCATTTGCTGCTGATGGGTGAATTTAATCCTGCTGGAAATGCAGAGGTGGGCTGCAAAGGATGAACTGTTTCCTGTCAGCATTTAAGCTCCTTTGTGCCTGCTCAAGAGCTTTGCCTAAAATCAGTGACAATCTGCCCACTTCCATACCTAATTGTCATAAACATGTGAAAACAGACCACAGCATAGTTAGCAATTCTCCCTTCATTATGCCAGCATGCTTCTCATAGCATAACCATGATCTGCAGACACGTCATTCTCCTCTCACCACTTTCATTTTGCAAGTTTAGCTTCTCTTTACACTAATAAGGATTTAAAAAAGAAAAGAAAGAAACAACATAAACCACCACCTTTTGAAGGCTGAGTCTGTCCATGCAGCACTGCTGACAAACAGCCCCTGACCTGCAGAATCAGACTCTGCAGTAGCCAACACCAGCAGAAACAAAAAGCACAGGGTTTGAAAGAAAGCCTGGTGCCCATCACAGGCAGCTCAGAGTTTGCACTTCATCAAGGGCCAATTTTCACTAGGATTAGTTAACCAGCCATTTCCTTCCTCGCTGGCTTTTAACCATTTATTGTTTATAGCGCAGCCTGGGAAGCTCTGCAATAGACACTAAAGCATTTAGGAGAAGCAGCAGGAGTCACTCTACAGGAGTAAGTTAAAGCTCAGCATGTGCCCTTCAGATGGAAATCATAAAGCATCCCTGAAAACACTTAGCTGAGCCCTGAGCTGGAAGACAGAAAACAAGAGGGCACCTTTCCTGCTCTCCATGGAGAGGGCTGCCAACTGCCAGCCGTGACCTGTTCATTCCAGGGGATCTCAGTGCAGACATTTTTGCTAATCTTATGCTAAGTTTGATTTCAAATTTTGCTTTTGCCTGCATAGCCTTTTTATTCACTCCTCTCTCTCCTCCCTGTCTTTGAGGATTGCCTGCCCTTGGGAGTCTCTTCCTCCTTTCTCTATCCGGAAACATTCACAATCTGCCTCAGAATGGTGCTGATACAGTCTCCTGTCCCATCATTGCCAGTCATTGCATGCTTTTTGAGAAACAAAAATAAATAAAATTCAAGATATTAATAAAACTTAGGATCCAGAGAAAATATTTGTTTTGGATATTGTACAGAGGACTTAAGAAGCTGGGATCTCCCAGTTTTAGGAACTAAGTAACTGTTTTACCTGGTACGCTGCTTTTTTGTAGAACTGATCTGAAAATTCTGGTCTGAAGTCTGGACTATTTATTCCAGGACTAGTGAGTATGGGCAGCTGCGTGTGAGGTTTTGAAAAGGACAAAGGATGTTTGTAATTTGTGTCCAGTTGATTCTGTAAAGCAGCTTAGGATTTGGGAATGAGTCCAGGTAAGTTTGTGCACTACGCTGTTTTATAGGACAGCAAAGCCGGTGGCTGACTGACGCCTTTGGGGGCTGGAGCAGTGACTCCTGTGCCAGAGAGCAGTGATGTTGCTGCTGGAGGAGAGAATGGTCAGGCTTCCAGGGCCTCCCACTGCCAATGGTCAGAGGCCTGGCCACCTCTCATGGAGAGCAGAGATGAATACCCACAGTGGTTTAACACTGACTATCAATACTCCTCTGTCCTCTGGCAAACTGAGTCGATTTTCAGGACAATTTAACTATTTGTGCCTCCATCAGGTCTGTTTGACGCTGTTAAATTCCAGCTCAAGATGAGTCTGTTTTGGAGCAGCAGCACTGGTAATAGATAGCACGGCTCCTGAAATGAGATCCTCTCATTTCATGTGTGAGTCAACAGTGAGCCATCACCACAGTCAGCAATGCAGATAAAGTCCAGCTCCTGAGACCTGAGCCAGCAGAAGGGCTGCACATCAGAGCTGGATTTCCAGGCCCCCTCAAATCTGAAGTCCTTCCCACCCAAGGACCAGCAGTCCCAAAATAGTGTCATGTTTGCCACCTCTCAGCCAGAAAAATCTCACTCTGGACAACCTGTGAATAAGCGGCACTCCAAGGCCAAAGCTCTGACACAGCAGTTTCCAGAAGTGACTCTTCTGCTCATCCCCTTCCCAGCCAGGGGTGCTCCTGTGTTCCAGGGGGCAGTCCCTGACTCGTGGCTGGACTCCAGCCAGCTGCCACTCCACCTGCTGCCATCTAGCAGTGAGCACACCTGTCCTTTGCTCTCAGGAAAGTCCAGCTCTGCTTCTCTCCCGCACCAAAAAATCCCAGTACGATCAGCAATTCCTCCAGCTTAGTCTGAGGAAGGTGAGCACCACCCACCCACACTTCACAAACATTTCTGCCTGCCACTCCAAGTGCTCCGTGCGTTTCTTCCGCCTTGCCTTTTCTCGCTGGAATTCAGAAGAATGCATCTTGCTTAAAAAACTCAAAGCAGTCTCACACAGAGAAGCCTGACCAAAACTGGCCACGTCGCTGCACTTGCCTTTTCCCCAGAGGGGAGGATGCAAAAGCAAACAAAACATGGCAGATGTTTGTCACGGTGTTTAGCGTGCTGCTGGAAGGGGTTCAGATCCTGTTGTGGTGAGAGCTCGGACAGCTACAGTGCAGAAGCCAAACACTTCAAGATGGGCTTTTTGTGCTGCTCTGTTTTGAAATACTCCCAGATGATTCGTCACAGACCTAATTTAGGCAAGAATAGATTTCCCTGAGCAAGACAATGATGGAACATTACACTTTACGATAACGCTGAAATTGCACTACCTGAAAAGGCAATTCCTCATCCGAAACAGAGTATCAAAATAATTTGATTTTTTTTCATCAAAGTGCAGAGAAGATGAAGAGCATTACAGCAAAATGCCTTCAGATGGAGATACAGGCTGTCCAGCATATACAGATTTGTGGAAATTACAAGTGGTCTTAATATTTTCCAATAATTCTGAGTTAACTACCTACCTACCTACCTCAGCTTGTTTCTAAATTGCAGTGACACACATGGTTAAATTCTCAGCTGCATTAAAAATATCCTGAGTGAATGAAAAGAAGAAAAACGCAGCTCACAGTTTGTACATGCTGTATTATATCATCATTTGACTTTAGGATGTTGGAATTTGTTTTATCAGAATTTGACACTATCTACTAGACTCAAACACAAAAAATGTAATAAAACCACCAAAAATGTCATGCCTGTGAGCTTCAAAGCAGCACAAAGCTTGACTATTTTAACACCTTTTTTAATCCTAAAGGAACTGCTTGCCCACTGATTCAGCCTGCTCACCCAGGGTCATTCTGTCATTGTCGCTCAGAGTTTTAATGCATCTCTGTGCAGTAACTGCAAAAAAACAAAACAAAAC
>VZTI01001288.1:3315047-3346966 GCA_013397865.1 Struthidea cinerea | reverse complement strand
GAGCTGATTTGGGGAATGAACCCTGGAATGTGCCTGGGAAGTTCCTGGGGAACGGAGCTGATTTGGGGAATGAACCCTGGAATGTGCCTGGGAAGTTCCTGGGGAACAGAGCTGATTTGGGGAATGCACCCCGGAATGTGCCTGGGAAGTTCCTGGGGAATGGAGCTGATTTGGGGAATGCACCCCGGCGAAGCTGCAGTGCCCCCGCTCCCCCCGCTCCCTGCAGCAGCCGCGGCCTTTGGATTCCTTTGTTTTCTCTCCTGTAAAGGTTTCATTTTCCACCCGGCAGGAGAGCCCAGGCAGCGCCAGCCAGGAGCAGCCCTTCCCGGGAACAACAGCCGGCCTGACTCACGGATGGTCTTTTGGAAGGGAATCCAAGCCCCGGGCACTGACTGGAGCCTCTTCAGCATTCCCAAGGGACACTGAGGAGCCCCAGGGAAAACCAGGAGCAACCTGGGCTGGGGAAGGTGTCCCTGCCCACAGGATGAGCTTTAAGGTCATTCCCAAGGCAGACCATTCCAGGATTCTGGAATGCCTTCCGAGGGTTTCATCCCAGCCAGGGGTATCCAATGGACGCTCCCCCAGCTTGCAGAGGTCTCCTGATGCCCTTCCCTGCTCTCCAACCTCTGCATCCCGTTTTTTTTTCCCCTCATCACCTGGGTGAATAAACCTGGGAGATGAATTTTCCATAGTGCTACGGAAAGT
Source organism: Struthidea cinerea (assembly GCA_013397865.1). Classification (NCBI taxonomy): domain Eukaryota; kingdom Metazoa; phylum Chordata; class Aves; order Passeriformes; family Corcoracidae; genus Struthidea; species Struthidea cinerea. The sequence continues at coordinate 3,346,261 of VZTI01001288.1, read as the reverse complement.
GAAGATCATCTGATTTCTTCCTCCACGATTTTCCCCTTCCCTGCCGTGTCCCGAGACCTCATCCCGGCCACGTTTCCCCCGCTAGTTCCCATTTCTCCCAGCACTTCCCACTCCTGTTTCCCCCACTAATTCCCATTGCTCCTGGCATTTCCCACTGCCGTGCTCCGTGGGGGCTGAGCAGATGCTGTCCCGTGCTCAGATTCAACAAGAAAAGTTGGATGCACTGGGACAATCCCTTAAAAACCAAAGGACCTGCGGGATGAGGCCTCCCAGCAGGAATTCATCAGCTCAGTGTCATGGGCTGGTTCCCGGCTGAGCTCCTTCGCAGCATTCCCAGATTGAGACAATTAACATGTTTTTCCCAGGCTTTTCCTCCCAACAAAAAGCTAAAAACAGCGAAACCGCTCTGAAAGGCTTGCAGGCATTTTCTGCCCTAGAATTTCGAGTTACATAAAAACCTGAGACTTATAAATAAGACTTTACATTAAAAAAGCAACGAAACCGTACAAGTATTTGGGGCTGGGGAGAAACAGACCCTGTAAAATGATTATTAAACCCCTTTTCAAGCCAAGCAACAATTTTGTCACTTCGGAATTTGCTTTTTTCTCCCCGGAAAACATGAAAACCCCAGCATTTAACGAGCAGCTTTAGCACTGTAACACATCCCTCACCTCACCCTCGTTAATTGTACTGGCCAGGACCGATTCCCTGGGTGCCGGGGAGGGTTTTTGGGAGCAGCCCGGGGCTGGAGCGGTGCCAGGGCAGGGCTGGGATGCGCGGATGCTCCCATTCCGCCGCTCCATTGACGTCAGCGGGAGCTTTCAAAGCAGCCCCGCACGTCTGGTGAACCGAGCAAGGAAAGGCTGCAAACCCTGGCGGCTCCTGCGGCAGCAGCAGCAGCGAAACGAGGGGGTTTTCTCTCCCCTGAACCTTTGGCGGGTTTGTTTTCCCTTCTCCACGCCCTCCCTCGAGTGTCCAAATCAACCAAAACGCGGCTGGAACAAGCAGCGAGGGCCGGCCCTGCCCGTGGTGCGGGAATGGGATGGGAGGGATTTTAAGGCTCTTTCCAGCCCACCCCAGGCTGGGATTCTGTGATAAACTGAACCAAGGCGAAGCAAATGCTGTGAAGGACACTCTGTCTGCCTCCAGAGGTAACGGAGGGGCTCTTTTTACTGGAGTTCACAGGGTTTAGGGAATAATTGCCCAACCCTCACTAAAAATCCCACTTCAGAAAGCATGGAGTGAAGGTGTTCTGTGACACAGGCTGGGCTCCACCCTCCGGGCCACTTCCAGCTCAGGATATTCTGGGATTCCAGGATTCTATTATTCCACGATTCTAAGTTCCAGAATCTTTCTTTTGCAGCTGCTGCCCTCAAACTGAGCAGCAACGATGTTCCCTGTCTGCTCCCAGAGTTCGGCTCTGGTGGCATCCAGGCACCGAATCCTTCTGCCACAATCCAGAGCTCCCGGGGCAGTGGGAACAGGAGAGGGATGATGATGATGATCAGTTTGGGGTTGCAGTTTGGGGAGAAAGGTTTTTAATCACACCTGGATTCCTTGGAGAAGGCCTGAGGAGGCTCCTGTGGAAGTCAGGGCAGGGAAAAGCAGCGGAAAATCCTTTGGATTAAATTTAGGATTAAATTTGGGCTGAGCTTTGGGCCTGGGGAGCAGAGGACAGGTCCCAACATCTACCTGCCCTGCTCTGTGTTGGGAAGGGAACTCGGACACAGGGAGCACCTGGATTTATCCTGGGCAGAAGAACTTGAGCACAGCGAGTGGCCAGGAACATTGCCCAGCCCCTGGAAAAGCTCCTCCATTGTTCCCCCCCTCCAAAGGGATAAATTGCAGGGGCCTGGCTCAGTGGGAATGGGGAGCTGCTCTCGGGAGGGCAGAGCTGGGGATCACAGGCTGTGGAGGCTGTGTTTAAACAGAACGATTCATTCAACTTCTGGAATTCTTTGTGTGGGACAAACCCAGGGCAGCAGGAAGCCCAAATTTCCCTTATTAAATTTCGCTTCTTTCTGCTGGGAAGAAGAAAAGAAACCCCTTTTCCATCGTGGTGCTCACTGAGCGCCGGAGATTGCCTCATCTGCCAGGCAGTCAGAGCTAAAAGAAATCCATATCCCAGTTATTAGCCCCTGGAGAAGAGGGTTAGGAAAGAAATCCTGATCAAGCTTTCAGAACAGGAATCTGCATCCCTAATCCTGCTAAGATGTGAGAGCGGGAAAAGCCCCGAACTTCTTAGAAATGCTGAGAGCCGAGTTTGTATTCACAGGATCCCGGAACGGTTCAGGCTGGAAAAGACCTCAAGGATCATCTCATTCCATGATTCCCACCCCTGCCATGGGCAGGGACACCTCCCACCATCCCAGGACGCTCCAGCCTGGCCTCAGACACTTCCAGGGATCCAGGGGCAGCCACCCTCACAGGGAACAATTCTCTGGGAATTCTATTCCAGGGCCTGCCCACCCTCCCAGGGAACAATTCCTTCCCAATATCCCATCCAGCCCTGCCCTCTGGCACTGGGAAGCCATTCCCTGTGTCCAGTCCCTCCATCCCTTGTCCCCAGTCCCTCTGCAGCTCTCCTGGAGCCCCTTTAGGCCCTGCAAGGGGCTCTGAGCTCTCCCTGGAGCCTTCCCTTCTCCAGGTGAGCACCCCCAGCTCTCCCAGCCTGGCTCCAGAGCAGAGGGGCTCCAGCCCTGGAGCAGCTCCGGGGCCTCCTCTGGATTTCTCCAGCAGCTCCACATCCTTCTGGAGTCACATGAATCCAGAGAAAGTCAGCCTGGGGCTTCCTGCTCATCCCTGGCTGTCACTGTCCCAGGGGATGCTCACCGGAGACCCCCAAAGCCAGGCTGGGGAGCCAGGGAGGACTCGGACTGCAACTCTTGGACAAGGCAGGGAGCAGGAGGAGGAGGAGGAATAGCCTGGAAAAACAGCTCTGTGTGCATGACAGGCAGAGAGTGGCTGAGAAGTTTCCCATCCCAGTGAGGCTGCCCAGATGCTCTCCCTGGAAGCGGAGATAATGAATGGAAATATGGAAATGCAAACCCGTCAGGAGCAGCCCCAAACTCTTATCTGCTGCCTTTCACAAGCAGCAGGAAAACACAGCCAGGAACAACCTGAAAAGCCCCAGCCTGAAGAGAAGGGAAAGGCCACGAAATGCCAACCCCATCCCTCCACCGGGATCCCTCCACATCCAGCTTCCCACCCAGCCCAACGCTGCCAACTAAATCCCAGTGTTTTATCCCGAATTCCCTTCCAGGCAGGCATTGTCTCTGCTGCAGACACAGCGAGTTCTTTGTGCTTCCTCCAGGCACTTGTGAGCACAGGAGAAATATTTGGCCTCTCCTTCCTAAATTGTGCCTACAGATCTCAGAGTTCTGTCTCTCAAATCTACCTCCAGCATATAAATCATGGCTTTGTTGGAAATCCTGCCTATTTATAGGAGGCTGAGGAATTAATCCTTGAGGAAAACCAAAACGGTTTAAGATCCAGCTAAAATCCATGGAAATAAGGTGACTGGGAGGTTTAACCCACAGGTTTGGAGAGTGTTAATTCCCAGAGCAAACCTCGAGTATTTTGAAACTCAATATAAAAATCGAAGTGAAATTTGTCAGTGAAGTGAGGGGGGGTTGGGTTCTTCTCCCAGGGAACAGGGACAGGACACCAGGAAACAGCTTCAAGCTGTGCCAGAGGAGGTTTAGATTGGATATTTGGGAAAATTTCTTCCTTTCCAGCCCTGGCACAGCTGCCCAGGGCAGGGGGGAGTCCCCATCCCTGGAGGGATTTAAAAGCCCTGTGGATGTGGCACCTGGGGACATGGGCAGTGGTGGCCTGGGCAGTGCTGGGGGACTCGATGGCCTCAGAGGGCTTTTCCAACCTCAGTAATTCCATGATTATGGTACCACATAATGGAAAACCCCTCCAGGCTGACACCCACCTGCAACACCTCAGCCAGACCCGGGGGAGCTGAGGGGAGCAAGGTCAGGGTGACTCCTGATCCCGTGGCTATCACTGCACTGATAACTCTGTGTGTGTTCTGCGAGGACCTGCCACTCCAGCTGCTATCTGGGAGCTGCAGAGCACCTCTCCAAGATTCCTGAGCTGCCAGAAATCCTGGGATTTGGTCCCACCACTTCATATCAGGACAGAGTTTCTGCTCCCCCCCGCCAAAGTTCAGCCTCTGCAGCCCCAGTGCAGGGGCCAGGCCTGAGTTTGGAGCCATCCCTATGAATTCCCACATGTCTCCAGCAGGAACTGCTGTGCCGCTGCAATCCCAGTTTCCATGTCCCCAGAACGTGTTCCCGAGCCCCATTCCCACCCCTCAGCACAGAGCACAGCACAGAGCAGAGCCCTCCCCTCTGCACCCCAAAAGCAGCAGTGGCCGATGTCCCACTGGAGATGGAGGGGATGGAGGCCCCCGGCTCCTCTCCCGAACCTGGGGAGAGCATGGAAGCTGAAGGCCATGGAATTCCATCCATGGAATCCTGGAATGGTCTGCAAGGGAGCCTGAAAGGTCATCTAATCCAACCCCTGCCATGGGCAGGACACCTTCCCCCAGCCCAGGGCGAAGATCCAGGCAAAACTTTCCTTTTGGATGACGGGACAGAGGAGGGAGAAGCTCCAAAGAAGCCCAAAGAACTTATTCCAGAGGAAAGAAATCCCTGAAGAAATATCAGCCAGGAATGAATGAGTCTCACCCACAATGTGGGCTCTGAACAGCAACCAGGAGCTGGATTAGCAGGTCAGGATTAGCAAGGCTCAGTCTGACTCAAGCTAGGCCGGCACGGGGTGAAGAACTGGCTTTGTTTCCACCTGGGCACAGGTGAAGGGAGCTTTTATGGGATAACTTTATCCCTTCCTTCCTTCCTAAATCCATCCCCTGACAAGGCTCCCTTTGAGCTGCACAGCTTTAATCACCTGGAACTTCCCTGACTGATCCGACGGCTCCGATCTGTCCCAGGCCCCATCCCTGCCAACCTCCCCTGCTGGGATTTTGGGGTTGCTCAGTGTCTGTTTCAGTTCCTAGAGCTAAAATTATTTCTGTTCTCTTGCCACCACAGAAACGGGGTTCTTTCCTCATTTCCTTAATTCCCTCAGCTGTCCGTAACTCATCCCCACGGTCTCTCCTCTTCCCTTCTTTTGTAACTCTGGTAAATTAATTAACACTTCCCATCCAATATTCCTCTTTCGTGGCTTATTGGGGCTCCTCCTCAGGAGGAACTTCCCAAACCAAACCAACAACTGCCCCTGCAAAACATCAAGGGGAAGCCGTGGGAAAAATTCCAAGATGGGTTGGGTTAGATTGGATGTTAGGAAGAAATGTTGGGAAGGAATTGTTCCCTGGGAGGGTGGGCAGGCCCTGGCACAGGGTGCCCAGAGCAGCTGTGGCTGCCCCTGGATCCCTGGCAGTGTCCCAGGCCAGGCTGGACAGGGCTTGGAGCAGCCTGGGACAGTGGGAGGTGTCCCTGTCCATGGCAGGGGTGGAATGGGTTGATCTCCAACCCAACCCATTCCAGGATTCCATGACTTTAATCCAGGCCCTGCATTTTTCCTCTTCTCTGAACGTTTCCCTTCCCCTTCTCCTGTCCCTGGAAGTCCACACAGGGCTGTCCCTGAGGAGCAGGACGTGCTCTGGAGAACCCAACCCAGCCCCGTCCCTCCCCAGCAGCATTCCAAGGCTCAGAGCCTGGATATTTTTATTCCTACCTCCAAATACTGAGCTGTGGGTTCATCCCAGGGTGAAACAATCGTCAGCCCTAATGAGACCCCAGAGAATGAATTCTGTGTAAAACCAGAACACCCGTGCATAGGTGAGATCCCAGAACGTGTTAGATTTGCATCAGATTATTAGATTTGAATATCCAAAATTCAAACAAAATTATCTCCACATCCTCACAGATTCCATAGATTATCCACGCTGGAAGACCACACGGATCTCACCACCCAAAGACTCCAGCCCTGAACTCCACCAGCAGATCTTCACCTATAAAACGATGCTTTGGTGCCGTCTCCCAACCCCAAGCTGGGAAATGCCTCTGGAATTTCCCTCTCCTCTCCCTCTCGCCCTGCCCTGGCCGGAGCGGAGGCAGCAGCAGCTGCTCCCTCTGCTCATTACAATGCAACAGGGGCTGCCAACAGTCGGGAGAAGGTGCCGAGGTGGCACCACGGAATCGCTCCAGCGAAAGGACGTTTTGGGGACTCGTTAATTTTTAAAGGAAAACTGAGGTTCATAAACACCTGAGAAGGAAAATAAACCAGGACAACGGGAAGTTTTCCATCCTTTCCCCACCCTGTCCCCACAGTCCCCGTTCGGAGGCATCGCGAGGGCACCTCAGATCAAACTCTGAGCAGGGAAGATCAGAGAAGAAAATATTCAGCAAGCCCACAGCTCCAGGAACCCCCTTATCCACGCTCCCGTCCAGCGGCTGCTTTCCAGCCAGGAAAAATCCCGATTTCCAAGTTTTTGTGCCCACCAGAACTGCTGCGATCCGGACAAAGCCATGGCATACTCACCAAATCCACGAATGGCGGCGGTTGGGTAAAATATTAATATTTAACATCTTCCCGGCTGATCCTTCCCTTCTATCATCCGAGAAGAGTCAGGGCACGTCCTGCTTATCCCAAACTCGTGTCTCTCTGCAGTTGGCTCAGTGGCACGGAGATGTTTCCAGGAGTTTTTATTCTTTGGGATTACATGGCAACTCCCATTGCAGGTGGATGTCACTTTCTAGAGGAGGAATCAAAAAGTGGGGGTGCCTGTGGAACAGCCTCTATGGACTCCCAAATTTCTTCATTTCTAGCAGGAGAAAGAGAAAATGAATCTATTTCTGGCAGCCCCCTGACTGCAGCTTCCTCATTTGTATAATCCCTTCCAGTGATCCTGAGACAGGGGGCAAAAGGCTCTTCCAAGCTGCAGCAACATCCCCTTTTTCCTGTTTCTCCTTTCCAGGTCACATCCCTCCTTCCTTCAGAGCCGAAAGTTTTGTGACGCTGCAGAAACTCCGCTGGCGGGTCCCTCCCGCGGAGCATCCACAGGGATGAGATTCCCGGGGTGCAGCAGGGATGCAGCTCCAGCTGAGGGGTTACAGGCAGCCGGGAGAGGAGCTTGGTGGGAAAAGGCCTGGATTTTCCATCCCGCCAAAGCGGGGACGGCAGGAAAGCGCTGCCAGGGCTGCCAGCTCCCTGCCAGGGGTCACTGCGAGCGGGGAGCGGAGCGCTCTGCGCTCCTCCTGTCCCTCCCGCTGTCCCTCCTGTCACCCGGCAGCGGGGCTGTGCCTCCGCACGGGCTCCCAGCCCTGCCCATCCCTGCCCGGCTCCAGGTGCCGTGCCTGCGGGAAAATCCCGGGAGCAGGGACCAGCCGCAGCCTCGCCCCGCGCAGCGCCGGCGGATTTGCGGCTCTGTCTGCATGAAATGGAATTTTACAAGATTTACAGGATCCGAATCCCGCCGCTCCACATCAAACCCGCCGCGGCTCCCTGGTGCATGGAGACGTCAGGGGTGGGTGGGAATGGGGCTGCATCCGCCCGGGAGCGGCTCCCGAAATTCCGGCCCCCGCCCCGCGCCCCCGCCGGAGCCGGGAGGGGACCCGGGGACAAAGGCAGGGCTGGGAGAGCCGAGGACGGAGGGATGGAGGAGAAGGAAAGCGCTTCCAGCGGCGCCGGGCGGTGGATGGGGGATGCTGGCCGGGAGCTGCCCACGCCGCCCTGCCCCGCCCGCACCTTGCGGGGGTGACAAAGGGACGCCGATGGGGCCGGGCGGGTGCGGCGCTTCCCCCTCGGGGAGCGCAAAGTTCCGGGGCACCGAAGGCGCAGCAGGCGCAGAACCGTTCTCCCCTCGCCGGGTTTGGTTTTCTCCCTGAAGCCTCCAGACGTTTCACCTTGACAACCAAGGGAAGGGGTTTTATCCATCAGCTGGAATCGGAGGTGTCGGGAAACGGGCATAAAGGGGAATTTCATAGGTGAGGCGTTTGTGTTGGTGAGGGATAAACGGGATTTTACAGGTGATGGATAAATGGCATTTCTACAGGTGATGGGTGAATTCCATCAGCCATCAGTGATCCGTAACACTCCCTATTCCCAAGGAAGGGGTGCCACAGCAGCAGCAGGGGACAGAGCAGGGGTCACCCCATGGATCTCAGAGGATCCACAATCCAAGCCCCTCTCCCTGCAGTTAACTCCGAGCAGGAAAGGCGGAATGAGGAGCTGTCTGAGCAATTAAGATGCCAAATCCAATTTAAAAATACAGGGAAGGGGGAGAGTGGCAGTGTCATTCCATCCCCACTCAGACTCCCAGGCTGCTCCGATGCACTCAAAGCTAAGGAAAGGCTCTTCCCGACTGGAAAAACGGCGTGGTTCTCTCCTCTAACCGGGAGATGAGACATCAATCTGTATTTTTCTATTCATTATTCATTTCTATTCATTATTATTCATTTCTATTCATATTTTTCTATTGATATTATTTATAAAAATATAAAATATTTATAAAAATAGGGGTAAATTAAAGGTTTAAGGAAAAGATCAGGATGGAGTACGGATAATCCACACTCCAAAGGTTTGCACCTCTCCTTGGCCTTGCTGCATCTCCATCCTGGTTTGGAAGGAGCCAGTGTTACTCTCGGCGGTGAAGAATTTTCTGGAGACCATGGAATTCTGCATCTTATCCATGGAAAAGGTGCTGAACATCCATGGACGGATACACAGACGTATCCAAGTCATGGAATCATGGAATGGTTTGCGATGGAAGGGACCTTAAATCCCATCCCATTCCATGGGCAGAGACACCTTCCACTGTCCCAGGAAGCTCCCAGCCCCAATGTCCAGCCTGGCCTTGGACACTGCCAGGGATCCAGGGGCAGCCACAGCTGCTCTGGGCACCCTGTGCCAGGGCCTGCCCACCCTCCCAGGGAACAATTCCTTCCCAAGATCCCATCCAGCCCTGCCCTCTGGCAGGGGGAAGCCATTCCCTGTGTCCTGCCCCTCCATGCCTGGAAAACCGCACCCTGTGGAATGAACATCTGCCACACTGGCCCCCAACATTCCCCTCATTGTTCTCGGAAAAAAGCCCAAATGAATTCCCTGCTAGTTCTGGAGCAGACACTTCCACGAGCTGTTGGTTTTTCCTACCCCACCACGCTGAGTTTGTGCGTTTTCCCTCCCCATTCCCATTTTTTTCTGGCGTCTCCCTTCACAATCCAGCCTTTCCCTGCATCCAGCACCCCGAATTTGATGTGGCTAATTGCAGGGAGCGTGGCAGTAATCACAGGGTGGCTGGCTGGCAAGGATAATAATCATTCCCTGGGATTTTTCTCCTGCAGTTTCTTAGACAGTTCAATAATTATCCCGAGTGCAAACCCAGGAATTGCAGGACCAACAGGACAGAAATGGATAAAACTCCCAGGGCTGGGATCAGAACCCACTGGGCCTCCCTCCCTGCCACTCCCACACGCTTCCCAAATCCCCAAATTGTCCATTTGGATCCGAAGGCGCATCTCCAGATTCCGTCTATTTATTAATCAGCCTCACAAGCGGCGCTAACGAGGAGCCCTCCTCCCACCGGGCCAGCCCAGCAGCCCCAACACTGATGCTCCTCCAGGGAAACTTCAGATATTTCCCGAAAAATTGCACAAAACCGGAAAACCAGCCCGGAATGGTTTTTTTTCCACATCTTTCAGCGAAGTTACATAAGGTAGCCCCTGCTCTGCTGCTGCCTTGAAGCTCTCCAGGCCCTCAGCGCTCGGTCACCTTTATTCCCTCAATCACCAGCAGGATCCTGTGGAGCCTCAGGAATGTTCCCTGTCCTCACAGCAGCCTGGAAAGCAGCAGTGGATATTTTGGGAATTTCGAGACACGCCAGAAGCAGAGAATATAAAAATGAGTGTACCCAGTGCTCTGCCCTCCCTGATTGAAGACCTGCACTAACGTAAGATGGGGGTTTCACCCCGGATAAATAAATCCTAAATTCGTTCCCAGCGATGTCTTTCTTCCTTCTCGTTGCTAATTATGGAATAATCGGGATCACACACAACCACCCCGGCTGATCACCAAACACCACCCCAAAGGAACCTCCCCCACGCTGCTCCTGGCGTTTCATTCTCCGTTCCCTAGGGCAGCATCGACCCTTTCCCAAATACCGGAATTCCTGCGTTTTTTGCCACCGGCCAGTGGCACTCTGGGAGCACAAAGCCATTTGTTGGTCTGGGAAGGCTGCGCTTGCTGGGGCTCCTGAGCAGCTTTTCATTCATCCCTCCTCGCTGGCCACGCTGATTGAGGATGATGAAATCCTGATTTGCAATTCTAATTCCCTTCTCTTTCCTGAACAGGCTGCCCAAGAGCTCCAGGAATATTATTTTGCCAACCTTACAATAAACACCCCCATCCTCCATGAAATCCTGAAAAATACACTTATTCCAGCTCACAGAACACAGACCCACTCACGGTAATTTGCTCAGAAACCCTGATTTTCAGAGAATCGATTTTTTCCAGAAATTTGGGAACTCTATCCAGCAAATAATGAGCTGTATCTGCTGTAGGGTGGCTTGAAACCTGCAGGAGATTTGGTGAGCCAGGTGCTGAATCATTAAATCCTGGAATCCTGGAACGGTTTGGGTGGGAAGGGACCTTAAAACCCATCCATGCCATGGGCAGGGACATCTCCCACTGTCCCAGGCTGCTCCCAGCCTGGCCTTGGGCACTGCCAGGGATCCAGGGGCAGCCACAGCTGCTCTGGGCACCCTGTGCCAGGGCCTGCCCACCCTCCCAGGGAACAATTCCTTCCCAGTATCCCATCCAGCCCTGCCCTCTGGCAGTGGGAAGCCATTCCCTGTGTCCTGTCCCTCCATCCCTTGTCCCCAGTCCCTCTCCAGCTCTCCTGGAGCCCCTTTAGGCCCTGGAAGGGGCTCTGAGCTCTCCCTGGAGCCTTCCCTTCTCCAGGTGAGCACCCCCAGCTCTCCCAGCCTGGCTCCAGAGCAGAGGGGCTCCAGCCCTGGAGCAGCCCCGGGGCCTCCTCTGGACTCATTCCAGAAGGTTGTTCACGGTTTACGGAGCTCTGGATAAAAACTGTCAGGAGAAGGCACAAGCACTCGACGTTTTCCAAAAATGGGATCCCTACGAGTCATTTTTCAGCAGGAATTTGCTGTTTCTGGAGCGCTGCTCCCGACCCAGCCCTGATCTGTGCCCCACAAATCCCACCCCAAAGTGCCCCCAGGACCCTTCGCCTTCCCAAAGCCGACACATCCCCTCCGTCTTTCTCACCAACACCTCCCTTCCCCTCTTCCCATAAATAACATCCTGTTTTCCGGCGGGTAACGCTCGATCCGAGGAACTCGGCGTGGAAGAGGAGGCGTTTCCAAGCAGACTGAAGGTTCACCCAGAGGGGCTAAACTGAGAGACAGAGCCACCAGACTGGGGGGGAGCGGGACGGAGGCAGGAAAAGGAGCAGAGGGAACGAAAACATGGAAAGATGGAAAGAAAAGAAGGAAAATCATCTCATCCCCGCAAACTTCCTGAAAATTTTCCAACCAAATGACTCAACAGCGGCAGCTGCTTCGAGCAAAGGGGTCTGGGACTCGCTGAGCTGGCAATTAATGAATGTTTGGATCTATTTTCCATCAACACCAGCTCTGCTGACATCCTTGCAGCACACACTGATGGGAGCACGGCAAAGCCGGGAGCTGGGAATGAGCAGTGCGCGCTCCCAGCACATTCCCAGGTTCCCATCTGGATCAGATCCTGACCTCCCGTTTTATTGCATCTTTTATGTCCCACTTCGGCTCCTTCCAGCCTCTGGAGCTGTCACAGGTTGTGGAGAAGCTGCTGCAGGGATGTGGGTTCCCAGCATGGAAGTGATTCCAGGAGAACCCGGCCCCCTCCATCTGGCAGGAGCAGAAACCACCGCAGACTCTGGGCCTGAAATGGAACTCCTTTGATGCTCCACATCTTTGGAACGCAGGTATTCCCTCAGTTAGGGAAACTAAATGAAGCAACAGGGAAAACTGCTGGAATTCATGGAATCACTGAGGCTGGAAAAGCCCTTCAAGGTCACCGAGCCCAAGCTGTGCCCAATCCCCACCTTGTCCCCAGCCCAGAGCACTGAGTGCCACTTCCAGGAATTCCTTGGACACCCCCAGGGATGGGCACTCCAAACCTCCCTGGGCAGCCCCTGCCAAGGCCTGACCACCCTTTCCATGGGGAAATTCCTGCTGATGCCCACCCTGAGCCTCCCCTGGCCCAGCCTGAGGCCGTTCCCTCTCCTCCTGTCCCTGTTCCCTGGTAGCAGAGCCCGACCCCCCCGGCTGCCCCCTCCTGTCAGGGAGTTGTGCAGAGGCACAAGGTCCCCCCTGAGCCTCCTTTGCTCCAGCTGCAAATTCCCTGTGGATCAGGACCCCTGTGGGATGATCAGGGATGAGCCATCTCTCCTATCCAGCATCCTGAGGCTTCCCAAGCTCTCCAAGCCCCGACTCCAGGTCCCCCTCCACCAGGGAAGCCATCTGGAAAAGCAGCTGCTGGAATTCTCTTCCCTCTTCCCACTCCCACCTGCAGGCCCGAAGGGAAGCGGAGCCCCTGGATGTTCCAGGGAACCCTGGATGTGGGGAACCCCCACAAACAGCCCTGGGCTCTGACGCGGCGTTTCCAGCCCGGAGCATCCAAAGCTGGGTTTGGATTCAAGTCCCAGCACAAGGATCTGGATCTCCAGATGTGGAACAAGGAGCAGGATGGGGGTGGGAAGGCCCTGAGCATCCCCAAACATTCCCGGTTTCCCTGCACCTCCTCCACAGTGCTGATTTATACGGGAATAAAATCACTGCCTCTGGAACAGGTCATAATATTATGACTTATAACCCTCCACAGTTCTTTTTCCCTGTCTCCAAGCTCTCTCCAGAGCTTTCCCATCTCCTGGAGTGAGGCAGGGCTGGATATTCACACATTTTGTGTTAAAAACAAGCAGCTGACAATTCGGGAGCGCCACTTAAGGAGCGATTTCCTGCCAGGATCCGGGGAGAGCGGCGCTTTCCTCCGGCACTCGGATCGCTCCTTCCTGCCCCGTCCCCCAGTGCTCGCTCCCACCGGCCCTCGAGCTCCTCGGAGCACAGATCCATCGGCACGGAAATGTTTCACAACACTCCCCGTTCCGTCGGATTTTGTGGTGGGGGGGAAGGCCCAGGGGAGACAGGGGAATTTAATCCCATTTTCCAGAGGTTTCCACACTTACGAGCGGCTGTTCCACGCCCACCACGGCCATGGGGATCCCAGGTGGATCCCAGGAGGAGAAGATCCCAAGGCTTTGCAAAGTCCTGAAGGCTGCCTGGTGTCACCACTGTCCCCTACAGCATCCAAAGAAAAGCTGGGAACACAAGGACCCCGTGCCCTGGAGCAGGACAGAGGGAAGGGTCCTACTGTCAATCCTAAGGACAAAGCTCTTCACCCCCCTTTAGCAAACACTCCCAGCCCTGATCTGCACTCTAAAACGGCTCCTAAGCCCTGAAAAGTCGGGAATCTTCAGTTTCCCAAACCCCTTCTGACAACTGAAGAAGTGAAAACACTGGAAAACCGACCAGCGCTGGGATTTAGTTCCAAGCATCCTTCGGAGGATGAGGTTGGGTGAGGCTGGAATGTGTCCCTGCCCAAGGAATGAGATCAACTTCGAGGACCCTCCCAACCCAAACCAGGCTGGAATTCTGGGATCATTTCCTTGACACACTGAAGCTCCCCTCTCAATTCTACCTTAAATTTCTGCCACAAAATGAACTTCTCTTGACAGCAGTTACTTTTCCATGGAAAATAACTCCCATTCCAACCCCCAGCAGCTCATTAATATTCATTTCTCCGTGCTCTCAGCCAAGCCAGGAGATTTTGGCACGCTGGGAACTGTGAACGTTCACAACAGCACTAATTTTTAAATAATTTGGGAAGAGTGGAGGTGCCAGAACATTTCCCAGGCTTAGCTGCACACAGTTAAGCTGAGCTTTGTTATGCAGAGCCCGGGACAGAGAAGCAGAGCCTTGGAGCTGCTCTGCTGGGAATAAAAGGGGATATTCCTTCAAAATCCACCTGGGTGCCCCTGTTCTCCGAGGAGGTTCAGCAACAAACTTCCAAACCACAAATGAACGGCTTTGGGAAGTCCCTCTGCAGCTCTCCTGGAGCCCCTCTGGATCTGCGGAGGAAGGGCTGCTCCCAGAGCACTTTTCAGGGAGAGGTTCAAGTCCTTGGAGGGATTTAATCCTGATTCCCAGAATATTCCACGTGGTGAATGCGTGTATTTAACTGTAATTCCTTAGCACTACATTCCTTCTCCTCTAAATATCCCCAGCTCGGAACAGGGACAAGAGAGGCTCTTCCCAAAGTTTTCCCAAAAACCCCTCCACTCACACAAAAACTTTTGGACTTTGGCATCTGGACTCTTTCCAAGGTGTTTGCCCATTCCCATGATTTTCAGGCCGTTTTTTATTGCTCCCATTTCCCTGATTTTCAGAGGAATGGGGATGGGATTGGGAAGCCTCTCCCCTCGGCAGAACTTTGCCCTTCCCCACCTCACACCTGCCTAAGGCACAGCTCTGTACCCCTGGCAGCTGCAACACACAAAAACAACCGCTCCCACAGCTCTCCTTCCTGGAATGGTTTGCATTGGGAGGGACCTTAAAGCTCATCCTGTTTCAACCCCGACACCTCCCACTGTCCCAGGCTGCTCCCAGCCCCAATGTCCAGCCTGGCCTTGGGCACTGCCAGGGATCCAGGGGCAGCCACAGCTGCTCTGGGAATTCCATTCCAGAGCCTCCCCACCTTCCCAGGGAACAATTCCTTCCCAAGATCCCATCCAGCCCTGCCCTCTGGCAGCGGGGAGCCATTCCCTGTGTCCTCTCACAAAACCACTCTGACTTCCTTTCTGTGCTCTGGAATTCGCTCTCCCATGTGGAAGCAGAGCTGGAACACATCCCAGCGGTGCCACTCCAGCTGGAAACGATGCCCCTGCAGCCCCACATCTCCCGAGAGCCCCTGGAGCACAAAGTGACCCCACGGACCTGAGAGGCCGGGATTGGGATGGGACCATCACCCCTCCCATGCAATCCCAACAGCAACCGGAGACAAACACTCCCAGTTCCCGGGAAATGGGAATCCAGGCGCTGTTGGAGAGGTGAGGCCACCTCTGAAGCCTCCCCTCTCCCGGGAGCCCGGCGATGGCGTTTTCCTGCAGGAACCATCGGATGCACGGTGAGCGCAGAGCATTTGTTTCCTTGGAAACAAAACCCTTCCAACCTCCAGCGCACACAAATCCTCGGGAAAAGAAAACTCTGTAATTAAAGCCAAGGCCTGGCTATTTTTAGCCCCCGAGATGTGAAATCCCAACTGTTTTATTAGGAATGGAACCAAGGAAAACACACTTATCTCAATTATTGGAGGAGGGAACCTCTGTATCCACCCAAACAACGAACCCACGGAATTGTACTGAGGGAAAGAACTGCTCGGCCCTTTGAAAACACAAAATAAATTGGGAGATTTGGATTTTAGGATCCTCTGCACCGAGGTTAAAAGAAAACCTTGC
Source organism: Struthidea cinerea (assembly GCA_013397865.1). Lineage (NCBI taxonomy): Eukaryota > Metazoa > Chordata > Aves > Passeriformes > Corcoracidae > Struthidea > Struthidea cinerea. The sequence goes on along the minus strand of VZTI01001288.1, from coordinate 3,330,723 downwards.
GGTGACAAACCTGAGACAATCAAAAGAAACCTTGAGGTGGCAAACCTGAAGCAACCAGGAGGGAAAATCGATTCATTCCCTGGGGCTTGGAGTTGATCTTGGAGCTCTGTTCCAGCCCTAATGATTCGGGGATAACGGAATTAGATCGAGGAATTGGAGAGTTTAATTGAAAATATGTTGGCCAATCCTATCGTGCCGGTGATTCCTTCCTGGTTTTCCTGGAGGAAACCTCTGCAGCGTTGCAGTTAAAGAGATGCCAATGGAATTCTACTCAAAAACCACCCGGAAATATCAATTTATATGAATTCACTCTGGAATTTACAGGAATTCACCCTGAAATTTAAAAGAATTCACTCTGAAATTCCACTGTGAGGTTGCAATTTCCTCCTAAGAAAATAGCAAAATCACGGAATTATTTCTTCCACCAATCTGTAATTTTGGATCATTTTCCAGCCCCGCTGTTGGGCTGGATCCTTGGATACTTTCATAAATTCCAGGGTATTTTTGCTGTGCACTGAGCAGATCATCAAACGTTTCTGTTCAGTTGCACTGCTGGGCTGCTCGGGGAAATAAAGCATTAAAAACAACTTTATCAAATTAAAAACGAGCTGAAAAACAAGAGCTCCAAAATCCTAACTTCGTGTTCTACACAGCACAAAACAAAACCCAGGAGTGAAATCCTTCCACAGCCCTGAAGTTTTATTTGCTCTCTGGAGATTCCTCCCTTGGATTTGGATGGATTTTCCTTTTCCTTGTATAAATGTTTGGAAATGAGGAAGATTTATCCCCTGCCCATCACGGCTTTGGAGTAAACATCGCATTTTAGGGGGTTTTTTCCACCATAAATCGAGGAATTTTCAATCAAAGGAAGCATCCCGACACTTCTGAGTTGAAGCAGTTGAGGTGAAGCGCAGGGCAGGGCATTTTAAGGCTTTTGTGGATGAAGATTATTGCGCTGAATGTTGAAAATGAGCTGAAATTTCTTGTTAAAACTGAGTTTTAATCCTTTCATCACCAAAGAAATGCCCTGGGAACCATCCCAGCCGCTGAGAGGAACCAAATCTGGAACGACCATTTGGAAATACAAAACTCGGTGGGAATTCTGAATTTTGGGGGGGTCTGAACTGTCCTTTGGAAGGAAATTATTGGGTTCTGACTGCAGAAAAAACCCTCAAATAATTCACAGAAAACCAGAAGCGGATCTTGAGGGGGCAATTCACGGGAGGGAAAAAGGGAATGTTCATTCATGGAAATCAGAGCTGATTCCTGTCTAAATACCAGGAAAAGTTCCTCCCCCAGAGGCTGCTGGGCACTGGAACAGCTCCCCAGGGAATGGGCACATTCCCAAACCTGCCAGAGCTGCAGGAGCGTTTGGACAACGCTCTCAGGGATGCACAGGGTGGGATTTTGGGATTGTCCCGAGGCCAGGAGTTGGATCAATGATCCTTGTGGATCCTTGCAAGGATATTCCATGATTCTTGCACACATTCCACATGGATACCATCCAAACTTTCCAGAAGCTCCCCCAAAATCTCCAGGGCGAAGCTCCGAAAACCTCCGAGGCTTTGCCACTCCAAGGATCCACCTGCATCCATCCAAAACCTCTGGACATAATTCCCACCCAGTTTTGGCGGATCCACGGATTTGGCTTCTCCAACCTGGCAGCCACTCCCAGGATCCCACGGAATCTGCCAATTCCCAATGTTTGGGATGAGTTGCTGCACTTCAAACAGGAATTTTCAGCTAAATCTAAATCAACTCTTCAGTCAAACCCAACAATGAACCACAACCTCTCCTGGTTTTTGGTGGGGACAATTTCATGGCATTCAATGAACGGTTTATATTGATTTAAATCAGTATTTTATATTCATTTAAATCAGTATTTTATATTGACTTAAATCAGTACCTTATATTGATTTAAATCAATATTTTATATTCATTTAAATCAGTATTTTATACTGACTTAAATCAGTACCTTATATTGATTTAAATCAATATTTTATATTGATTTAAATCAGTATTTTATATTCATTTGAAACTATATTTTATATTGATTTAAATCAATGCTTTATATTCATTTAAATCAATATTTTATATTGATTTAAATCAATATTTTATATTCATTTGAAACAATATTTTATATTGATTTAAATCAATGTTTTATATTCATTTAAATCAATATTTTATATTCATTTGAAACAGTATTTTATATTGATTTAAATCAATGTTTTATATTCATTTGAAACAGTATTTTATATTGATTTAAATCAATGTTTTATATTCATTTAAATCAGTATTTTATATTCATTTGAAACAATATTTTATATTCATTTGAAACAGTATTTTATATTGATTTAAATCAGTATTTTATATTCATTTAAATCAGTATTTTATATTCATTTGAAACAATATTTTGTATTGATTTAAATCAATGCTTTAGATTCATTTGAAACAGTATTTTACACCAATTTAATTCTTTCAAATCATGAGATTCAAGATAAAATTACAGAAACCACACGCAAGGAAAGCATCGAAATAACTCCTAAAGCCCAAACCCTGCTCCTTTATCCCAAAGTTCTTTTCCAAAGTAATTTATAAACTAATAATTTAATGGGAACTGGGAAGTGGGAGGTAAACCCAGAACTAAACAACGCTTCAGTAAATTTTATATAGGAATATTTATACATTTATATATTGATTTTAGATATTCTGGGGAAGAATAAATACTCAATTCTGAGAACCAACATCTAAAATCCATTTAGAGCCTCTTCCAATCCAATCACAAAATCCAAAAATCCCCTCGCTGGCGACTCAGATAACAGCACGAAAGCAAAATTCCTCTTTTTTTTTGGGATTTGCTCCCGCTTCCAGAGGCACCTGCTGCATTTGGGAGGCAGCAAATGGAATTGTGAAGCTTCTGTGCAAACAGGACACCAAGGAATGAAAATAACAGCACGGGGTGAAGCACAGGAGCTTCTTTTTCCCGGTGTTTTTCCAAGAGGGGATCGGTTCCCAGCGGAATAAAGCTCTCCTGGATGGCATTTTTAATTTGGGAAGATGCTCTAAATAATTACAGCCTCTTCCAAGGAATGGTGGTTTCCTATCCCGTTTGTATCTCGGGGGAGAATAGGAGGAGTATTTTATCCAGCTTTTCATGTGGAAATGAAAACAGGTGGGATCTACTGGGCTTTGAGGTGGGATGAGAGCGGGGATGAGCCATCCCATAACGCAGGGATTCTCCAGAACACCCTGGAGGAAGGAAACTCCTGGATAGCATGGAAATAATCCAGTTTTTCCCTCATTTTAACCAAGATTTCCTCCAAAAATCCCACATTTGTCAGGCACCCAGGTGAACCGTTTGGAACACGGAATAATGTGGATCCAGCAGAGTATTCCCTGCTTCATCCCCTTTTTCTCCTCTACTTTTCCCTCCTTTTTCCACGCTGGTGTTGTAGGCAGATGGTCCTGGAGGGCTTTTCCAGCCTCAGCGATTCTGGGATTCTGGAATTCACAGGCAGCATCCTGAAATGTTCCGAATATTCCTTCCGAACGAACACAAACGAACCCCTCAGCTTCCAGGGAAGCAGCAGCTGGGACAGCTGGAGATTAAAGGGTCTGCTTTGCATTTAAAACACGAAACTCCATTTGGGCTTCCTGCAGCACAGGGCTGTGGGAAAGGGCTGGAATTCCAGCGGATTGACCCGATGGAATGATGTGGAAGCAAGTCAGGGTTTGCTCTGCACCTTGCAGGGATATTTAATCATCTCTTTCCACAAAAGATGGAAGAGTTTCAGCTGGAGATTAAAGACGTCACCAAAGGCCTCAATAATAATAAAAAAAACTCCCTTTCTTTTCCACCTGACATTTCTGATCCCGGAATTCTGCTGAGCCTGATAAGGGACACGTTCTCTTTTCCAGAGAATATGGGTTATTCCTCCGGATATGGGAATATTCACCTCAGAAGCCACGCTGCTGTGCCTGATGTGGTTCAGGTAACACCAAAATGAGATTGGTAACGCGGAGAGAGCCTGGAATGACAGCTCAGCTCCAAAGCCTCGCCTTGTTCCCGTGGTTCCACAGATCCCGAGGGCAGAGCAGGCGGAAAAGAGCCCCCTCCACCAGGAGCAGTGGTCCCACGGGCCCTGCTCCAGAATTCCAGCTTTTTAGAGCTTCCCAGGGCCTAAAGGGGCTCCAGGAGAGGGACTGGGGACAAGGCCTGGAGGGACAGGACACAGGGAATGGCTTCCCACTGCCAGAGGGCAGGGATGGATGGGATATCGGGAAGGAATTGTTCCCTGGGAGGGTGGAGAGGCCTTGGAAGGGAATTCCCAGAGCAGCTGTGGCTGCCCCTGGATCCCTGGCGGTGCCCAAGGCCAGGCTGGAGCAGCCTGGGACAGTGGAAGGTGTCCCTGCCCATGGATGGGATGGGATTTAAGGTCTTTCCCAATCCAAACCAGTCTGGGATGGAAAACCTCCAGCAGCACCAACTGCCAGAGCGGAGTCCGAGAAGAAACTTCCCAAAGCCACCAAGAATTACATAAAAATTGGGAAATGTTGGGCAGGAAACTCCGCCTAAATTAGGAATAAATTAATGGACTGAACAGGCTCCTTCCCAACCAGCTCCTGCTTCCACAGGGCAACGTCCGTGACCAAAGCACAAATTCCCCGCCGGAGATTTCCCAGCTCTTCCCCTTTTTGGGGCAGAGGTTCAGCTCCGGGAGCGGAAGGAAACCAACACATCCACGTGGGGCCACGAGTGGCAGCACCGAGGAGCAGTGGGAACGTCCCGAATTCCAAGGCTGATCCCTTCCCTGACTCAGCAAACTCATCAGCCCAAATCCACCCTGGAAACCTTCTGCGTCCTCCCCTAATCCATGTGTTTGCTCTTTTCCAGGAAAAAGGACGTGAAAGGGGAATGTTCCACTCGTTATAACTTTCCCAGGCATCTCCAAGTCCTTCGCTCCAGGTCTCCACCACAATTCCTGGTTTTCCCTGCAGATCTCCAGGGACAAACTCTGCTTCCAGCCCCACGTCAGCGGCTCTGCTTCTTGCTGCCAACTCGGGAGTAAACCGGGAATTTGGGAAGCAAATCCCTGCGCCAGTGGCAGTTGCAGCTTTAAATCCCTGCCTTGTGCCCTCCACCCAGACTGCTCCGTCTCCTGCTGATCCACATTTTCTGCCAGCCCACACACTCGTGGATCTTCCAGCTCCCGGTTTTCATCTGCTCCGTCATCCTCAGCTTTTCCTGGATCCTTCCTCTTGCTCCAGCAGATCTGCTGTGTAACGTAATTCCCGTTTTTCCCTCGATTCCAAAATTAAACACGGAGTATTCCTGGTTTTATCTGAGGTCGGACGGGGCTTGGAGCAGCCTGGGATAGTGGGAAGGTGTCCCTGCCCATGGGATCATCTTCAAGGTCCTTCCCAACCCAAAGCATTCCAGGATTCTGAGACTCCAAAGCAGGGATTGACTCCATAAATCCAAGTACAAACAGAAACAATTGGAATCAAAGTCACAACCCCAGACATTCCTGACACCACCAAATAAGGCAAAAAAAGATATCCTGGAATGAGAAAAAAATATATAAAAACCCCTTTGTTTTGTCTCCACAGCCTGATTGTTTCCTGCTGAAAAGGAGGAGTTTGCACATTCCTGTTTATGGATCCTGGCAGGGAAATTCCCAAATCCCCAGCAAAGTCTCACCCTCAATTTGCATGGAAAAAAGCTTAAAAAGAGTAAAAAACAATTACATTTAGTCTGAAAAGCCTGCAATTGTTTTACAGCTGCCAAAACAATCCCATTCCTTCTTAAATGCCACTTTTCCTGCCTTTATGGAATTATTTTCCTTCAGACTGACGAGTTCTGCCTTCAATTAGCAGGAAATTTAATTGATGGAATGTTTAACGTGGGATCGAGGTACTTGTTTATATCACACTAAATATTTATCAGCTCTGGTGCTGCTGAAGGGAACCAGAGCCCCAAGACAGAGCACAGAAAGGAAAGGTTTCGGGGGAAAAAGCAGGAAAAATACTGGATTTGCTGGGGATAACTGAGATCTAAACGTGAGGAATGATGCAGAGCAGGGCGGGGAAGTGAGCTCAGCTCCGAACCTTCGACCTGAAAAGGGGAATTGTGAAAAACTCACTGGAGTCTGGTGCAAAAAACGGATAAAAAGCCATAAAAGCAAAAATCAGCTTTTCGGAGTAGTTAGCTAAATATAAAAAATCCAGTCCCAGGTGATATTTTCCAGGGGAATTCCTGGTTTTCCAGTGGAGAGGGGCTCATTTAGTCCAAGTGAGCAGCGCTCCTTTGTGGGGCACATCTGGCTCAGGGTAAAGTGGGAGCTGAGCCCAGCTTAGAGCGGGCTCCTAAAACAATTCTTTAGAAATCCCGATGTGGGGAAATCCCAGTCCCAGGGATGGGATCCCGGGAGGTCACTGGGAGAGGAAAATGAGGATTTAGGGATGGTTTGGAGCAGAGGGCTTTGCCTGAGGACCTGGGAACAGATTCAGGGCTGAGTCCCTAAATGTCATCCAGCCTGGTTTGATCCTCCCAAAAATCCCTTGGAAACTGGAAAGAAATAGGGGAAGGTAAATTCTGCTGGATCCAGGATTCTGGAATGAGAAATCCACCAGCAGGACACGTTCAAAGTCAGGTCCCACACGGGGATTACTGGGCAGCCAAACCTATCCCAGAACCCGGGAAGTTGGGAATCCAGTGGGTGGAGAGGAGCCAGGCAGGAGGAATATTCCCTGTATCCTCATGTTTGGGCATTCCCAGCATCCCTTCCCTTCCTGACAGCCCTGGATGCCAACCAAGCCCAAGCAAAATGGGAAAACTACCCCAAACTCTACCTCCTTTCCAGTCTTTCTGCTAAAACTTGGGAAAACTTGGACATGTCATTGCTGTCATCCACATCCCTGGTTTTTTGGAGCTCTCTGGAGGCACGGGAAAGATCCAGACCTGGCTCAAGGACATGGAATTCCAAGCCCTGACAGGACACGCGGCCCCATCCACCCCTGACGTGCAACTTAAACAAAATTCTTCCATTTTCCAGGCTTTAATCATTCATTCCTGTCGGCTGGATTAAATAAACCTCTTCCCACGGCTTTGGACCTGGAAATCCCACTGGGAAGAAAATTAACTCTGCCCCAGCCAAACCCAGAGTGTTTAATTCCCGTTTTCCAGCCTGGCTTTCTCCTTCTTTCCAAAGAACTTCCCTGCATTGGTTTGTGTGGCCAGGGCAGTGATGGAATTCCCATTCTCGGAGGGATTTAAAATCCCTGTGGATGTGGCACTTGGGGACATGAGGCAGTGGTGGCCTTGGCAGGGGTGGTTCAACTCCATGATCTTGGAATTCTTTTCCAACCTTAGTGCGCTATAATTCTGTTTTTCATGGAATTCTCTAATGCAAAGTCCCCCCCCACACACTTTATTCCCCAAAACACAGCTTTTTTAGTGATATTCCCTCTGGGAAAAGGCTCCTTCCAGCACCAGGAAGATCCCTAACTGCTGGAAATCTGCACCATTTCCCAGAGAAATCCAGGAGAATCAGGTCTGGAACACATTTATCCCTTTGTTTTCCAGAAGTGAGATTCCATCTCTTGCCTCCCAATCCTCTAATGTCAAACCTTGCTGCAACTGCAGGAAAAAAGGAGGAGGAGGAGGAGGGATTCAGGCTGGGAAGAGCAGACCCAGATCCCAGGATTTACTGCCAGGAAGGTGAACACAATTCCACCCACAGCTCATCCATCCTGGAATCAAAATCCAGGAATTTACCTGGCTTGGAATGATCCCCATCACCAGGAGAAGGCAAATTAAATATTCCAGGAACAACGGAGCTGGTTTGGATCCAGAGATCCGGATATAAACTTCCCAAATTAAGGTTATCTGGATGAACCTCCTAACATATAACCACTGGAAGAGACACCGGAGAGAGAAAATTGCTTGGAATTCATTAAAAAAAGCAAATTAAATTAAAGATTTGGGTTGAAAACGCTAAAAAGAGGTAAATGAAGCCAAAGATTCTGACGGGAATCCACAGGGCAGGATTTAATCAGGATCTCCCTTGGCTCCAGCATCCCGGCCTGCGCTTCCAATACAGCAGTGCTGCCTGATGCTTCCCAGAATGTCCATGGAAATGGGAAACACAGTTTGATTGTTATAATGTAAGAAAGGATATTCTAAAATAACAATTTAATATCATTTAGTGGTGCTTGGAGATCTTTTCCAACCTCAATAATTCCATGATTTTATGACCTAATGGTGCTGGTTTCATCACAGAGCTTCTTTCCCAGGAAACAGAAAGTGGTGTCCATAAAATTAATGAAATCAAAAGCTAATTAATGTTTCACATTGATTCCTTTAATTCCTAAAGGCTGAACTCCCTGTGCCACCCAGAGCTGTCCCAGGTTGGGGATTCCTTTATCAATCCATTAAAATCCTACAAAACACTAAATTCCAGAAGGAAAAGGCCAATTTTTGCCCTGTTTTTCCTTGACAGTTAATGATCCAATTCAGCTCCTTTTCAGTCTGGAAAACGCCATGCAAATGATGCAAATCCTTTATTTTTTTTTTTAGGAAAATGCTGTTCCAGGCTTTTCCTTGAGATATAGGAATGATATTAACACAGATTATCAATTAAACAAACAAATTTAATTAAAACCACAAAATGATTTTCAACTGGACCAGAAACTTGCTCCAAGGAAAGCCACAACCATGCTTTTCTTAAGGAATAGAAAGCTCGAAATGTCCGTGTTTCCATGGAGACAACCTCTATCCTTTCGTGCTTCCTAATCTATCCCGGGCAATCAATACTTTATGGTAATTGTTTCCATGGAAATTGCAACCAGAATAATCCTCTTCTTCCATGGAAAAGCAACAAGAAAACAACTTGGGGAAGGCAGAGTGGGTCTGCAGCAGCGACAGCAGAACGAGCGCCGGGGTCTTGAGGAAAAGAGTTCAAAATCTGGGTTTAATTAACCCAGTTCAGCAGTTTTTGGGAATTTTCCAAGGGAATGTGAGGATGAGGATGGAAAGTTGGGTTTGCCCAGCACTGGGATCAATCCCGTGCTTCCAGGTTCAGGAAGAACCACGCAGGGGTGGAGAGGGACAGGAACGAGGTGGTGCCAGTCCAGAACATCAGGAACAAAAGGAATGTCACAATCATAAAATCATGGAATCTCCTGAGCTGGAAGGGATCCACAGGGATCATCGATCCAACTGCTGGCCCTGCACAGCCACCCCAACAACCCCACCCTGTGCCTGTTTTCCAAACGCTCCTGGAGTGCTGGCAGCCTTGGGAATGTGACTGTTCCCTGGGGATCTGTTCCGTGCCCCACCACCCCCTTTTCCTAATATCCAGCCTAAACTTTCCCTGGCACAGCTCCAGCCATTCCCTGGCTCCTGTCCCTGGTCACGGAGAAGAAGGATTGGCGCCTGCCCCTCCATTCCCCCTCAAACAACCGGAGCTGGGGAAAGCAGGGTTTATTCCCACCCTGGAGCTGTATCCAACCCGCTCATCCCGAGGATGTGCAGGAATGTGGGTATCCCCCATGGAGCACCAGAGGGAACAGCCCCGAGCCCATTATCTCAGTCATTAACTTTCAGAAATGGTAATTAAAGGCTCATTAGCATTCAACTAAAATAATAAAATAAAATGAGAATGCAAAATTCACCCTTCACATGAAATTCCAGCTCCAGCTGACCATGGAAAACTTCCAGCACAACCACAAAAAATTCCACGGGCAGGAAAATCCTTTCCTGGGTTTAAATTTATGCCAAGAGACCTCCCTGCCAAAGCTTTTCCACACTTTGGGAAAAGGTAACTCCAGGTAAAACAAATGCCATCAAAATTAGCAATTAACACCTGGATCAAGAGGGAATTACCTGGAATACTTCAGGAAAATCCTCCCCCTGAATTAGGAGCATTTGAGCATCTTGGATGGTTTTCCATGAGAACCAAGGAGAGCAGCAGGATGGGAATTCATTGATTCCAGAGATTAAAAAGCATCCCAGGAGTGCTGATCCCACGGCAGCTCCCAAAAATCCTCTGCCAGGAAAAGGCAGCAGCTCGGGAACTCCAGGATCCTTCCCCAGCTGTTGTAAATGCTCCCATTTGTTTTCCAGGTAAAACATCCAGAAAAAGGGAAAGTGGCGCTCCCTGCTCCAGCCGTGCAGCACGGAATCGTGGAATGCTTTGGATTGGGAGGGACCTTAAATCCCATCCCATTCCCACCCCTGCCATGGCAGGGACACCTCCCACTGTCCCAGGCTGCTCCCAGCCCCAATGTCCAGCCTGGCCTTGGACACTGCCAGGGATCCAGGGGCAGCCACAGCTGCTCTGGAAAATCCATTCCAGGGCCTCCCCACCCTCACAGCCAGGAATTCCTTCCCAATATCCCATCTAACCTTCGTCACTGGGAAGCCATTCCCTGTATCCAGTCCCTCTCCAGCTCTCCTGGAGCCCCTTTAGGCCCCGGAAGGGGCTCTGAGCTCTCCCTGGAGCCTTCTCCTCTCCAGCCCAGAGGTTTAATGCCGGTGGCCTCACTGGGGACAGAGATGGTGCCAGCAGCTCCCAGCCCTCACACAACATTCACGTCCCCTCGGAACCACCAACGGTGACAATTCCCAGCCTGGCTGACTCTGACAGAATCCCACTGGAATAAATCCAATCCTACAACTGGATGAGCCAAAGGAGCCCTGGTGCCACCCCCCAAGGACACCTCTGACCCCATGTGTCCCACAGGGCTCCAGCTGCTCCACCTTTTCCATCAGCTGGAAGCGCTGATGGATGTTTTAAACCACCAACTAATCCATAAAAACGCAAAAAGAAAAAAGGGAAACTTCCAGGGGAAAACTGCAGGAGGGACACAAAAGGCTGATTCCTCCGTACCAGCAGCTCACCTGCTTTCCAAGGAAGCTCCCAAGGAAGCCCTGGGGCCACGGAGCTGCCAAGCCCAATCCATCAGAGCCGGCTGGGAGCGCTGACCCCCCTGAACCCTGCCTGGATGTGCAGAACACAACATTCCAGAAGAAACACGGGCACGGGGAGAACTGGGAGCCATTTCTGGGACGGAATTCATGCAGATTTTATGAGCCCTTCTCTGGAGACGGCCTAAAAACGGCACAGGGTTTGTTTTCCCAATTGTTCCCAAGACTGAGGGACGTTTTTCCCAAACAGCTGCATCCTGGCTGTGGATGGGTTTGTCATTCCAGGATTTTATACCCATATTTATATATTTATATGTGGTTTTTATATCTATGCAGAAGAAAGTAGCATGTAATTATTATCCTATATCCTCCCAGACTTATTTGGGAAGAAACTCAAGGAAACCACCAAATCCCATGGCTGGCAATTAGGAAGCTTTCCATACGTGTAAGAAATTTGGGAAAAATGCTAAATGTATCAAGTCAGTAAAGACATGGATTTCACACTTAGGATGAAAAGATAAATCTGTATTTTGTGAGTGGTTTGGGATGGAAAAGGAGCTCAAATCCCATCCCATTCCACATCCTGCCATGGACAGGGATACCCCCCACTATCCCAGGTTGCTCCAAGTCCCATCCACCCTTAAACACTTGCCAGATATATTTATTATTGGAATAATTTATGGCAAAGTTCTTTTCCAAAGCCATTCAAAGCCCCTAAGAGAACAAAACATTGAATTTTAGCTCTTTTAGTGCCTATGGATCAGAATCCTTAAAAATACAGGTCTGGAAGAGGATAAACAGATAAAAAGCACCACTGGAATTCTGGCAACACCACTGCGGTATTCCCTAAGCCTGGAATGGATACTCCATGAATCCTTAAAACCTAAATTAAAATGAACTCCGCTGCATTGTTTGCATTTAATTAAAATTTTGGTTTAAAGGCTTTAGAGAAGCTCAGAAATTTCTGGGGGAAAGCCAGGAAAGGGGAAGGAAAAACCTGGAAATGTTGAGGTGGAAAGCAGAGGAATCAGGAGGTGGGAATGCAGCTTTGCTGGCTGTGACCTGCCATGCAAAGGGAATTTTCTTTGGAAAGGTGGAAGCCAGGGAAAAACTACATGTGGCAAATAAATATTCCCAAAGGATCTGTTCTGTTTCCAAACCCCATCCCTGTAATTCCACCTCACTCCACTTGGCTTTGGAATAAAAACAGCTCAGTGTGAGCTGTGTAACCGTGCTGGAAGTCCCCAGTTGCTCCATTTCCCCCAAATTTATACAATCCTGTTACACTTAAAAATCCAGCTGAGAAATTCCTGGGTTTTTATCCTAAATTGTTGATTTACAAGGGAAGAACTCCTGCAAAACTCCACTTCCCTGATGGAGAATCTACCACAGGAAGCTATTTCAGTGCTCCCTGTTTTCCATTCACATCATCTTGTTCAGCTCCAATTAAAGAGCTGTTCCCTGTGCCTTTTTCCTGGGAATCAGAATGCTTCCAGCCCACTTTGAAAGCTCCAAACTATTAAAAAAGAACCTATCAAATTCCCAAGTCCATATGTTTGTCTTCCCAAAGCTCTCCTTATTCAAGTGCGTTCCTCTCCCTCCTCCTCAGGTGGCAGATGGAGTAGTACAAATCTCACTTCCACACATCCCAGGGAAAGGAACTGAGTCAATCCAGCTCAGTTTTAAAGCTGTAGACACCAGGAATATGGGATCGGGAGGATGTGGAGCTGCTGGAGGGATTCCAAAGGATGGCACGGAGCTGCTCCAGGGCTGGAGCCCCTCTGCTCTGGAGCCAGGCTGGGAGAGCTGGGGGTGCTCACCTGGAGAGGAGAAGGCTCCAGGGAGAGCTCAGAGCCCCTTGCAGGGCCTAAAGGGGCTCCAGGAGAGCTGGAGAGGGACTGGGGACAAGGCATGGAGGGCCAGGACACAGGGAATGGCTTTAAGCTGAAAGAAGGTAGATTTAGAGGGATATCGGGAAGGAATTCCTGGCTGGGAGGGTGGGGAGGGGCTGGGATGGAATTCCCAGAGCAGCTGTGGCTGCCCCTGGATCCCTGGCAGTGCCCAAGGCCAGGCTGGACAGGGCTTGGAGCAGCCTGGGACAGTGGAAGGTGTCCCTGCCCATGGCAGGGGTGGAATGGGATGGGATTTAAGGTCCCTCCACCCAACCCATTCCATCCCTGGATGCAGCCTGGATGCTCCTCATTCCAACGCCTCCTGCCAGGCTGGCACAGGGCTGGCAGGAATCTCTCTGGACAAGGACAGCCAGCACAAATGCAGGGATCCTGCCAATCCCTGGCAGGGAATCCCTGCAGCAGCCACGTCCTCTGCTCCCAAGTTTCTGGCTGAGCTCATCCCACCCATCCTCTCTTCCTGCTCCCTCCCGTGGCCCACCCCAAACTCCAGCTTCAGGGATTTGCAGAGCACGAGGGAATTATGGAAAACTCATCCATGATTCCCAGTGAGGATAAATTATGGAGAGAGGAAGCTTTGATCCCAGGACACGGCCCCTTTGACGCAGATGATCCATGATTTTGGCACGGCTGGGAAGGGATTTACCTTTCTTCTCACACTGGGATGTGTTTTGCCAAAGAAAACTTGGAATCCTTTGATGCCACCTCTTTTGTGTCGGATTTATTGACTCGAGTCGTTGTTGTGGGGGACGCCAGGAGTGAAAAGTTTTCCAAGATTTCCTTCCTTTGAAGGATGGTCCAATATTAGGGGACTCAGCTGAGGATGAGTCAGACCCATCACTCCATGAAGAGGGACTTTGAACTATTGGAGATGATCTGGAAGCCCTCAAAACACAGGGAAAAACTTCCTAAATGATGGGAGAATCCCAACAGCAGCACCCTCATGGAATATTGTATGGATTGCAACTACTTTAGGTTTTATTGGATTTTTTTACTGGGAAAAACATGCAGTTTTTGCTTAAAAGAGGCAGGAAAATCACCTGAGCTCCTGACTGGGAAAGTGATATCCAGTTTTTAGACTGGAATTAAAAGAAATGTTAATTTCTCCAGGATTTCTGCTGAATTTATTCCCTGAAGTGAATCGTCCCTGGACTTCTCTGTGCAGCACAAAAAAAATCCAGGAATTTATTCAAAACTTCATTGTCCTCTCACTACATCAAGAGATAGAAATGTTTAATAGCAATTTATTTCCTGGCAATTAATTTAAAAATTAATTTTAAATGAATAAACACCGTCCTTTTTAAAAGGTCAACTATCCAAAATAATAATTAATCTTTCTGGTAATTTGTTTTGTTAATTATCAGTAAATGTTCAGTTTTCATGGAAAAAGAATTGGGAATTATTGGTAAACTTTCCATTTTCAAGGGGGAAAAGGCCCCTGTTCCATGGAAATGGTTTTCAAATTTCCAGGAAGACCCTGTCAGCTTGGATGGACACCTTGGAATTCCCTTGGAATGATTTCTAGCTTGGAAGGACACCTGGGAATTCCCTTGGAAGGATTTCTTGTTGCTCTGACCTCCTGCCAAACAACTCCGCTGCGAACGAGGCAGGATTTCCTTTTTGGGCATTTCCAACGGGATCATTCCTGTATAATCCCATTGTTTTTTTTCATTCCATTCCAGGGGAAACTGGAACAGAACTGGGAGGCCTTGGCATGAACAAAAATCCCCCAAAAATTCAGTGTGAAGAGTTATTGTGACAAATCCTAAGGCACCAACACACAGAAGCCCTCAGGTGCAATGTCTGTGCCTCGTTTGCCTCTTCCAGGTGGAAAACATCCCAACCACGGCATGGAGCGGCCGGGAAGAACAGGGAATGTGCCTCCAGCAGAGCAGCAGGGCCGAGGGATGCCCTCCATTCCCAGGAGCAGAGGGGATCCGTGTGGATCCAGAGAGATCGTGCCTACGGATGCTCCGGTGTTCCTGCCCCCTCCCCAGCTTTTAGGGAAAACCAGGCAGCAGAATGGAATCTCGCTGGGCTAGGGAAGAGGAAGGAGGTCAGGCCCCAGAGCCTGAGCTCCGCTGACCCCCTGCCCCGCTTTGCCTCCCTCCTTCCTCGCTCCTCCTCCGGCCTCCGTCCCCTCGGTCCTTCCCTGTTCACCGGCATTCCTTCATCCCTCTCTTTACCTTGACACTGTTTTTCCATCTGTTCCCCGCCTTTCCTGGTGTCTTTATTTACAGGGTCGCTCGGGGTCTAACAGAGCCATAAAAACACCTTCAGCAGCACTGCCAGGGCTCTGACGCTTTTCCATCCCAGCTCCCATCAGGATTACTCCCGGAGAGGGCAGGACCAAAGCTGCTGAACCAGCAGAGTCAAAACATCATCGGGAATGAACCTGCCCAGTCCCCATCCCAACGTCCCTCTGGAAGCGCCTTCCTGAAACCTGAAATGATTCCTGGGGCTCCGATTCCTGGGGCTCAGTCCGCAGCTCCGGCTGCGATTTTCGAGCAGCCGGGGAGTTAATCCATATGGAAATGAGCAGCGTGCATATGGCAGCGCTCCGCCGAGGACCCTCGGCTTTGTTCCACAAATGTTCCCGGCGCTGTTTTCCCGGGATGACGTCCGTGGAGTCATGGTTACAACAATGCCGCAGGAAGCATCCCTCGCCTCTCCCGCTCGGGAACAGCTGAGCCACGCACAGATCCCTTCCCCAGGCTGAATCCCAAATCCAGGGGCGGGTTTTGGAGGGGGCAGCCGGTGTTTTAATATCCTGGGAAGAATCCAAGGGAAATTTGCCCCCATACAGAGCTGGGATGAGCCAGGATGAGCTTCCCCC
>VZTI01001288.1:3247274-3314971 GCA_013397865.1 Struthidea cinerea | reverse complement strand
AAAAAAGTTACTCAGCACTTCCAAAGGCTCCCAAGACGGCTCCGAGCTCTCCTGAGTATTCTGCCACTTGTCGCAGTCCCCGTTCCATGCCACAAAGAACAACCAGCAACATTCCCGACTGGAGGGACACCCGGCAATCCCTGGAAGCTCCAGGAGAGGCCTTTGAACCTTTTTCCTGTGAGGTGTAATTCCAGCCTGCTCCCCATCCTGTTTTCCCTCATTTCCAAACCCGCTCATTTTCCAGTTTGCCAAGATATTCCTGGGATTAAGACCCAAATAACAGCTCTGGAGTGAAGATAAGAGACCCTTTTCCAGGCAGGAATCTCCATGGCTGGGCTTTCCTGTGGTTTTTCCCTCACAATATTCCCTCACAATATTCCCTCATAATTCAAAATCTGCATCAGAATTCCCAAACATTCCTGGGATTAAGACCCAAATTCCAGCTCTGGAGTACAGGTAAGAGACCCTTTTCCAGGCAGGAATATCCACAGTTGGGCTTTCCTGTGGTTTTTCCCTCACAATCTTTGCTCATAATTTGAAATCTCCATCAGAATTCCCAAACATTCCTGGGATTAAGACCCAAATTCCAGCTCTGGAGTACAGGTAAGAGACCCTTTTCCAGGCAGGAATCCCCACAGCTGGGATTTGCAGTGGTTTTTCCCTCACAATATTATCTTGTACCTCACGCTTTGTGTGCAATTCAAAACCTGCATCAGAATTCCCAAACATTCCTGGGATTAAGACCCAAATAACAGCTCTGGAGTACAGGTAAGAGACCCTTTTCCAGGCAGGAATATCCACAGTTGGGTTTTTCTATGGTTTTTCCCTCACAATATTATCTTGTACCTCACGCTTTGTGTGCAATTCAAAACCTGCATCAGAATTCCCAAACATTCCGGGGATTAAGACCCAAATTCCAGCTCGGGAGTGCAGATAAGAGACCCTTTTCCAGGCAGGAATATCCATGGCTGGGCTTTCCTGTGGTTTTTCCCTCACAATATTCCCTCATAATTCAAAATCTGCATCAGAATTCCCAAACATTCCTGGGATTAAGACCCAAATTCCAGCTCTGGAGTACAGGTAAGAGACCCTTTTCCAGACAGGAATCTCCACAACTGGGATTTGCAGTGGTTTTTCCCTCACAATATTTGTTCTTCTCTCGGGCCTTGTGTGCAATTCGAAATCTTCACTGGAATTTCAAAACATTCCCCCTTTTCTGTTCCCTGCTGGTCCTTCCTGAGAAGATTACTCCTGTCAATCCTCTCCTTCAGTTATGCAATTTTCTCATTTTTCTCATTCCTGAATTCACCTGTAATTTCCCCATTATCTGTTTTCAAAGAGGCTGCTTTGGGGTGCGTTGTTTTTTGGGGGTTATTTTGGAGTTAATGACTCCCACCCGTGCCTTTCATGGCAGAAGGCAATAATTAAAGTGCAGAATTTCAAGCGTTTTCTTGACACAGCCGTTGCTTTCCCATTATTTCCCGGTTTTTTTCCCCTCCACCACTGTTTTTAAAGTGATGAGCAAGTGACAGACATTAAATGTCACCGGGAACTGGAAATGACAGCAAAAGATTTGGGACTGAACCTACTCCAGGCCCCTCCCTGCCACAGCATCCACAGAATTCAAACTAAATTCAACTAAACCAAATTTGCTTTAAATTTGGTTTAGTTCAAATTTAAAACAAACTCAAAAAGGCCAACCCCCAAATCATTCTGTTTTCAGCTGTTTTTTCGCCCTTTCCACCTTTTATTTGGGTTTTAATCATCAGCTGAATGCCTGGGATGTGTCTGCAGTCAAAGATGCTCAGCCTTTGGCACAATTAAATTAAAAATTTAAATTAAATTCAATTAAACCCCCCCCAATTTCTGGTGAAATCTCCTTGAATTCCCAAGTTCTGACACTGACAGAACCTTTCTCAGTAAATCAGTGAGGAAGGCGAGGCTTCCACTGAAACAAAAGCAGGGAAAGATTCCTTGGAAAAACATCCCAACACTGCTACAACACCCACATCCCTCACCTTAAACCTTCAGAGTTCCCACAAAAACAGGTTTTAAGACTCCAGCAGAGTTGTTTAGGTTGGAAGAGACCTCTGAGAGCGATTCCAACCAGGAGACCCTATGGAAAAGCCCTGTCAGAAATGAATATTGTTAGACTTTAAGTAAAATCTGCTGATTCCTGATGATTGAAGAGGAGCAGCGCCTGCTTTTTCCAGCGTTGGAATTAACATCCAGCACTTCCCAAAGTCACCTCAAAGTCAAACTCAAACACACCCAACTGCAGGACAGAATGGAAATTTCCACCCATGGAAATGCTTAAAAAAAGGAATTATTTTAGTGGTGGGAATTTATTTTCCTTTATTAGGCTCTGCTGATTCCATTCCCCTAAAATAAGGATGAGTTTTTCTGCATGCAATGCCCTCTTTGGGGCAATTCAACCCAAAATCAGTATTTATTTCTTGTTTGTTTACAAGTGAACAGGGCGTGGGTGCTGGGACCTCCTTTAATGTGTAACACCCAACACAGGAAATAAAAATCCCTGTTTGATTTAAATATCAAAAAGGCAAAAAAACGTGTATATTTAGAGGTCAAAACTCCCAGTGCTCCCTCTTACAAACAGCACTGAAAATCCCTTTTTTTGTGTCTGGTTTTAGGTGTCTGGAGCATTTTTCCCTAAGAATTGCTGCTTGATGGAGAAGGAGACCCTCAGAAATTGCTCTTAATAAAGAATCCACTTCAAATCCTAATTCAATCTCCAAAACCACCCTGAATTAGTCCCCATTACTGCTGACCCAGGGAATTATCCAATCATTTGCTCCTGTTCCGGATTTGCTGGCACTGAACTTCGCTCCATATGGAGGCAACAGGGTGCTGCCAACCTGGGAATGAGGGGATTCCTTTCAAGGTAAGGACCTGCATCCACAGCAGCCAACAGAGAAGGGCAGATTCCAGCAGAAAGGATTCACAGCACTGGGAACTGGACAGCACTGTGGAGCAAAGCAGAAACTCCCAGGAACAGAATTCGCTCCCTTCCTAAATTAATTCTGTCGTCTCATCATGAACATGGAATTCCAACACTGGTTCATGTTGGGAGGGGCCTCAAAGCTCATCCAGTTCCACCCCACGCCAACCCATTCCATGATTCCATCATATCCTTACAACAGAAATGCCATTTTGAGGGATTTAAGAAGAGAAGCCGACAGAAAAAAGAAATAATCTTTGTGCGAATCCCTGAAAATGGTCAGTAATTTGCATAACAGAATTAACTAAAATTAGATTCCCATTTTTTCAGCGCGAATTCCATGACTTCACCTCACTGAATGAACTCCTGGGGGAAGGGACAAAGTGACCCAGGAAGCAGAGCAGCTTTGAACCTAAGACGAAGTAATGTCCTAATAAATTAAAGATAAAACAATCAAGGAATACACTCCTGAGGTGATACCTGAGCGGGAACATTCATCCACTGCCACTAAAATGCTTTAAAAACAAAATAAAGGCTTATTAAGGATGTGATGTTCACATTCTGGGAAAGTCTATCAATTGTGTCCAGAACAGAGTGAGGGATTATCCATAAAATTCTAATTAACCTTGGATCCAGGTCCTGCCTAACATAAAGGGCTGCTTTTATTCTGTTCTGTAAGACAGAAACCAAGCAATTGGATTAACAACACAAAGATTTACACTTCACTAAGAGAGAAATACAAAATCAAATCCTGCCCAGGAAAATCCTGCAGGGTTTTGGCATCGCAGAGTTGGATACACAGAATTTGGGAATACAGGCAGTAACTGGCACCATTTCCCACCACTGAAACCAGGTGAAAATTCCTCTGGGAGAGCTGCACCATTTGCCAGTTCCCCAGTTCCATAAAAAATGGAATTAAATAGGAATTTCCCAGATTTCACAGACCATTCATTTCGATAATTGGAATAAAGCAATCTCAGTCGCAGTCCAGTGCTGGACAAGACACAATTCCAACGGATTTTTTTTAAAATTCCATCCCTGTTCCATGAAAACATGGATATAGGGGGACAAGACTTCTAGGGGAGATTTCCTGCTTGGGGGATATAAAGGTGGCAGCAGCACCACCTCTCTGGAGAGAGGGCTTTGGGTGGGAGAGGGATGCCCACGATGGAGGGGATAATGGAATCCAGCTTTTCCAACAATCCGGATATCAAAGTTTGGAGAAGGGAGGCAGGAGAGACACAGCTGCTGCTCCAGGTTAAACAAGGAGAAAGTGTGATAAATAAAATTAGTTCACTGAAGGGACCTGGAGAATTAAAGTCTTTATGGAAGTCCATAATCTGCTGGGAACAGTCCCAGTGAGGATGGGAATGTTGTAGGACCAAAGAATCCTGGAATGGTTTGGGTTGGAAGGGACCTTAAAGCCCATCCATTCCCACCCCTGCCATGGCAGGGACACCTTCCACCATCCCAGGCTGCTCCCAGCCCCAGTGTCCAGCCTGGCCTTGGACACTGCCAGGGATCCAGGGGCAGCCACAGCTGCTCTGGGAATTCCATTCCAGCCCCTCCCCACCCTCCCAGGGAACAATTCCTTCCCAATATCCCATCCATCCCTGCCCTCTGGCAGTGGGAAGCCATTCCCTGTGTCCTGTCCCTCCACTCCTTGTCCCCAGTCCCTCTCCAGCTCTCCTGGAGCCCCTTTAGGCCCTGCAAGGGGCTCTGGGCTCTCCCTGGAGCCTTCTCCTCTCCAGGGGAGCACCCCCAGCTCTCCCAGCCTGGCTCCAGAGCAGAGGGGCTCCAGCCCTGGAGCAGCTCTGTGCCATCCTTTGGAATCCCTCCAGCAGCTCCACATCCCTGTGCTGTTGGCCCCAGGGCTGGGGCAGCTCTGCAGGTGGGGCCTCGCCTGATCAGGGCAGAGGGGCAGAGCTCCCCCTCTCCCGCTGCCCACGCTGCTGCTCCCTGGTAACACTCCTGACACGTTTAACATCACACCCTGGGAGTGCAGGATTGAGCAAAGTGGGATCCATGACTTTTGGAACTGCAGCCATCAATTTTCCAGCAATTATTCCCCTCCCTGACCTGCAGTTCAAACAACAGACACAGAAATCAGGGGCCTTTTGCCTCCCCAGGGAGGTTTAGGCTTTAATTACAGTGACTAATCAGCCTGGGCAGGGGAACTGTGACACAACAGATGCACCAAAACCATGGATTCTTACGGAAAAAAACCTCCAGGCAAAGCAGGGATGTGACTGCTCCGACCCTCCCTTCCCACTGCACTCTAACCCTCTCCAGCTTTTTTTTAGAGCGGCTCCAGATTTTATTCCTTTGGAGTCATGTGGGCCAACAGAGCCCGGAGAGGCAGAGGTGGGAGTGGAGTACAACTGACAGTGCAGAACATCCCAGCTCTGCTGCCAGAGGCTCCTTTTCCCTGGATTTACGGAGTACAATGAGATTTGTACTCACCTGCATAAAAAGGGGGCTTTAAATAGATAAATGAGTAATGGTTTTCAGAATAAATGTTCTTCTATGCTCAGAGCTGTTGATTTACTACTTGTACTACATTGTTATGGGGAGGCCTTCCAGGGCCTGGAGGGGCTCCAGGAGAGCTGGAGAGGGATTTGGGACAAGGGATGGAGGGACAGGACACAGGGAATGGCTTCCCACTGCCAGAGGGCAGGTCTGGATGGGATATTGGGAAGGAATTGTTCCCTGGGAGGGTGGGCAGGCCCTGGCACAGGGTGCCCAGAGCAGCTGTGGCTGCCCCTGGATCCCTGGCAGTGCCCAAGGCCAGGCTGGACACTGGGGCTTGGAGCAGCCTGGGACAGTGGGAGGTGTCCCTGCTCATTGTGGGGGGACTGGATAATCCCCGAGATCCCTCCCAACCCAATCTGCTCTATGAATTCCACAGTTCCCCACAGAAGTTCCCTGGAATTCCCACTGCACCTCTGTTGAGAACTGAAGACCACCCCGTGAGGGGTTTCCAGAAATGTTCTGATCTCTTCCCACCATCCAAAGCTGGTCCTAATTAATCCCAAACTTCCCAGCCTCACTCAACAAAGGATTCAGGCTCAGGACCTCCCAGCCTGCCCAGGGAATGGAGCTCAGGCCTCTCCATCCTCCCTCCGAAGCTTTTCCCTGTGCCCAGATCCTGGTTGTGTCCCTTGCTGCAGGTCTTGCAATTAATCCTTGCCCTAAGTGGGAAAAAGTTCTCTTCTCCTGCAATTTTCATGGAACTAAGAGAAAGCAACTGCCTGGAGAGTAAATAACACCAATTTCTAAATCTCCCCTGACGTTTTGCTATTTCTGCCTTTTTCTTTTCTGATGAAAATCTGACTTTGCTTCTGCCACACTTTTTCACAGCAAAATCCTGTAGCATCTCCTAAAATTAACCTGTGAAAACGCAAATTATTTGCTCTGAGGGTGTTTCCTCGGGCTGCTCTGATGTTACATTTTCCTTCCTGGACAGAGGTTACAAATGAAAATACTGCTCAGCCAGCCAAATAAAAAGATATACTGCAAGAAGAAGCAAATTGTTGTTGTGACAGATTACAAAAGCACAAAACAATTCTTTTTTAGTGCTGGAGGCAAAAATATCAATCCTCTCTGCTGGCCTAAAATCAAGATTTCAATACGAAAGCAGCTCCGCTTTCAGCACAAGGCCGGTGTTGAAGTGTGATGTGCACACGGAGATCATCCCCGTGAAATTGGCTCAAAACCCCCAAAAATTAATTAACAATTATAACTGGGAAGATGCAAACCAGATTAATGAATTCCAATTTGTGTTCTGGATGTTTTCTGCAGTAAACAAGCAGCACCAGGAGCGGTGTGGTTGTGATTCCTTGCTGGAATGCCTACGGAAAGCAGCCGTGAATCATCGGAACAGTCATGCTTCTCAAAGGGAAAAATCAGCCATGAACATGCTGAAATAACAGGGAAAATCAAGCTCTCGTGACTCCCGGCTTCCAGAATTCCCCACAGCTTCCAGGTGGTCCTTGGGATCTGACACAGAAGCAGCTTCACCTGACAGGTGTCTGCAGAGAGTCCCAAAATCCCATGGAAAACAATGGGATGGCCACTCCTCCAAGCAGAGGAAATTCCCCACGCTGGGCAGGATCAGCAGCCAAGATGAGGCAGCAATCTCCAAATTCCATATCCTTTCCCTCTTTTTTCCCACCATAATTTACACCAGAGCCTGGTTAGGTCAAAGAGAGCTTCCACAAACCTTTTTTCCATGATTTTGACTGGAAAACAACAAACCAGATACACTCGGTGCCCACAAATCCTGACCACACTACTCACTAAAGCCCCTCAGATACAAATAATTTCCATCTGCAATATGAATTATTCCATTAGGGAAAACTGACTAAAATCCCCAAATGAATTAATGGGATGACTGCGAACATCCACAATAAAAGAAATTAAAAATGAAACATTTCATGGAACCTGCAGGTTCCCCTCACGCTGTGCTGAGTTCAAAGCTCACCCACAGGCACTGAAGAGAACCCTTGGCCAACTGGGGTTGGAAGCAGAACAAAGAATTGGGATTTCTGCTGGAAATTTCTGGGTTTCAGCCTCGTTTTTATCAGAGGTCGACTGCCCACAACAACACAACTCAAATTTTGGACTGGCCGAATTTCCAATTCTTATTTCAACAACAAAACTGGAACAACCCTCACTTGGACTCCGTCAGGACACTCCATGGATATTTTCAGCCGTTAAAAGTTAATGCATTAATTGAAGGAAACTGGAAATTGTTTTCCCAAACTCATAAAATCCAGCTCCCCAAAACACAAAACACTGTCAGGGATCACAGGTTTAACCATGGTGCTTCCATACAAAGACATTTTGAGACTGAAGAAATAAAGCAATCACACTGCACTTTTCCACAGAATTACCCACAGGGAGCTTATTAAGGCACCAAAACCCAATCAAAAACAGGAGATGAACCTAAACACTTTTTGGGCTAATTGCTGGATTGGGTCTGCTACTGCTTCAAACACAGCGTGGTGCCCTGGAATATTGGTTTGCCAGGAAAGAAAACCCAAAAAACCCCTACAAACAGAACCTGGGCTAAGTTCAGCTTAAAAAAAAATATAATAAGAAAAGGGACTTTAATCTCTTCTCACTGATTTGCACTTTGGGATAATCCCTTGGGGACTCCAGTGAAACCTTCAGCGCAGGGAAGGGGATGGATGGGCTTTAAGGTCCCCTTCCACCCAAAGCATTCCATGAGGCTGCGATTTAATGATTCTCCTGCCAAGCTCTGCAGAGGGACAGCCTGGCACAGCTCCTCTGCACCCCTGAGCTGGCAGCACACGAGGGGGTGGGCTGGAAGGACCTTCAAGTGCCACCCCTGCCATGGCAGGGACACCTTCCACTGTCCCAGGCTGCTCCAAGCCCCGTCCAAGCTGGCTTTGGACACTGCCAGGGATCCAGGGGCAGCCACAGCTGCTCCGGGAATTCTATTCCAGGGCCTCCAAACCCTCCCAGGGAACAATTCCTTCCTAATATCCCATCCATCCCTGCCCTCTGGCAGTGGGAAGCCATTCCTGTCCCTCCATCCCTGTGCCAGGGCCTCCCCACCCTCCCAGGGAACAATTCCTTCCCAATATCCCATCCAGCCCTGCCCTCCGGCAGTTTAAAATCGTTCCCTCTTAACTTAAATCCTGTCTAACTGAGGCTCCTTCCCTCTGCACCAGCCTCCCTCTCCATCTCCATCTCCTCTCCCTCTGTCCCTCTGGACACAAACTCCTCTGGAGCTGCTCCTCACGCACATCCAGAGCGACCACTGGTCTTGCTCCCAGCTCCCAAATATCCACCCAAATACCCATCACCTGGGGGATGACCCAGCTCACTGGCTATGGAGCCCAGAGCCGCTTCCAGCCCTGCTGCTGTCCCCTGCCAGTGCAGAGCAGTGCCCCAGCTTCACCGGGACAGCGCTGGCCCTTCCCCTGGGCACTCACGCCCTGCCCTTGCCTGCCAGGACTCCAGCGGGCCGGTGAAGAGGGAGAACGGACACTGCCTGGATGCTGGGGAAGCCCCTGAAACCCAGAAACATCCAGCACAGACGATTCCTCCTGCTCTGTCCTCAGGAGACTCAAACTTGATGGCCCGGAGATTAATCTTGTGCGGGGAACGTAAATCCAAGGATAGCAGCGGGAGGCTGTCCATGTCACACCAATCAAAAGCAGTTCAGCCAAGGATTAGAGCAGTGCAACGAGGGAAAAGGCTTTAAAAGCTCGAGCCAGGGCCTTAAAAATATTGGAAAATATGAAGATGCACCCCACCGTTCTAAAAACTGAATGCAAGATTAGAAATGTGACATTTTTTCACCTCAGCTTGAGTGCAAATTCATCCACTACCTGCAAGGCCCGGCTTGGTAAAAGCAGGACCAAAAATAGATGTCACAGCTGATTAAATCCTCGGCTAAACAAATTGTCTGCAGGAAAATGCATTAGAGAGATGCAAGAGCAGCAGGACACTCGGATGAAATTGGATTCTTTGGATCATGTGTCTGAAGCATTCAAAATTCCCTTGTTTATCAAGAAAAATTAGCACAATAGGGATACTCTAGGCATGGAAACTCGATGCTCACACCTGAAATGTGGGGGAGAAACCAGATGGCTTTGAAAGGAAATTAAAAAACAGCATAAAACGCCCACAGGATTAGAATATAGAAGGATTTAGACAAGAAAACAGGCCTCTTTTAGCTAAAGTAGTTATGCTGATTGTCAACATTTGTTTGCAGGTATTAATAAAAAAAAAAAGAAAAAAATCATATTAGAGCAGTAGAAGATAAAAGTATTACCAGGAATAATGGAATGAAATGCAGAATAGAAGTGTGGATTATTAAAAAAACCTTCTAGACCACAGTATTTACTAAATATGAATAGTCCTGATAATTTGGTGTATTAAAAATACATTTAAACACAGGCTAGGTATTAAAAAATACAATAAATGAATATTATTATGATAAATCCTTCAGTGTTTAGCCAGGAATGACAGACTTTGGGATGAGGGGAAGGAAAACAAGAACAAGGAATTCTGAGTTCCTCCAAAGATGGTCAATTCTCTATTTGTATTATAGCCATACTTCCTATTTAACATAAATTTCAGGCTGTATGGAAATCGGATGGATCATTTCCAAAAATCACTTGGTGGTGCTGCTGAACGGATGACTAAAGATGCTGACAAATAAAGCAGCCTGAGAACCAAAACAGGATCTCGTTCCTATGAGACCTGTGACAGTTTTTCCATCCTGGAAAATACATTTGTGACAATTCCAGAGCAGGAATGGCTGCATCAGGTCCCTGTTATTCCTTCTGGTGCGCACTCATCAATCTCCAATTTTTTCATCGTGGCAGCGAGCCAAAAACCCTAAAACCAAATAACACCCCCCAAAAAATTGTATTTTTCAGCTCAATAATTGAACCTTTGTGACCAAAACATGAATTAATCAAGATCACACTTATTAAGCACTAAGAAGCTTTTAATCTTGGTTATTCCTTTCAGCTGAGTCACTACTAGAATATTTTCTTGCCTTCCTGAAATGATTAACGGTGGTGACCTTTCCCAAATTGGGCACGATCTTCCCCGCATGCAAAGTAAACCCACAAAAGCTTAATTAAAAGTGCAGCCCCAACCCAATCCACACAAAGAATCTCTGTCAACAATTAACTGAACATTAGGGAAGTCAAATAAAAAGGTGTGGTTGGTGGTGCTTTTGGTTTGAATTCATTTGTCCTCTTTAATATCCTGCTCGAGGCGGGAATTATCGGTGACAAAACCAGGCACAGTTCTCACATCAATTTAATTCAGAGCACGGAGCTGCACAGATCGATTGGCCAGCACCACAAAATCCTCCCAGCCCAGCTCCCAGATCCACAGGGAAGCCCTACGGAAGAGCAGATCCTCAGAAAAAAAACCCCAACACATCCCTGCTGCCTCTTCTAAATAAACAAATCAATAAAAGTATAGCCAAGCTCACCAGCGGAGCAGCAAAAATCAAGGGAAAAGGGATTTGAAGGAGAAGTCTGTCCCAAAAAATGGCCAGTGAAGGGACAGCTCTGAAACTCTGACTGATCACTGCTGGTTTTTTGTCTCAGGTAAAATTTGCTGGGATTTTGGGAGCAGTTCTCCCTTGGAGTAGGAGCATCCACTCAACTCTTACAAGCTACAGGATTCCCAACCCAGGGGGATGGCAAATGGGAACATCGGGGAATTCCCTACCCTGGGATCACACAGGAGTGGGAACTAAAGGGTCATTTGTCAATGGGAACACCAGATAATGGGACCATCAGGAAATTCCCTGCACTGGGATCACACCGGAATAGGAAATAAAGGGTTATTTTCAAGTTCGACAAACACCTTCTGGAGATTTCTGCATCCCTGTAAATCCCAAATGCCACTGAACTGTGTCTGCCTGGAAAGGTGACATATGTTACAATCCTCTGAAGTCTCAGGAATTCTTCCTTTGCCTTTGAAATGCAGCATTTCCATCCTGCAAACGCAGATCAAGAGATCCAGGATGCAAATGGGGCACTTGGAGCTGGGAAGAGCATCTTGGATCCGCGTGTGCTGTTCCCAGGATTGAACACTGATATCCCTGCTCTAATTCTTGTCCCTCTCGGAGATCTGCTTTTATCTCTCTTATCTCTTTTTAACCTTTCTCTGTGGTAATTGTATTTGTTAAGTCGTGTTAATTAAGGCTGCGAGCTCACCAGGGAACATCCTCCCCTTTGTTTTCCAGCTCCGTATCAGGCCTGGCAGAGGGACAGCAGCCTCAGATACTTGGTCCAACAAACATCCACGGAATTATGCGATAAAGATGGAGCTCCTGAAGTCCCCCTGTGTGCTTGGATCCAAACTTTTCTCCCCATAAACCCTGGTGCTTTAGGAATATAATATTACGGAATTAAAATTACAGCTTCTGGGGAGAGATTTTAATATTGACTAATAAAAAAATCCATGCTAATTAAATTGTGCCTCTCTCAGCCAAGAGCTGGTGCCTTTCAGAGGTCCACAGGCTTCAGCCCCTGAATTTGTTGTTTAGTTAAATGCTGGGTGTTTATTCTCTTTGTTTACAGCCAAACCCGCTGGATTTTCATCTCTGTGACAGAGTTCCTAAATTAGTGACCCTGAATTATTCATTAGCTATTTAGCCAAATGCTCTCCCCAAACCCCCAGTCGTTTTCAACTAAACAAAACCACATTAAATATTCTATTTTTCTCTCTAAACACCGCATTTTTTTCCCCAACGATTCCTTAAGGCATCCCTACTTTTGCCTGGAGTGATCCCAGGCTAAAAGGCAGATTTAATAATCTGCTTCACTTTCTTCTCTTCCCTTTCCTTGAGCCATGAATGGAAGTGGAAGCAGAAATGGAGCTCAGCTTGTTACCTCTGCAAAATCAAATCCACCCGACAGCGGCTGATTTGCCGCAGGCAGTGCCATTCCCGGTTTGTGTCACTGCTCCCCGGGACCATTCCCTTTCCAAGGAGGGAGCTGGGATGTGACAATGGCTGCTGCCACTCATTCCCAAATCGCTGCTTCCCCAGGGAATCGCTTCCCACCGCAGGACACCTGAATGAACGAACCCCGGGCGCTGGTTGCGCAGGAAATGTTTTCTTTGAAGCCTTGAAATAACTCGAATTTCTTTCTCTTTGCCTTCATTAAGAGAAATCAGAAATAAGCCAAGACCTGGCTTAGGAGAGCAATTTATCCTGAACAACTCGAAAATTAGATTTTTAACACTAAAATACAGTGGGAAGCACTAAATGAATACAAAACCCAACCAACAGAACGAAATGCCTGAGATTTGAATCTCCAGCTTGACCTCTCCAGTTGCCCCCAGTTTGGAGGCCCAGCTGACACCAGTTTTGACTGTCCAGTCACGGGTTTTGTAAATTTTAACTCATAAATTCCATCTCTTCGAGCTCTGCGAATATTTACTTCATATTGCCATGCATAAATAAATGAGTATTTAAAACACCAACCCCAAATATTTCTGAGCTTGCTTCCATCCCCATTATTTACACCATTAACAAAGCAGCTCTAATTACTGCGCTTGATTATTGCCTGCTCCTTAAAACCGCAGAACCATAAATGCTGGAAAAGACCTCTAAGATCAAGTCCCACCATTGATGTTCCTCTCCCACCCTCCAGCACTCAAGGAAATCCTGGTTTTCCATTTAATTGTGCTTCTGAGATTTAAATAATAAGGGGAAATAAGTTAATTAACAGCAAAATGAGTACAGAACCTGGTCTGAAATTTGAGTGTGAGAGGTATTTGAGTGTGAATGATGCCCAGCGACAGAGGTGATGGGCAGTGAGTGATCCAAATCAGGACTGACAGGAATTCTCCAACAATCCAATTGCCAGCCCCGCCCACGGGGAAAATTCCTCATTTTTCCATCTATTCTTACACAGTAGATCCATGAGCTTAATTCGCAGTATTTTTCAAGCTTTGCTTTGTGATTAACATCAATTTAAACCCTTTTAATGAAATTGAGCTTATTTGAGCCCAGCATTAAGCCCAAACCTGTTTCTCAAGCCCAGCTGGAGGCGATTCCGAGCGAGTTCCCTCCGAAGGGAGGGAGGGCCCTGTCAAAGGTGGTTAGTGGGAACATGTGAATTCCCAACAATACAAACGAACGCCACAGAACAACCCCTCAGGAGAGATTTCCATCCCACGGAGCCCTGACTTTTTCCCTCAACCTTCCTCGGAGACCTGGCTGTTGTTGTCAAGGAATCCCAGGGGTGTGGACTCCCCATGGAATTGTTCAAGGATAGGTTGGATGGACAGCCTGGGATAGTGGAAGGTGTCCCTGCCCATGGAATGAGCTTTAAGGTCCCTCCCAACCCAAACCATTCCAGGATTCCGTAATTTACAGAATTCAAACCCGTGACATCCCAATCCAAAGCTCCCAATGCATTCCAAGCACGGCTGAGGATTATTCCCATTCCGTTCACCCCGGGCTGACCAAACGAAGGCATTTACAAGTTGCTACAACAGCTTTTTCCCTGTAGAACAACAACTGACAAGGCCAAGACAAGCAGGGATAATCGGCTCCGGCGGATCCCGATTGCGGATGCAGACGGCAAAGCCGGAGCTGCTTCCTGGGAAAGGCTGTAAAAATAGCAAAGGCTGACATTTCAGGATTTTGCTCCTTCCTTCTGGAGGCAGCTTGAGCAGATTTCCATCAACCTCTGCTTGAAAAACCAGAGCAAAGTCTGAGGTCTGGGTGACTTGGGAAAGTGGTGTTGGAGGCAGGGTGGGAGAAGAGAATCTGATGTTTATAGGGAAGAAAAAGCTGGAAAATGGGCAGCAGCTGAGTCTGGATCCCAGACTGGAGCTTGCCAAGACGCTGTGCTCCGGGGAAGCCCTTCCAGGTCAGGTTTGTACAGAGCAGGGGCTGCCCATCACCCCAGTTCTCATTCCATGTGCAGCTTCCAGGGTCTCTTCCTCCATCCTGTCCCACCTCCTCCCTCTGGTTCCTTCTTTGCCATTATCCCAGCGGAATCACCTGGATCTCAGCACCAACGGGATGGTGGAGACATCTCCTGAGACAGCAGGATTGTTCCTCACGGATTCCTCTCAATATCGATGGATCTTTGTCTGCCCAGTATCAGTTACACGACAATGGAGTTGTCTGAGGTTTTTTGTGGGATTTTTTTTTGTGGTGAGGACATAATTCCTCCCTTGTTCCCAGCTGTCTTTGAGAGGAAAACCAAATCCATAAATGCTGTCCCTGGCTCTGCCTCAGAAATCCATTTGCTGCTTTTATCCATCTCCCGTGGAGCCAAAGGAGGCTCCAGATGAAATTGATATCAAATGGTATCAAACCCAAAGTCGTAATTTATGAGCACGCTGTGACCTCTCCGCGAGCCTGTTTACAAATGGATCCAGGGGTTTAATCCAACGGGAAGCTCCTGGAAAAGGGGAACACCGAGCCCAGTGCCAGCTGGCAGCAGCTCAATCCATAAAGGGGGTGACACCAGGGCCATTTGTCCTCCTGTCCCAGCCCTGACCTCCAGCAGCTCCACAGAACAGTTCGTTAGGAGGAGCCGCTCTGACAATCCCGATTTGAAAGGACACATTCCCTAAGGACAAGAGAGAGCTCTGGAAAACAGCCGGATACTCAGCTCTTGCCATCATTAATTTATAGCGACCCCAGTTCTATAATTACCACTTGCTTTCAAAACTTTCCTCCTTCAGTCAGCCACTAGGGAAATGCTCACATGTAAAACGCTGTCCAGCACTCCAGCACCACCAGCAATTCCAGGATAAAATGCCAGGTTTGGAAGATAAGGCAGGATGAGGAACACCAGTGTCTCAGGCTATGAATTTTGCTTATTTTCCCAAAGTTTTAGGATGTATGAACAGCACCAGGACCTGGATTTACTTGCCCTTCTCCCTTTCTCTCTTTGCTGTCCTGTGCTCCTTGTCAACCCCTTCCCAAAGTCCCACATTTCATATTTGAAAGTTTTCCATTCTTTTCCCACCTTCCTCAGAAAAAATACAAAATAAAAAAACACCTAGATAAGCAAGGGGATTGTTTATCCAAGCAGGATCAATTCCTGAGCTGGAAGGGACCCACAAGGACCATCCAGTTCAGCCCCTGGCCCTGCAGACACCCCGGAACTCCAGCCTGTCCCAGGGAGCGCTGTCCATGTTCCCACGGCTTGGTGCATTAACAACTCCAATCAATAACACATCATTTGACTTCCCGAGCTTTTTTAAGGAACAGAGGTCTGAAAACACCCTCAAACCTACAAGGCCTGGATGTCTTTGAACGTTGCTGAGCTCCCTTAAACCTCGTTTTTGTAGGATGAGCTCCGAAATACACCGGGCTCAGCTTCTCCAATTAGCTCAGGAATAACGAATCCAATAACATGGAAAAGCTAATTTCCTGTTACTGTCAGGGAAGGAAACTTTCACCTAATGAAGTTGTCCATCACTCTGCAGTTTTCACCTGCAGGGCTCGTTAAAGCTTTTGGAAACAGAGCTGCAGCACAAAACATTTTAAGAATATACAGAAAATCCTAGGAAAAAAAGGAGGAGAAAAGGGGGATCAGGGGGGACCTTGTGGCTCTGCACAACTCCCTGACAGGAGGGGGCAGCCGGGGGGGGTCGGGCTCTGCTCCCAGGGAACAGGGACAGGAGGAGAGGGAACGGCCTCAGGCTGGGCCAGGGGAGGGGCAGGGTGGAGATCCAGGTAATGTTTTTCATGGAAAGGGCTGTGATCCGTCGGAACAGGCTGCCCAGGGCAGTGGCGAAGACAGGGCTTGGAGCAACCTGGGACAGTGGAAGGTATCCCTGCCCGCAGCAGGGGGTGGGATGGGAGGACTTTTAAGGTCCCTCTCATCCCAAACCATCCTGGGTTTATGACTCCATGATCCCCTGATCCCTGTGGAACCCATGAGGCGACGCCAGACAACCCAAGTAAAACCCTGGGATTAGACAGAACCAAAAAAGCTGGAAAAGACTAAAAAAACCCAAAAAGGGATCAGGGAGTGCAGTGAAGCCAACCCACAGCGCATAAATTATGATAAACCAGGAACGTGTCTGCCACAGTCTGTCCTGCCAAGCAAGCGGAGCCCGCGAGAAGCCAAGAGTACATCCCAAAAACAGCCCGAACGCGGGGATGCTGCCACAAGGGAAGTCCCACACAGCAACACTTCCAACAAAGCCAAATCCAACAGGAAAACCTCCTGGAGAAACCGTTCTGCCACAGGAAATTTCATTTCAGTTAAGCCCGTGCGTGAGGGCTGGAGGTCAGGGATTCTCCAGGCAGGCCTCAGCCACCACAGATCCTCTGGGAATGTTTATTCCTCAGAGATCAGGACACTGCAAACATTTAAAAACTTATTTCAAGGGATTAAACCTTATTCAAAGGTATTAAAACCTCGAGAAATAATTTCACTGAGAAGGAATCTCCTCCGTTCCTCTCTCCCCTTCCCAGGGAATGCCTGAATCCATCAAACCCCAGTTATCATTAATTCAAGGATCTGTTGTATTTGCTGGAATTTTGAACAGCTGGGCACTCTTTTAACACCATCTTTACCCACATATGTGGCCGGGAGATGAAGGAAGTTGCTCCTTTCTGTTTTCCATGGGTTTAGCCAGGGCTGGGAGCCAATTTCCCTGGAGAGAGCAGATGCAGGGATGGCACAGCTGGTTCTGTGTTTGTTGTGTGGGCTTGTTTCTGTCTCCTCCTCACCTCCGTGTCCTTTGCAATCCCTCCTCCAAGTGCTGAGGCATTCTCCTTGGAGATGGAGACAGATGGGAGAACATACTCAGCTGAGAAAAAGTGAGGAACCTTCTGCTTCCCCCCCATCCTTCTCCCCATTCCCTTCAGCTTGTTTCTCCTGGAATTTTCAGTGGAGAACTGAGCAGCACAGTGTGTCCAATCCCAGCCCCGGGCTGGAATGGAAGCCGCAGGAAGCACGGGAATCATCCTGTTTTTTCCAAACTGGGAAAAGAAGCTTGAAATCACATCAACAGAGGGTGAGAAACACAAGCAGAGCAGCTCATCAAAGCACAGACGAGGGTGTTTCCAACACTGGGATAGGGAATGCATCCTGCTAAATATGGAGCGGAGTGGAAACGGCTCCAGCAGCACATCCTGAAGAATCCTGGAATCGCCGAGGCTGGAAAAGACCTCCGAGATCGGCATCACCCAGCACTAGTGAGAGACACCGCGTTTGTCTCCGAAGCGGGAATCGGCTCCTCCAGGCCAAATCCTGGGAGAAGGTGGCCAGGAGAGCTTGGATTTGGGATCCTGGAATGCCAGCACAGGGCAGGGCCACCTCAGCAGAGAGGGACATGCAGGGGGTGGCACAGG
Organism: Struthidea cinerea; assembly: GCA_013397865.1. Classification (NCBI taxonomy): domain Eukaryota; kingdom Metazoa; phylum Chordata; class Aves; order Passeriformes; family Corcoracidae; genus Struthidea; species Struthidea cinerea. Next base: position 3,297,167 of record VZTI01001288.1, on the reverse strand, counting down.
GAGCCCCCAGGAGCACCTCGGCTCCTCCAGCACCACCAAACCACGGGAGAAATCCATGGATCTTATCAACTCCAGGAACCCACCAGGAGCACCTCGGCTCCTCCAGCACCACCAAACCACCAGAGAAATCCATGGATCTTATTAACTCCTGTTCTCCTCAGCAATTCCAAGTAAACACTCTCCAAAATTCCCTCTTTCTGAAGCACATTCCATTCAATTCTCTCGTATTTGTCTCCGTGATCATAAAACCCAACACGACAATTTGATCATTTCCATGGCCTCCGTTAAATTTTGCAGCTTCCAGGAATTCAAGAGCTCCGTTGTTACTCACCAGGCTTGGAAAAATCTCAGCTGGATTGTGCCATCTTATTGAACTCCCTGAATTCCACCACGGGAGATTGTTGTGCCATGAAAACAGAGCATGTTTTCCAAAAAAAATGATGGATATAAAACACAATGATTGACAGTCGATACTAGATTTTAAAAAGGAAATTCCTGGCTGTGTTTTACTGCACTGAGGGATAACCAAGAGGAAAAGCAGAGCAAAATTTCCTAATATTTAATTCCTGTTCCGTCCTGTAGTTTCTTCATCAGCAAGGCTACAGGTAATTATCAAACTAACGAAGCTAAATGTGAATTAATTTGGGGAAAAACCCAAAAAAGTCTGAATTAAGAAAAGACAATCGACATCATATTGTAGAAATCCCTTCTTTAAAAGCCCAGCAGAGCCTGAATAAATAAAAACGGAACAAACATTCCCAAGATCCCAGGAGGGCTTGGGTTCACAGGGACCTTAAAGCTCATCCCACTCCCATGGGCAGGGACACCTCCCACTATCCCAGGTCGCTCCAAGCCTGTCCAACCTGGCCTTGAGGAACTATTGATAATTTTGAGGATAAATCCAACAAAACAAAGGAATCTGTGTTATAAACTGCAGAGTGCACTTGGGAAACGCTGAATTTTGGGATCTTCCAAGACATTGCTGGGAAGGAGCTTGCTATGGGTGTAAAATGGATGATCTGAAGTTCTTGCTTGGCGAAAATAAGATGGAAGAGGTGTAAAAATCAAAGATATTTTAAAAACTGTTCCTCTGGAATCCTCAAGATATGGATGGGGTGAGGGAGAGGAGATTGTGGGATGTGGAATGGGAATATGCTGGGATTTGGCTGGCAGGAGAAAGAGCTGAGGACCATCTTCAGGAGATACTGCTCCCTCCCCAGTCACTCCAAAGGAAACCCTCCATTCCCAAAATTTCCATGGCTTCTGCCTGCCCTCTTCCCCAAAAAATCCCCCCAAAATGCACCAAGGGATATGAATTATCAAAGGAAGGAGGAGCATATGGAATTCTGGGATCTCTGAGGCAAAACTGACAGATGCAAGACAGGAATGAGTCCGGTGGATTGTGGTGGAGGAAAATCCCAAAGGCTACAGAGGTTTTGTGCTGTTATTTTATGGGAATGAGGCATCTGGAGACGGGATCCAGGGTTTGGAGCAGGCAGGGATGAGGCTGGCACAGGTTCGGAGGTCACTGTGGTGACATGTGGATCATGGCCAGTGGGAACTGCCTTTCCCTGAGGAAAAGAACCATGTGGATCATGGAAACACTTGAATCATGGCCTCATTCTTAAAAAAAACCCTCAGCATTTGCTTTCCTTTTCTTTTCTGGGCAAGATCTGCTGACTGGATATGGGAGCAGCCTGTGGTGACACAGATCCCGTCAGCAGCAGCAGGAGAAGGGAACTGCCGTGTACTCAGCCAAAAATGCAGGAGAAGGCCTGGGAAAGGCAATTATTTAAAAGGGAAAGAGGAATGAGGGGAGGCAGCAAATCGAAATTAAGAAAAAGGAGCAGAAGATTCCTCACACAACGGCATCGACGTGGTGGAAAACGCTCATTTCCTGCCCCAAAGTGAGGAAGTTCCCCGGTTAGGAGGCTGTAAAAGTCACAGATTCCATAAAACCCAACATGGATTAATGCCCTGGCCTGGCACTGCCGTGTGCTTGGCATTCAGTGCCCGTTTATTCCCGAGGCAGCTCCTCTGCTCCCCAGCTCCCACAAAAGGGCACCTTACGTAAGTGGCATTTGGCCGAGCACAGGTGAGGCTGCTCCGTGCCCTGCATCCCAATCCCACAGCTCCTCACAAATCCAGGGGCTCAGCTGGACCCCCCTGCCCACAGCACACCTGGAACACCCTCCAGACACTCCAAGGGAAACATTTAATTTAAATTGAGAAGGCAGCTGGGCCTGGTGTGTGGTTTGTGCTGAGGGTGTGCTCACGCTCCAACGTTCTTGGAACCTTTTTACAGGTGGTTTTCTCCATTTCTACAATTGTTTCTTTCTTATCTAAGCTCAAAACTGTTCCAAATCACCTGATATTAAAAACTTCTAAAAACTGAGTTGAAAACCTTCCCTTTTTTCCCATTCGGAGGGATCCCACCTCCTTCACAAGTTGACCCAAGTTCCATCTCCAAATGAAATACCCGAATTCTTTTTTCACCAAACCATACAGATGCTCAGTGCTGAGCCTGGCCACATCCTGCTCCCCTGTAATTCCCATCTGGACCATCTCTCCCTCGTTTCTCTGGATAGGCTGCTGGGATCAGATGAGCTCCATGACAGATGTTCCAGGGAATTAATGCGAATAACCCTAAACACCAGTGACTCCAAGCAATTAAAATCCCGAAGAACACTCTGGAGCTGCTACAGCTCGTAACCAGCTTGAGGTCGTTATTACTGCTTGGATTTAAATAAAAAACCAAGAAAAGCAGGGAATCTGCACGATTCCAGAATTCTAAAGGAATGGCAAAGTAATGGATAGGATTAAAAAATTCACATTACTCAAAGTTTTCTGGTTCAATTCCCACACTCAACCGGTGCATATTTAAGGAGAGTTTTGGGATTTAAAAGGTGGATCGTGCGAGGCCCATCCAGAGGAAATTTAGGAAATGAACCAGTCAGATCCTCATGGATTTTCCTGCATTTTATCTTCTGATGGCTGTTTATGGTTTAAGGAGGATAAGTGACCCTCAGGGGCAGCCCCAATCAGCTGTAATGGCACCCAAATTGACTATTTGGGGTTAGAAATTTGTGGGGAGGGAAAAGAAGACTCTCAGCCAGGATTCCCTAGGAAAAAAGGTGGAAAGGAGGGAGATTTGTAGCCAGCAAAAACTGTCTCAAAGCCTTTGCCAGGATTTAACTCCGAGAGTGCCCTGCTCAAATTGCCCTGTGCTGAGAGAGTGATGGAAAAAAACACATCCTGAAGGCTCTGAGATGAATTCCTGGGCTCTGAAATGTGTTCTGAGATGGATTCATGGGTCCTGAGATGAATTCATGGGCTCAGAAATCAGTCCTGAAATGAATTGATGGGCTCTGAAATGAATTCCTGGGTTTTGAAATGAATTCATAGGCTCTGAGACGAATTCATGGGTCCTGAAACGTGTTCCAAGATGAATTCATGGGCTCTGAAATGGGTTCATGGGCTCTGAAATTAATTGCTGTCTCTGAGATGAATTCATGGGCTCTGAAATGAATTCCTGAGTTCTGGAATTATTTCATCGGTTCTGAAATGAATTGATGGGCTCTGAAACGAATTCACAGCTCCTGCAATGAATTCCTGGGCTCTGCGATGAATTCCCGGGCTCTCACACACAACCACACCGCGCCTGGGAAAGTTGCCGGCTGCTGCCTTTGTTCCCAGGAATAAAGGGCTGGATTTCTCCGGCTCTCAGGAATAAAGGGCTGCATTTCTCCCGGAGAACAGCGGCTGAATGACAACGCTCAGGCCCTGCATTAAACATCCCTTGGCTGCCTCTCTGCTCTATTCACTGCCAGGAGAACCCGTGAGCGACCCGCGGCTCGTCCTCCCCAGTTCAAACCACAGCTACACTGGTGTTAAACCCAGTTTAAACCCAGGTGACGCCCGGCAGACCTTACCATGTGTGTGCCACCGTGAAGCGACGGCGCTGGCGGATGCTTTTATTCACCAGCAACTTTCTGAAAAAGCAGGGAGAGTTCCTGGGCGAGCTGCGAGGAGAAATCTTTGGCGACGTGGGTCTGTTCCCGGGCAGCTTGGGCAGCTCCAGCTCCAGTTGCATCTGCTCTTTGAAAGTCCTGATGTAAACCTCGGCCTCGGGAGTGGCGAGCTCCCGGGAAGGCTCCCTGGCCGTCATCGCTGCGGCGCCGGGCGAGCTGCGAGCGCTCAGGGCTCGCCACGGCAGCGCATCCCCCGAGCCCCGGCAACGCTGCCCCCGCTCACTCACCGGGCTGCGCTCCAAAGGCAAACCCCGCCTGGAGCGGCATGAACGGGAGGGCGATCCGGCAGCGCTGCCACGAAGCCCCGCTCAGCCCGCTTTCCCTGGGAAGGTGCTCCCGGTGCTGCTGTGCCAGCGCTGGCGGGGCCGCTCACGGCACGTTCATCACCCTCGGCTCCAGCATGCCGCCCTCGCCGGGCGGGAAAAGCGGCGGCCTCCCGGGAATCAGCGCCGGGAGCCGCGCAGCCGGCGCGCCCCGCTCCGCCCGGGGCTCGGGCCCAGCCTTTCAGGGAGAATTAGTTTTGCCCGCACCGCCGTGGCTCCACCCAGGCCGCGCTTATTGGCTCGGGGTTACCGGGACGGCCGGACTCCGTCCTGCCCCGCGGGGAGCGTGCGGCATTCCCAGGGAATTCTAACCACCTGGCCAGCGTCCCCGCCTTGCTCCCGGGCTCACCCGGAGAGATCCCCGGCTCTGGGAGCGATGGGAGAGCACTCAGAGTGGAGAAAAAGGCTAAAAGGGAGCAAAAACAAAGGCAAGGAATAGTGTTCTGCGGGAACAAAGCACGCAGGAATTCCTGCTCCGTGGACAGGCTCCACTGTCCTGGGATGCAGAGCCAAAGGGTTAAACCACTGCCAGGTGAAAGGATGGGGAGCTGGCAGCTCCCTGCGAAGTTAATTCCAATCAGTTTAGGATTCTATGTGTCTGTCTAAAACAAAAAAAAACCCAGGAATTTTAGCTCTGGATGTAAACACAACAAAAGCAAGTCCTACTCTTCCGAGAATAAAAAGCGACATTCAGGGAAGGAAGTCAAAGACCAGAAGCTGAGCGTAAGAGCACAATAAATCCCTGAGGGAGGGGCAGAGCACCTTCTAAACTGGTCAAAAACAGGTGACCAAAAACGCGAATACAAGAAACGTTTTCGAAGCAGGAGGAGACAGGGAGAGCATGTGGGGAAAGTTCTCTGACTGCACGGTGCAGGCATCAATTCCACAGCAAACCCGTCCTTTCCAGTGGGGTTTCCCTCAAATATCCCAAAACACTTGACAGGAACACCACCGTGCCTTCCTCAGCTGCCAGCAAAGCTTTAGCACAGAGAACTTCTCTACAGAGCAGCTCCCACCCAACCTGCCCTATTCACCATGCCCAGGTATTACAAACCGAAATATCCCAAAATATCTGCCCAAGCCTCACTCAAGGGCAGTGGAACCGCAGTGGGATTTAATCCTGACAGGTTCAGGCAGCAGCAGAATGGGAATATTGGATGCTTTAGGAATTACGACGTGGTAGGCTGGGATCTGTTATTCCACTGACAGGCAGGGAGAGACAAAGGGAAGCTGGGGAGCTGAACGGGGAATCAAACCCACACAAACGTTTTGAAGCTGGAATTCCTAACAGAAGTAAAACCTGGAATTCCTAACAGAAATAAAAAACGGAATTCCAAACAGAAATAAAAATGAACTTTCTAACTCTGATGGGATATTGGAGAGGGTTTCTGAGGATACATCTGCCTTTTCCTAAAGCTTTCCAAAGGGCAGGGGGAACAGAGGGAAGTCACCCTTTAAGAGCACTAAAACTCTTTTCCAACGTGTCCATTAAGAGAGCGCTTCCCATCATCTGGACATCCATCAGCTGTAATGAACTGGCAGCCCCACAGCCTGGATGAGGTCCTGTGGTGAGATGGGCACAGAAATGCCAGCAAATGGAGCTGATGAGAAGGGAGAAGGAGCCTGGGGGAGGAGGAAAGGCCCCATTCCCTTGGGAAAGCAGAAAGAGTGGAACACCAAGCACCACCCATCCAGGGAGCCCAACTGCAGGGGCTTCTCCAAGCTGAGGTTGCTTGGAGCACTGTGAAGGCTGACCCTGAGCACAGGAAGGTCCTTTTTCCCAACATCTTGCAGCTGCTGGTGCCAATGGATCCGTATTTCCCTGACAAAATTCCCTGGGAAAGGTCCTAGCACAGCTCTCCCGGCGTTCCAGCTCCCACCCTCATGCTGCCAACTCCTGGCGTTCCACACACACAGCAGCGACCCTGCAGCCAACATCTCCCTATTCTCCATGGATTTACAGCTTGGAATTCTGGCCAGACACGCTGCTTTACTCCAGGACGAGCCAAAAGGAGGTGAGAAGCAGACACTGGAGCTGACTGGCAGGAAAGCCTGGGATCTGAAAATCCTGGCAGGAATTCCCACAAAGGAATTCTGCTGTGTTTGCTGAGGTTACCACCAGCAACAGGAGAGATGGCAGAGAGTACCCAGGGCATCAGAGCTTCTGGGGGGGTCATGGAATCATGGAATGCTTTGGGTGGGAGGGGCCTTAAAGCCCATCCATTCCCACCCCTGCCATGGGCAGGGACACCTCCCACTGTCCCAGGCTGCTCCAAGCCCCAATGTCCAGCCTGGCCTTGGGCACTGCCAGGGATCCAGGGGCAGCCACAGCTGCTCTGGGCACCCTGTGCCAGGGCCTGCCCACCCTCCCAGGGAACAATTCCTTCCCAATATCCCATCCATCCCTGCCCTCTGGCAGTGGGAAGCCATTCCCTGTGTCCTGTCCCTCCAGCCCTTGTCCCCAGTCCCTCTCCAGCTCTCCTGGAGCCCCTTCAGGCCCTGCAAGGGGCTCTGAGCTCTCCCTGGAGCCTTCCCTTCTCCAGGTGAGCACCCCCAGCTCTCCCAGCCTGGCTCCAGAGCAGAGGGGCTCCAGCCCTGGAGCAGCTCCGGGGCCTCCTCTGGAATTGTTTCCAGCAGCTCCACATCACTGTGCTCCAGGGCTGCAGGTGGGGTCTCACCTGAGTGGGGCAGAGGGGCAGAATCCAGTGCAGTCTCTCACCCACCAGCAGCCCCAATCCTTCTCCCAGGGCTGTTTTCCATCGGTTCATCCCAAGCATGGAGTGACCCTGGGAGTGCAGGGCCAGGTTTACAAACGAAAATGATCCACAGGCAAATCCCTGTTCCCTGAACACCCCAGGAACACCTGGGACTGCAATACCCTGTCCATCAGCACAGATTATTGTCTGCAGTCCAAGGTAACAATTCCATCAGAAAAGGGATCAGAAATATGAAGGAATTGTTGAGGAGGTGGAAATGATAATATAAGGAAAGTGCCTGGCAGGAAAATGAGACCACTTGGAAGAAACAGGACAATTAAGGAAACTTTCAGCAGTTTAAGTGCACTTGGGTGAGATTCCATCCACGCTTCCAAACTCACTGAAAAGTCTGGAAGTGCTGGAAGTTTTAATAAATTCGATTAAAATAACTGATAGGGTGGGAAACAACATTTCCAAGCCCGCAACTCCTCATCAAAAGCTGATCTGGAGGGTGCTGAGAGCAATTGCTAAGCAACGAGAACACATCTTTTTTTCTTTAGCAGCACCATTATTTACCTGTTCCCAAGTCCTGCTAGCCAGGATGGAATAAAACCCCAGGGAAAAGGGAATTGTGAAGTGTCCTACACGCTGCAGTAGCAAAGGAAAAGCTTTTAGCTGACTTCTCACAGCACTTTCAGCCAGGGGCACAGTAACTGGCCAGAGCACATTTAGATAGAAACAGTGAGAAACTCCCCTCCCTTGCTCCAGTCATTGTTCCATCCATCCCAAAGGCATCCCAAAAAGATGGATCCCGCCAACCCAACAGCAAATTAATTACAGAAATTATTGAAAAATTTATTTCAAGGGATTGTGCTTTGCTGGTGCTGCTCGGACTTTTTTCCAAGCAAGGAAACCCAGGGAAAACATTTTTAATCAAGTACAAAGCCTCCTTTCCAGAAATCCTGCCTGACAGAATTCTCTCTTTACCAGGAAAAATAAAATCTTTATCAAACTTGGAAACAATTTGAAAATTAAGATTATTCTTTATAAAATATAAACCACGGATCCTCTCTGGGTGTTTTAATTGCTGTTCAATAATTTGTTATTTAATCCATGGAATATCCATGTGCTCCTGGAGCAACAGGGGCTGTTCCTTCATTAGTCCTGGAAGGGCTTGGAAGGTCCCTCACCCACATCAGATTCCTTGGCTTAAATCAGGCACAGGGTTGGAAAGGCCAGGAGAGATGGACAATTCCAGAACATTTACTAAAGCTGAGGATGCACAAGGGAAGGATTCAAACCCTTAAAATGCCTTTTAGACTAAAATGAGACCACATTTGATGGGAAATAAAACCATTATTGGGCCAGGACATTATGGAATTTCATAGCACTGTCCCTGCTTAACGTGGACTTCTGCCAAATGGGTTGGGAAAGGATCCACGGTGGATTTCCAGGAGAGAAACTCCAGGAGCCAATCAGCTCCATTAGCTCTGGGAGAGATGAACGTGAGCCTAAAGAGGAGGCAGGGAAATCAGCCAAAGCACATTCCCGTTAGGAAATAAAAGGAAAAGAGGAATGTCTGCCTTTGGGAAGGGGTGGAAAAAGGAGATTTTGAGGAAAAGGGGAAAAGCAAACCAAGCTAAGGCAGGAAAAAGCCCTATAAAACAACAACTTTCTCTTGGACTAAAGCCACACAGCAACTGGAGAGAAAAAAGAGGGAATGAGAAGGAATGAGAGAGTGGAGAACACGGGAACAGCCATTTGTACTGGAAAACAACTCAGTGACACAGACGGCAGCAGAGGACGGAATAAATCAGCGGTGGAAATGTCACAGGACTGACAGGGATGTGATCCTCAGCTCAGCCCCTGAGGCAGCAGCTGGAACTGCCAGGATGAGCCAGCACCGGGAATAAATCAGAGCAACGCCGGGAATGGGAGACAGGCAGAGATGTGAGGGGGGAAGGAAAAGAATCAGAGAGAGGAATGTCTGGAGCAAGACAAGGAGAACATCAATGAACTGTTAGCTGGAGAAGGGAAGCAGCCGGGAAAGGGATGCCAGGGAATGGGGCTTTAACGGGGACCTGGAAGTGGATTAAAATGTAAGGATAGGGAACGACAGGCAAGGCTCTGAGTGCGAGCAGTGGCTGGCAGGAGAGAGCTGAGAAGGTGGCAGCGATGTGGAAAGGAGAGCTGGGAGCAGCACTGCGAAAAGCTGGAAAAGATTCCAAGGAAATCCAAAGCTGTAGGGAAGGACGTGCTTGTGGCACAGAACCGAAACCTCTGCAGGATGGAGCAGCTCTGGAGACACAACAGGAGTGGAGGAAATGGAAAAGAAAGGAGAGAGCAGGGAAGGGACTGACACAAGAGGAAACAATACAAAATAGAATTCATTTTTCCCTTACTTCCCTTCCGTCACATCCAAGAGATGCCCCGTGTCCATCCCACTGGTGGCTGCCACTAATTCCATCAGGGACAGATCAGTCTTAGTTAATTCCACTCCATCCTAGTCCCAGTTTTACTGCAGCTCCCTGAGAGTAGCAGCAAATCTGCTGCTAGGCTCGACCTAAACACCCGACTGGCATTTTAACCATCACACCAAACTCTGGCGGGTTAAAACAGTGATTTCACCTGAAAACCAGGAATTCACCACTGGAATTTGAGCTGCACTGGATCAGCCACATCCCCCTGCAAGGCAGGAAAGCAAAGCGCCCCTTCCAGAACACACAAACCAATCCCAGGGTTTAACAGGAACAGCAAAGAAACACCTGGGAGCATCATCTCCTCATCTGTGACAGGAGGCTGAGGATGTTTCCCAGAGATAATGTGGATCTCCCATCCCTGGCAGTGCCCAAGGCCAGGCTGGATGGGGCTTGGAGCGCCCTGGGATAGTGGGATCTCCTCCCATGGCAGGAGATCCTTAAAATCCCTTCCAGCCCAAACCAGTCTGGGATTCTATACAATAAAATCTTCAACCCCCCCTTAATAATCTCTTTTTAACAGAAGGCTGAGCAAATCCCAGGAAAATCTCTCCAGCCCAAAAGCAGAAGGTTTCACGGTGCTCAGCTGGTTAATTTTTAAGGAAAAACTCCCCGAAACCACCTGTCTTTGCACCTGCTGCCTCCCAGGCTGAGCTCCTAAAGGATGGCTCCATGACAGAAAACTTCAAATTACATGTTTAGGATTTTCCTCCTCCTTCCCTGAAAGTTTGCTGCTGCATGAGAAGCAGGAATCCATCACTAATTACAGGTTTATATGACAAATTCCTCACGTTTGAGAGGCAAAAAAAATTAATAACAATCCACTGTTTTTAGATCCCTGTTGGGAGATACGGTTTTTCTGTATTTAATAATCTAAAATTACACGTTTTGGATGTCCATTGCCACAGATTTAGAGGAATTTTTGGGAAGGCAGCCTCTCTTTCTGATTCCATAAGTTTTCCAGTATTATAACACCCAGTATCTCAACAAGGCCAAGAAGGCCCAGAATATTTCTCAGATCAGTCCCAAAAAATCAATTCCATCTTTAGGAAACATTCCCTGGGAGCTGGGAGTGGCTGGATGCTCATCTGCTCACCCTGAATTAATCCCCAGGTCAGCCAGGCCCTGCTTCTGTTTGAGCTGAGCTTTACAAGGTGTTCCCTGGCACAGGAAGATTATTTGCATTCAGAACACGCATGAAGGAGTTGGGAATAACAGCAAACCTGGAGCTTTTCCCTTTCCATTTGTCCTGAACTGGATTTGGAACAGTTTTTTCCATCTTAAATCCCCCACAAAACACAATTTATCTGCCAAAAATTACCATTTCCTACCACGCTGCAATGCCCCCTTTTCTTACAGGTATTTCTGCTGTTCCCTCCTAGTGACTGAGAATAAACTGGGATTTATAAATTCATTATAAATTTACATCATTTATACTTTTATCATCAAATTACATAAGGCACCAGGGCGTGATGTAAGAAGGGAATTTGCTTAGCAACTTGGGATTGTGCCCGATTTATTCCCAGAGAACACTGAAATGCCTTCTATATATCCAGAGTGAGTAATCCCATATGGCAGAGCAATCTGTATTAATTGTGATTATTTCCTCATTTCACAGCTATAGATTCATCTATTACACGTTAATTAGAGGAGGAGATATTTGTAATATATTACCAAAAAATTCAATTTATTCCTCACGGGCAGAGACCTCCAGGGTGACTCCAGAGAAAGGAGAAGCCAATAGAAAAAATCCCAAAAATTTCATGTATCCTGATGAGAAAAGGCTTTGTGCTAATAAAGAGATGGAGCAGGGAAAATTCCTTCATGGCAAGGGTTTCCCAGCCCAGGGCAGTGGTGGAGTCTCCTTTCCTGGAGGGATTTAAAATCCATGTGGATGTGGCACTTGGGGACATGGATCAGTGGTGCCCTTGGGGAATGGGTGGATTTGATGACCTCAGAAGCTTTTCCAACCTAAACAATTCCATGATTTTTTAGTACAATGACAAACATGAAAAAACCCAAGTATTGCTCTGTCGCCCCAAACAATCCTACGGATCTAATCCAGGCACCCACTTTGCCAAGCCATTTTTGCATCCTGCCATGGATTCCCATGGAAAACTGCCCAAAAAAGGGACAAAAAGGAATGTTTAGCCTTGGAGCACCCTCCTCTTCCTTGCCACAAAACAACTGAAATCATCTCCACGAGCCAACAAATTTCTCTGACACTGGCCTCAAAATGGCTGAGGAACAGAAAATTCCACCTTTAATCCAAGGCTTTGTATTCTCCTCCTGCTTTTCCAGCCTCTCAGTTGATTGACAGAATGTAATCCCAGTTCCATTCCCGTTATTTTGATTTCTTTGTGTCTCTGATCATCTCCCCCTTCTCAGCTCCCTCAGACTAACCAGGATCAGGTGGATTTATTTACAGCTGTTTTTCCCTAAGGAATTCCAGGCAAAACTCACAACATTCCCTGTTCAACAACTCCAGCTCTGCCAGTGCCTCATGCCTGGGAGCTGGGAAAGAGCGGGATTTGCTCAGTTGTCAGAATTCCCAGAAAGCTTTGTCCATTATGGCTTAATTAAAGGAATAAATCCACAGCCAAAAATCCTCGAGAGCAGCTCGGTGCCACTGCCAATAAAAACAGGGTCAGGGAGGAGGTGGCTGTGGCCTGTCCAAGTACATAAAAAATTCCATGATTTTTTAATGGATAAAAAGTCTCCAGTGATGGGTAAAAAGCCTCTGGAGCTGCAGTCGGGGTGAGAAGTGGCTGAGGCAGCAGCGCAGGACAATCCCGCATTCCCAACCCTCTGCTTCATTCTGGTGACATTCCCAGGGTTATCCAGGCCTCTGTTCAAAACATTCCAGCAGGGAATTGCCACAGAAAGTCTGGAAATATCCCAGATGTAGGTATTGAAAACACATAAGGAAAGGTCCAAAGGCATCGGAGCCCTCCCCAGGGCCAGGTGGAGATGGACCATGAGGAACCGGGGAAACTGAGGGAGCAACTTGGCCACAAGTGTTTAAAAATGGGGAATTATAAGTGGATTTCGGTGAATTTTGCTTGGGAAATCACAAAATCATGGAATCACTGAATCATTAAGACTGGAAAAGACCTTTAGGATCAGCAAATCCAACCCTCGAGCAGCACCAGCCCCATCTCCACCACTGACTGTGTCCCCAGGTGCCACATCCATGCGTTTTTGAACACTTCCAGGGATGCTAACTCCACCCCTTCCACGGACAGCCTGCTCCAATGCTTTACACCCCATTCCATTATTTTCTCCCCAATATCCAATCTAAACCTCCCCTGGCACAACCTGAGGCCCATCCCTTGTTCCTGGGAGGAATGAGAAAATCTGTGTGGAATAAACTCCAGGCATTCAAACTTCCCAGATGACAACACCCAGGAGAGGCAGAGGGGCTGTTAAATGGACATGGAATGATGCTGGAAGGCAGAGGAAGGGACAACCTCAATATATTCCCTAATTCCCTGCCAAACAATGTTGGGCTCCATGGAGTTCTCCTCAATGGCAGCGTGAGGGAGGAGAGGACAGGTGATGGTGTGCAGGCCAAAAACTGAACAAAAATAACCAAAACCTGAACTAAACCAGCCAAAAACTGAATGAAACCAACCTAAAACTGAACTAAGTCAACCAAAAACTGAATAAAACCAATCCAATATTGAACAAAGCCAACCGAATCCTGAACAAAACCAACCAAAAACTGAACTAAAAGGATCAAATCCTGAACAAAACCAACCAAAAACTGAACAAAACCAACCCAATATCGAACAAAGCCAACCAGAAACTGAACTAAGCCAACCAAAACCTGAACTAAGCCAACCAAAAACCAATCTAATCACGGAATCATGGAACACTTCGGGTTGGGAGGGCTCTCAAAGCTCAGCTCACTCCGAATCCCCGCCTTGGACACTCCCAGGGATGAATGTCCTGGATCAGCTGAGACCCAGCAGGTCGTGCAGGTAAAAACAAACTGGGTTTGCTCTTTCCTTTGAGATGAGTTATCATTAGTCAGAAAATTCTGTCAAACTCGTGTCTGATTCAGCTTTTCCATCAAGTCTATTTCCATAATTTTCATTTATTTTCTCTTCGAGCGAGGGTGAAGTTTGAAGAAAATATTTCAGAAGCTTCGTTGTCTTCTGCTGATTAACAGTGACTCATTCCTTCCTGTTCCACACACATCCCAAGCTGTCTTTTTGCACTCAGGATTGAGGTGTATAATTAAAATTGAAGCATTAAGCGCCTTTTTTTTGCGTGCCTCTGTTTCCTACCACTTCTATCTCCAGGCAAATCGTGCAGCTCCAAGTTTCAGGCTGAGCCTTAATAAAATTATTGGGATCACCTTGCAATTCACACAAAAAGGGGGTGTTGTGTTTGGAGCGTTTAGAGTAAAATTCAATGAATTCAATAAATGTAAATGAATTAAAAGATGAGGTGGCAACAACAAAATAGAAGTTGTGGCCAAAAAGTGATTTCGAAATAACGATAATTTAAATTCATGACCTATGATTAATCCATCTTAAAATTCCTCTGTGCAGCTACACCTGGTATTAATCATAGGTGTTTTATTTAGGCCTCCAAGAAAACATAAAGTTTTTGGAAGCTGCAAGAGCTTCAAAAACTGATGGCACCAGCCAAAATCTAAATATAGGCAGACAAAACACTTCTCTGGGTATTTTTAGCTGGGAAATAACTGCAGAGCTAAGTCAGAGAGAGCAAAATTACCTTTTTTTCCCAAGTTTTTTTTGGGATAGGTCGGCATTTGGACGGACATAGCAGCCAGTGACCTCTGGATATTCGGGCTGCCCATGGGTTTTTCTGGGGTTTATTTTTACAAAAGATCTGCAGGATTTGGGGTGGGATTTCGGATGTGACCCCCCCAAACCCCTGTGAGTGCCACACACCGCCATGGCTTGGGTTTATTGCTCTGCCTGAGCCTCTGCTCCACACGGGAATAACCCCATCCCAACCACGGCAGGAGATGGGATATTCCCTGCGGGAACACTTCCCAACCTTGGGAATAACCCCATCCCAACCACGGCAGGAGATGGGATATTCCCTGCGGGAACACTTCCCAACCTTGGGAATAACCCCATCCCAACCACGGCAGGAGATGGGATATTCCCTGCGGGAACACTTCCCAACGTGAGGAGACAGCAAATTTTGGAAAAGTCGTTTCCCTAAATTCTCCATCGCCATCTCTTCCTCCAGCTCTCTGTGAGGAGTTAAAAAGGCAGCAACGAGGCCGACAAATCCAAGGAATCTCCTCTTCCCACACCAAACCAGGCCCCTGCTTCCCGCCCTGGGGATTCCAAACGGGTTTAAGCTTTGGTGTCCAGCTGTAATTTTTATGATCCACCTGCAGACAACCCAGGGACTCTCATCTCCCAGCAGAGCATTCCCAGCTTTTCCCACTGTTCTGAGGGATCCCAGCACTCCAAGCTCCCACCAAACCCAGAGCTCATTCCCAGGAAAAAGCCCTGGACAGACCAGGAATATTTCCACCGACCGAAAACAAAATCCCAGAGCAGACAAAATCCTTCCGGGCTGTTCCCAGATTCCTCCCAGGCATCTTTGATATTGTTGTGGAAACTTAGGAAAAATCCCAGGAATTCTGAGTTTCAGGATTAGGTTTCCACAGCCATTTCCCAGAAACAGCAAGGAATAATTAAAACCTCTTTTCCCTGCGGATTATGGGATGTTCTGAGGAGCACCACTGACCTCCTTTTCCAAGGTAAGGAAATGCCCCCCAGAAACGCAGAGCAGGCTTTTGAAACCCAGGAAGGATGTTCAATCAGAATAATTGATCCTGCTCATTAGCACAAAAACTGATGGGATTTATGGAAATTATCCATATTTTGAACCAGGTGATGTCCATTCTGTGATTTAAATTATTTTAAATACCAGTATAAAAATTAAAACCCCGTTTTTAAGTATTTTTCCCTTCAGGTTTTTGATTTTTCACACCACATGGGAAGCCAGCTCATCTATTTTTTTCCCGTTCCAAGCTTGCAGCACATTCCTTCAGTTCTTATCAACTGGAATTTGAAATTATCTAAGACTCCAGTTTCTCAGGGTGTTATCCCAAGGTCTGGAACAACATTGAAAAAAAACAAATCAAAATTTAAAAAAACCCCTCACACTTCTCCAAAACATCATCTCCTTCTGAATTTCTGGGACTCATCCTGCAATTCCTGTTAAAGCTTCCTAAATGTTTCCTTTCATCCATGGGATCTACAGACATGGAAGGAGCATCTGCTTGGTTTCCCAGCCTGATTCCAGCTTTATTATCCTTAATTCTCCATGGAAATCCCATCCCCTTTATCATCCCAACTCTCCTTATCTAGCCCTCAATTAATCCCCACTTATCTGTCTCTCAATTAATTCCCATTGTATCAATCCCTCCATTAATTTCCATTGTATCAATCCCTCGATTAATTCCCAGCAGCTTCCCAGGGACAACGAGCCGGCTCTGGCTGAAGCCAGAATTCCCGAGGAAGGTTTGGAGTCACTCCGTGCCCAGAATTATCCCCAATTTCAGTTTTATTTTGCTTTTCACACTGTTTTTAATTTGCTGCCCACCACCACCATCTGGAGAACAACGGGAGTACTACAGGAGTAGAGACGGAGTAGATTTATCCCAATTCCAGGAAGGTTTCCAGGGAATAGGATCAATCCCTTCATGTTTTCCTTTCAGATTCTCATCCCGAGGCTCCACAATAAAATTATTCCAGAAGAAACAGCCCATAAAGGAGGGGTAATAAGGCAGCAAATCCATCTTTTAATAAGGCATTTAATGCCATATCCTAAGTATTTACCAGACCCTCCAATCCCTAAAGAAGTGCAGTCCAATATTTAATATTAAACCCGCTCAACTCCTCGTGGAATTCCTAAAGCTTTGATTTCCTCACGCTTTGGGATTCACCATAAATCCCATTTTTGTTTCAACATCAAGATTTGCTGCAAACCCTTCAAGATATCAAAATATCCCCACGCACCTGAGGGAAACCTGCAGAAATGGTGGGAATGAGCTGCCAAATCCAACCCAGGAGATGCTAAGGATCAAAAAAATTGGGAAGAGAACTCTAAGTGCAGCTACAAATTTATTCTTCACACCCTCGCTCTTCCCTCCTGCCTGGATTTCTTATCACAAAGCTGGAGTTATAAAATATGGAGCAGGATGGGGGAAACATTGGAACAACTTGGATGAAAATAGGGACAAAAATTGTGGAAAAGCAGCTTCCAGGATTTCCCCACTCAGACCGTCACCTGAGGATCTCAATCCCGTATCCCTCCTGCCTTGCAGGATCCATAAAAGCTGTTTTGTGTGAGTGTTCCCTTCCTTTTCCACACAAAATGTTATTACATCACAGCTGGTTTGGAATTACTGCTTTGGGATCAGCCTCCCTTTTTTTTTCTTGCTGGTTACCAGCAGCTGTCTCCAGAAATATTTTCCATGTTTTATCCACTATTTTTTTCCTTCAAATCCTCAATTAATTTGGTTTTTTGACCATTACTAAGCACTGAACTGGCAGCTCTGTTGGATTTCGATCCGATATCCAGGATCTTCTCCAACCTTAACATTCCATGATTCCACAGCTGTGCTCCCTGAAAGGGTGGGCGGGCCCTGAGTCACTGGGAATTCTGTGGGGAAGAACTGCCTGGAATGGGGGGGCTCAGCGCCAACCTGGTCCAGAACTCCCCAACGCCTAAAACTTAAATAAAAAATGGGAATGTTCAGGCCAGTTCTTGTAGGATTGGCCAATGTAAGTGGTCAGGGAGGTGAGGATTAGGATTACATAAAACATGGGAATGTTCAGACCTGTTTTTGTAGGATCAGGCAATGTAAGTTGTCAGGGAGGCGAGGAGGATGCAGACACAGGAGTTGGGACAGCGCTGCATCCCAGTCACACCAGCAACTCCCAGTTTCTGTGGAAAACTGGGAATTTTCCAGCACTACAGAAACAGCAACAACCTGAGCGGTGTTGTCAGGGTTCCCTGGGACCGGCACACACCATTCCAGGAAAATCCACATCCACGGATTCTGCAGAACTGGAAAAGAGGAGCAGCGGTGCCCTCTTGTGTTCCAAGGGAAGGAAACTCCTGATAAATCCGCGGCAATTCCTCGCATTTCTCCCAAACCATGGACAGAGGCACATTCCAAGCTCTGAGCGAATCCATCCTTCCAAGCCCACCCTACGGAAAGGCTCCCGCTGGCCTGGCAGTCGGGAATACAAATTCCTGCCCCACAAAAGGGAACATTTGCACAATGCCACAAAGGTGAACCAACCCTTTTACTGCCAGAATTCCCAATCCATCTAAAATTAGGGAACTCATGCGGTTCCATTTATCCCAGCAATTAATCACAAAACCTGGACAAAAGCTCCTGCAATTCCTCTATCTCAGCTATCCAGGACTGTTTAGAAATCCTATTTTCAGCAGGAAAACTCTTTCCAAAGGATTTTAACAAATGGATTTGGGACGTCCTCTAGAGCTGCTCAAATGCAAACTGCAGAGTGCTGAGCTTAACAGAAACCCAGATTCCAACTTGGAATAATGACGGGAACATGAACCAGCAAACGGAGCCGAGAGAGGAAAGTTTAGAACCTAAAACTGACTCTAAACCCAAAGTTGAGAGCACAGGATTTAAGGTGACGCTGATGCCACCTCCATATTCCTATGACGAGCAGGACACACATCCTTATTTTGCCATAAAATCCAACTCCAGCACAGGAACACCCAGGGCTTTGCCTTCCTCCTCTCCCTCTGGATTAATTCCCTTGTTTTGGCACTGGACACCAGTTCCAGTTTTGGAGCTCACCCCGCAGCGACCCCCTTGTAATCAGCTCTCTGCTGGTTTCTCGGGGGCTTATCTCGAGCTTAACTTTAGATTCCAGTGGGGCTTTTTCCAAACCTTTTTCCTCACACAAGGGCTGGAGACATCCAGAGAGTTACAGCCTTTTCCTCAAGCATTTGTGGAAGAGTTTACCACGACCCTGAACTCGTGCGGGTGCCAAGTTAGGAACACACACCCTCCGGTCCAGACCGGAATCAGAAGTTCCAGGAGAGTTTTTTAACACAGTAGAATTTCCAAAAAAAACATAAAAATAATTTGCTTTATAAACTTACATCCATGCTACACCAACTGAGATTGATCAATCAGATTAATATCTATAATCATCTGTGTGTTGAAAATTTTAAAAGGAGGGAAAAAAGCCAATTCGAAACCAGAAAACAACCAAACAAATTAATTAATCCCTAAAACCGCAATTATAAATGAGACGGACAGGACCTACCAGTCGTGGTAGGTGGTGATGGCGATGCTGGGAGGTGTCAGCAGGGGCAGGGTGGTCGGCCTGCACACGATGTCCCTGTCGGGGGTCCTGGCCCTCTCCGTCTGCCGCTGGGACAGCGGCGGCAGCTGCAGGTTCCCCGAGCAGCACCTGCGGCCCCTCCACAGGTCAATGCCCAGGGCGTGGCTGGAAGTGCTGTAGGATTTGCTGAGCCCGCATTCCAGGTAATCCAGGGAGTTCTGCAAACACAGAGAGGCCACGCAGGCTCCTAAATTCTGCGAACAAAGGATTTCCTCCGTGAGGATAAAATCCAATTCTCCCGCCAGAGCTGTCCCAGGAGATGAGAACGCCACAACTCCAGAACCTGGCACAGCCTGACTGCTCTGCTTTGGATTTTAGCATCATCAATGCACTCGGAAATTCACTCAGAACTCATCCAAGCTAATTCCAACCTCACTGAACACTTCCTCTTGAGAGAGGAACTCCCAGCTCAGCTCCCCTGACACTGCTGGGAGAAATAATCCCCAAAATCCCATTTTGATCCTTCTCCAGACAACCCAGGGACTCTCATCTCCCAGCAGAGCATTCCCAGCTTTTCCCACTGTTCTGAGGGATCCCAGCACTCCAAGCTCCCACCAAACCCAGAGCTCATTCCCAGGAAAAGCCCTGAACAGACCAGGAAATACTTCCACTAACTGAAAACAAAATCCCAGAGCAGACAAAATCCTTCAGGGCTGTTCCCAGATTCCTCCAATTCAATCTCCATTTTGATCCGTTGAAGCTTTTCCCTCTTCCAATTCCTACTGATTTTTATTTAAAACATCCCCATGATCCCAGAGTGGGCTGTCAGTCTCCCAGAAGCTCATCTGGGAGCTCTCCCACAGCAGAACAGCTTTGGTGTCACCCAAAGAATTCAGCTCCTCAAATAGAGTTGTCCAAAATAAATGAGGCTATTTTTGTATTCCATGTGATGAGCTTTCAGGAGAAGCTGAATTTAATCAGGGAATATTTATATTTATGGCCACATTGATCCTCTTCTTCTACCTGCTCTTGAATTTTGATTTTTCCAAACCCTAAATCCCTTTCCCTATAAATCCCTACCACATTCCCAGCCAGGACTGGGGCCCTGGAGAAAATGAGTGAGGTTTCATTTTCCATCATCACTTATTAAGTCCTTCATGACTGGTTGGACTCCATGAGCTTGGAGGTCTTTTCCTACCTAAACGATTCCATGGAATGCAAAGCACGAGCTCTCCATTGTCTTTCACAGCCCAAAATCGGGTGGAAAACACTGCTGGGAATGCCAGGAAGGAAAATCTGTCTCCTGCAGGAGCATCTGGCTGCACCTGCCTTTTCCAACAGTCTGTGGTAATGATTTGTAATCACTTGAGAAGTGTCCAGCAGGGTTTTGTGCCTTCCCAGCACATCTGAGATGGTTTTCCATGAAAATCAGTGAGGACTGAGCAGATCCAGCCTCATGCTCAGGAAAAGTGTCCATGGAGCTGTGCAAAACTTGGGATAAGAGTGGGAAACAACACTTATTTATCGGAGAACTGCTCCAGGATACACCAACCCGTATTTTCCACCCTTTTCCTACACATTCCAAGTGAATTCCCATTTTTTGGGAGCCCTATGACAAACCAGCCAGTTGAGGCTGTGGTTATCAGGCCATCAATCCCAATGGAGACATTTCCCCAGGGAATGGGATCTGGAGTTTAATTATCAGGGAATTCCCACGGTGATTAGCAAGGGTAATAATGAAATAAAAAATCCATCATCCCATCAGGTGCTGAGTTGTTGAAATACCAACATATTTATACATAAAAAAGGTGGGATCCAGAGCAAATATTCCATAAATCCCACCAACATTCCCTGCTCACAGACCACGAGCCCATATAAAACCTGTATAAAACTCCTCTAAACCTTTCACAGAGGTTGGGTGGTTCATTTTTTAATGTGCTGGACTTCTTTTCCGCTTATTATATAAAAATCCTCCACAATGATCCATCAGCAATCAAAGCAAAACCAGATTATATTTTTAAAATGAGACAAAATCAACTTTTTAGCTCGTTTTCACAATGGAAATGAACGGAAAAGGAAAGGGAAAAATGGAAAACTAAAACTTCAGCAGGAACTCACCTCATCTGCAGTCACTGTCATGACACTTCTGCTTTTCTTCATTATCGAGAATCGAGTGCAGCCCCAGATAAAAATCTTCTGGTGAATACAATTTCTTCAGAGGGGCAAGCTGAAAGATAAAAAAACAACATATTTTTGAACAACAAACTGGGTTTGATAACAAATGAACCACTAAATTCACAGCTGGTTTACTCCTGATTCCCCATTTGGATAAAATTACGGAATTAAGGCCGGAGAGAAGATTTTTAAGCTCATCAAGTCCAACCCTCGAGCAGCAGCTCTGTGTCCCCCAGTAATCCGTGTCCCCAAGCGCCACCCCCACGCCAGCACTGGCTTCCCACAGTTCTGTTTCCCACTCTTGTCCCAAGTTTTGCACAGCTCCATGGACACTTTTCCTGAGCATGAGGCTGGATCTGCTCAGTCCTCACTGATTTTCATGGAAAACCATCTCAGATGTGCTGGGAAGGCACAAAACCCTGCTGGACACTTCTCAAGTGATTACAAATCATTACCACAGACTGTTGGAAAAGGCAGGTGCAGCCAGATCCTCCTGCAGGAGACAGATTTCCCTTCCTGGCATTCCCAGTCGTGGCACTCCCAGCTGTTTCCATGTTCTCGGGATTCCTCATCCAGCACTCCCATTACCCCTCCCTGGCAGCCGGAGCGTTCCCAGTGCTCACACCCACACCGGATCTGTGGATCGGTGCCGCACTCGGGGTTGTGGGATCTGTGTCCCAAAGCACCTCCCCAGCTTCTCTCCACACAGGGATGGGCAGGGATGAGCCAAGGACAGGAATGAGGACTCTGGGATGCTTCTCCCAGGATCCACGGCCGTCAGCAGAGGCAGAAAGTGGGAAAAACAGGTTTATGGCCTGGTGGAACCCTCCTGTTATGATAAGAACCCACAGGAATGACCTGCAGAGCCACAGGGTGGGTTTAGGGTTAGGATTAGGGTTAAGGCAGGACCCGTACAGCCCCCAGGGTGGGTTCAGACTTAGGATTAGGGTTAGGTTTGGGGTTAGGGCAGAACCTGCACAGCCCTCAGGGTGGGTTCAGGGTTAGGACTAGGGTTAAGTTTGGGGTTAGGGCAGAACCTGCACAGCCCTCAGGGTGGGTTCAGGGTTAGGACTAGGGTTAAGTTTGGGGTTAGGGCAGAACCTGCACAGCCCTCAGGGTGGGTTCAGGGTTAGGACTAGGGTTAGGATTAGGGTTATGGCACGACCTGCACAGCTGCCAGGATGGGTGTAGGGTTACAGTTAGGGCAGGATCTGCACAGCCCCAGGATGGGTTTAGGGTTAGGATTAGGGTTAAAACAGGCCCTGCACAGCCCCCAGGGTAGGGTTAGACCCTGGAGCAGTGAAAGGATTGTTAAAAACCCAAAGTGTGGCAAAACTCCATCTCCACAAATCTCACCTGGCTGCTCACCCACAGCACATCCAGGAGTGAGAAAACTCACGGAATCATGGAACGCTAACTTGGAAGAGACCCCAAGGATCCCCTGCTCCAGCCTTCCTTGGCAGCAGCCCTGTCTAGACGAGGCCCAGCAGCCGCTGCAGCTGAACCCGTTCGATGCTGGGAACGCACTGCTTCCCTGGGAAACGATCCCAGCGGTTCATTGTTCCCATTGGGACAAATTCTCCTCCCGCCTCCAAGAGCCTTTGCCCTCTGAGCAGCACCAAAGTCGTGCTCAAGAGGCAGAGTAGAGTTCTAGGCTAGGCTGAACGATCTTATCGATCTTCAACAATGAGGAGAAATTAAAACCCTGTCCCTAAAGGGATTAAATGATCCACCCCCAGATATCAATGTTAAATATTCCCGTGACATGCACAGAGAGGGATAACATGGAATGACTGCTTGCTGCCAGGAAAAAATACAGACTCCCCTTTATATGTTGGCAAAATCCATGGAAGAACCGAAAGGAAGCAGCAGAATTGTGTTTAATGAAGTCCAATTTGGGCTTAATAAAGCCCAGTTTGGTGTGGTTGTCACTGCCCTGCTCTGCAGGGATTGGGATCCCAACACAAACTGGATTTCCTTCCTGAAAGTGTGCAAGTTCACAAACTGGCATCGAGAAATAAGGAAAGACAAACTAAAGTAAAGAAACACCCACAGAAATAAATATCCAGGGAAACTCCTGAGAATCATGGAACCATCAAGGACAGGAAAAGACCTCTAAGATCATCAATTTCAACCAGCACCACCTCCATATTCTCCACTAAACCTCAATCCACACATTCTTTGGGAAAAAAAAAAAATATCTGGAGGAATAAGAGTTTAAGAATATCTCCAAAATGTTGCTGAACTCCAGGATCAGGCTGGACAGCAGGAAATGGGATGTGGAGGGATGGACCAGGCTGACTGGAAGACCATTTTTGTGAAAATCTGAGGCCTCTCACACCACAGCTTCACAAATATTTATCAATTTGTCCAAGTAAATTTAAGCAGGACATGGATAAAGATAAAACCCAGCTTTTGTTCTGTGGGAATTGCAGTTCTGGGGCCTGAAGAAAACCCCACACTTCCTTTAGTCATGACTAAATTCCCATTAAAATCTGCCTCATTCCTTCCTGTGCCTTCCCAGAAAAATCTCACACCTGGGATGAACATTTAAGGGGAGAATAAACCAGAGGAAAACACTCCAAAGAGGCTTCCTGGGAATTTTTCCCTCATGAACATTTTCTCATTGATACAGACTTTTACTACATGCGACGAGTTCTTCTCCAGCACCCAAATCCTCCAAAAAAACCCTGTATCCCAGAGGATTGGTTGGGTCTGGGAGCAGGGAATGCTGAACAGCAGCAAAGCTTTGGATTTGTTTTAATTTGTGAAGAATAAATTGGTGCTGCAGTTGGGTGTATCTCATTTTCCTGGAATATATCCTACACGGAATATGCATTTTCGTTTTACACCCAGCTTCCACTTGAAGATTTTTGTGCTCCATGCCCTTGTGTTTCAAAACCAATGGGAAAAAGCTCCAGCAATTCCAGAGGGATCCAGCCAAGGTAGGAATGACAGGGTTCCCACCAGGCAGCTGACAGCGGTGAGGATAAAATCCCACGGATGCAGTGGCTTTCCTGATTTTCCTACACTCCGGTTAAAAACCAGCTACCCAGCTCATCCAGCGGGATATCCACTACTTAGAGCAACTCCTAAAACACATCCTCATGTGCACGCTTGGGAAGGTTTGGAATATGAGGCTCGCATTCCATCACGCCGCTGTTTTCCCACACATTATTTGGGCTTCTCCATGGGCAGGATTAAAGCCAAAGGGGGATGTGAGGAGCAGATTGATCCCCTCACCCCTAAAGATCCTCCTCTCCCCCAAAACACAGCCAAGGCTGGGTCAGAATCCCATTCCTGCTGCTCCTGTGGAGCTGCTCCCCGGATGAACAGCAGCTTTTGGGAAGCAGAGCTGTTTATCCAGCTTCTTCCAGCCTCTAAATCCAGTTCCTCCCACTTCTCCAGAAGGCAGGACACAAATACAGAGTGAAAAACCAAAACAAACCCCAGTGAAATTCCCATAGCACAGCACAT
This sequence comes from Struthidea cinerea, assembly GCA_013397865.1. Classification (NCBI taxonomy): domain Eukaryota; kingdom Metazoa; phylum Chordata; class Aves; order Passeriformes; family Corcoracidae; genus Struthidea; species Struthidea cinerea. Next base: position 3,272,653 of record VZTI01001288.1, on the reverse strand, counting down.
CCTGCAGTCGCACACCTGCTTCTTCCTCAACTCCACCACATTCCTGGAGCAGGATTTTTGCTCCCAACAAAATGCAGATCCTGAAAATGCTCAGAGATAAACCCAGGCACTTGAATTGAGAATTACTGGAGAAGCTTTGCTAAGGAAAGGGCTGGGATGAAGGAGATCATCTGATCCCACAGGGAATTACATCATTTGTGAACTGGGATTCAAACTGGATTCTCCTTAAAATCCATGAGAACTTCACGGGTAGAAGCACCTACTCAGACAGGGTGACAGCCACCAAAGAAAAGTGACAATCTCAGCTCTAGCTCTCCCAGGAGGAACATATGGGCTCCTACTTAGCATAAAATCATGGAATGCTTCGGATTGGAAGGGATTTTAAAGCTCATCCATCCCACCCCTGCCATGGCAGGGACACCTCCCACTGTCCCAGGCTGCTCCAAGCCCCAGTGTCCAGCCTGGCCTTGGGCACTGCCAGGGATCCAGGGGCAGCCACAGCTGCTCTGGGCAATGAGGAAGGAGGGAAAGGCTGGAACACTTCCAGAGAGTGTCACTCGCTCCAGTGCCTCCCTGGGCAACTTATTCCAGCGCCTCACCACCCTTCCAGGGAAAATCTGTTTTCCAAAATCCCGCCTGAACCTCCCCTGAGGCCGTTCCCTCTCCTCCTGTCCCTGTTCCCTGGGAGCAGAGCCCGACCCCCCCCGGCTGCCCCCTCCTGTCAGGGAGTTGTGCAGAGCCACAAGGTCCCCCCTGAGCCTCCTTTGCTCCAGGCTGAGCCCCTTTCCCAGCTCCCTCAGCTGCTCCAGCCCTCCTTGGACACATCCCTAAGAATTTCCCAACCAGCCCCTTTTTGTTACTTATTTGCTGAGGAAAATGTTGTTCTTTTCTGTGACCTTTTCCCATTTCTTGTGAACAGCAACAACTCGACTGCTCTGCAGAGCTCCTGGCAGCTCCGAGAAATTCCCTCCTCCTCAGAAAACCCAATCTGTTCTCATTTCCATCAAAAGCTGGGAAGATTTCACAGCACTCTGCAAAATATAAGCAAGGGCATCTATTAGCACCAATGGCTGCAACTTGGGAAAAGTGACTCAGAAAAGAGGGATTTCATGGAGTCACGGAATGGTTTGGGTTGGGAGGGACCTTAAAGCTCGTCCAGTTCTAACTCCTGCCATGGGACACCTTCCACTATCCAGGGGCAGCCACAGCTTCTCTGGGAATTCCATTCCAGGGCTTCCCCACCCTCCCAGCCAGGAATTCCTTCCCAATATCCCATCCATCCCCGCCCTCTGGCAGTGGGAAGCCATTCCCTGTGTCCTGTCCCTCCATCCCTTGTCCAAAGTCTCTCTCCATGTTTCCTGCAGCCCCTTCAGGCCCTGCAAGGCCACACTGAGGTCACCCCAAAGCTTCTCCTCTCCAGGCTGAACATTCCCAGCTCTCCCAGCCTGTCCTCCCAGCAGAGCTGCTCCATCCCTCAGATCATCCTGGAGAGGGAGGATAAAATCCCATGGATGCACGGGATGAAGCCTGATTTTCCTACCCAGGGGTTAAAAAACAGCTACCCAGCTCATCCAGTGGGAAATCCGCTACTTACAGAAATTCCTCATGTGCAAGTTTGGGATTTCCAGCCTCCTCAGGATTCCTTCCAACAGCTCCACGTCCTTCCTATGCTGATCCCATGAGCTGGATTTTCCCTGAGAGCTGGCACCACCTTTATTTCCTGGCACTGCAGTTCTTATCTCAAATAACTTTGCTAATTGAGACCTGCCAGTATCGTCCAGCTGGAGAAGGGATTCCTCCACTTTGGCCTCTCCCAAGGCTCTGGAGAAGGGATTCCTCCACTTTGGCCTCTCCCAAAGCTGCTCTGAGCTCTGTCCTAATTGCCAGGCTTAGCCTAAATCCCAAGTTTGCTGGTTTAAGCCATCAGGCATCGGGATAAAGTCACAAATTTATCTCTAACAATACATCCAACCAATTTTCCTACTCTAAAAAATGTTAAAGGCAGGATGATCTTTGTAGATGGCTGAGAAAATTCCAACAGAGTTGCGCATGGCCAAAAAAATACCTTTAAAATAATTAATTATTATTAAACAGCGCCTTAACTTTGATTAGGAGGTTCCTTCCCAGGATATCAGCAAGATTAAGAGGATTGCAAGGACTCCTCTTTCCCTGGAGTCAATCCAATCACTAAAGCTGGGAATAACCCAGTCAGCCTGTCCCAGAAAGTCCAGTAATTCTTGGATTTCCAGCAGAGGGGACAACCAGGCTGTCATTTCTCTTCATTTCTTTCAGTTCCAATAAAAAAATCCATATTTTGCTGTCCTTCGGCCTGACGTGCTCTGCAGCATTCCCATGAAACACGAGCTGGATTTTCACTGGAATACATGGCCCTGGTTTGACAGGAAACTTCCAGACAAATATTCACAGCTTGGGCAGAAAAAAAATTCTATTTTCCTGACTATGTCGGGGATTTTTAATCTTCTCTCTTTCTCAAAAGCTCATCTCCTATTGTGGGAAAGTGAACTGAAATTAAAAATCCGCTCTGACAGCTCCGAAGGATTCAGTTGAAGTGTTCCCCAAATCAGGAATTCCAAGGTAATTACTGGGAAAAATGAGGCAGACTATTAAAAGATGCAATTTCTCTCCTTCTTGTTCCCTGAGCAAATGACTTGCAGAGCCTCCCACTCCTCAGAGCAGCTCTCAGAGAGCAAAGAACAATTATTATTATTATTATTAATTATTAATTTATTGCTATTGTTATTATTATTATTAAAAAATCAGTTTAAAAATACACCAAACCCCAGAAAATTCAGCCACGTGGATTTTCCTCCTGTTGATTTTCAGGCTGATTTTTGTAAAATTTAAAAGATTTAAAATTTTAAAGATTTGATGGTCCCCTTGTGTTTTTATCAGGGAAGGAGCAGCATCACCAAGCCTTGCTGGGCTTCCCAGATACCGGGAATGCTGCAGATCCATCGGGATTAATGTGGGATAAACACTGGAGAACTAAAGCAGCCCTTGGCTCCTGCCCCTCATTCACTTCCTCCCTTCCTGAGCTCACCCACAGGCTGCTCTGCTCCAAGAGAAAAGGTTTTAAAATCCTCAGATCTCCTTCCCCAAGAGTTTTTCTGGGAAGAGCCAAATATCCTGAAAAGAAGGATTCTTTCCCCTTTTTTTAAATTTTTATTTTAGAGCCAAGCAGCAAAGCCACACAAGGACCCCAAGCACAGAACAGAACCAAACAGAGACCATCCTCATCCTCCAGAAGTCTTGGAACAGTGGGATATTCCTAATTTTGCCCGTTTTTCCTGTTGGAAAAAACACTAAGAATAGCGGGGAAAGATGAAATCCACAATCAGAGCAGCAACTTCATTTTTAGGCTTTTAAATCCACTTCTTGGAGGTCTGCCAAGCTCAAACCCCCTTGGGAACACCACAAGGACACCACAATTCCATGAAGGAATTCCAGGCTGAATCTCCAAACTCCTCAAACCCAAAATTCCACCTCTACAGAGCCAAAAATTGTCCTAAAATCCACTTTTTTAGGCTTTTAAATCCCCCCTTTTTAGGCTTTCCAAGCTCAACCCCCCGTGGGAACACCATAAGAACATCAGAATTCCATCACGGAATTCCAGGCTGAAACTTAAAAGTCCTCAAACCCAAAATTCCATCTTTGCAGAGCCAAAAATTGCCCCCAAACCCACTTTTTTTTAGCTTTTTTAATCCACTTTTTTTTAGGAGAACCCTGGAGAACCAAGGGAAAGCTGGGACCTGCACGGAGGGAGCTTTGAGAAAGTGGAAGGTGTTGGAAAAGAATGAGCTTTAAGGTCTCCTCCAACCCAAACCACTGCAGGATTCCACGATTTACTCCCAGAACACGGGAGGCGAGCATCTGACCAACCCAGCAATGGGAAAAGGGCTCTCCAGGATGGAGCATCCCGGTTCTCTGTCCAGGACAGCCCTGCTTTTCTCACATCCCAGATTCCAAAGCACAGCCCTGGAGGCCAGGGAACGTCCGCTAAAAACCAATTCCAATGCATGAGGAAAAACACGTTCCATGGCCAGTTAGAACAAACGCTTCCGGATCAAGCATCCCAATTTCCTCACCACGGGGACACCCAAAATCCAACTAAAAAGGGGAAGTGGGGATCTGTGCCACAGCGAACTCCTGCTGCTGATTAAATCCTGCCCTCCACGTCCTCTCTTCTCCCAGGAAAAGGATTCTGGAGCACAGAAACTCCGTTTTCCTAAATATTCATCCAAAACGGCAGAGGCAGAGCCTGGCACTGGGAGTATTAAAAAAGACATGACAGCACCGTGGTCAGCTCCAAATCTGACTGATCCCAGGGGTTTGTTTCCATGTTTGCCATTTCCAGACTGAAATTCCTGCCTGCCCATCCAATAAAAAGAAGGGAATTAAGACTAAAGGGAAAGCATTTGGCATTCTGGAGATGCTCCCATGTTTTCCACCAGCCGCTAAGAGCACTTCCATATTTTATTTCCTATATTCCAAGTGGCATCTTTGACAACACTAATTTATAACGGGAGATTTAGGGGGAAAAAATTGATTTAGAGGGTTATTTCAGCTTTCTTATGCCAGGATTTTTCCTTGCAGCCAAAGCAGATGTTCCTGTTTCCTTAGACTGTGGTTGTTTTCTTTCCTTCTGGATCTGATATTTCGCTTATTGGGAAAATATTTGCATTATTTTCCATGCCAGGCCGAATTACCAGCATTTTTTTTTAATGAAAAAGTGATTTAGCTCATCCTGCAATTTTCTCCAGAATGATATGCTGCGAAGCGAGGTGGAAGTGGCAACTCCAGTGTCTTCTCCCACCTTCTCCTGCTAATTTCTTTCCCAGTTATCAAAAACTCCTTTAATTATGAAGAGTGATCCCTGCAGCACTCTGGGGCTGCCTCTTGCTGACCACTTTGGGAAGTTTTTATCCAATTCCATCCTTCAAAGGCTGCAATTAACGAGGAGAGCCCTGCTCAGTAACCCCTGCTTCCAAAATCCCGGCGCTTCCCACAAGGAATTATCATTCCACAGGGATCAGCTCCATGTCAGGGTCCTTTTGTGTGTGACACCATTACAAAATCTGGCTCTTCTGGCCAAATTATTCAATGCTGAAGTTGCAGAGGGAATTGAAAAAGTGGAAATTCCAAAATATTGGGATGTGGGAGTGTCCCAGGGTGTTCCAAGAGGAATCCCAAACCTGGATATATCCAGCCTCACCAGGAAAATCACAGCTCTGTGCAGTTCTGGGAAATGGCAGCAACTGGAAACGGAGTCTTGATGTCAAAAGCTACCAGAGGACAGAATTCCATGGGATATTGGGAAGGAATTCTTGGCTGGGAGGGTGGGGAGGCCCTGGAATGGATTTCCCAGAGCAGCTGTGGCTGCCTCTGGATCCCTGGAAGTGTCCAAGGCCAGGCTGGAGCAGCCTGGGATAGTGGGAGGTGTCTGGAGGATTTTTAATCTCCCTTCCAACCCAAACTAGTCTGGGATCCTGGGATTTTGGAGGCCTTGAGGCATAAAAGGATCATTTCCAGCTAATCCAGGATATTCCTCCACCCTAACCTAAGGCTCCTTGGGAAGAACAATGTCCCAACAACACCCAAATATTTTATTTCCGGGCAACCACTGCTGCAAATACGAAAATTCCCCACAGAAATTCTCCAAGTCACAGGAGTCACCCAACCTCTCCGCAGGATTTCCCGTTTTATTCTCAGGATGTGTTTTCCTTGGACAAAAACTGCAGGTTAATAGGATGCACAACTCACTCAGAGCCTCCCAAATCCTGAAATCCCCGCCCAGCTCCCTGAATCCCCAAGGAGCAACAGGAGAGGAGTTTTAAACTCTCATTTTTTGGGATTACTTTGCTGGAAAGGTGAAGGGCACCTGTATTCCTGGAAAAAGCCAGCAGGATTTAATTACTACATGGATTTGACAGCAGGGATTATCCTCCCTGTAAAATTTACAGCAAAACAACAACATCTTTCTTACAGCTGGAGAATATAATTATTTTTAAAAAATTTAAAATCAGTTTTTCAACCTGTCCTCATCACCTCGGGAAGGAGCAGATCAAAAATTCCACGTTATCCAAGGAACAGAGTATTTTCTTGGAATTTTTACTACAATCAGACACTCAGCTGCAATTACTTTACATTAAATATATGTTCATTCATCTTGCAGGAACAGAGAATCACAATGGGAGGGGCTGGAAGGGACCTTAGAGATCACCCACGGATCTCATCACGAACATTTCTATTGATTAAATGAAGACTGATTGTTTTTAACCTTAATTGCTGATGGATAAAAGGTTAAATTTGGTTCAGAAATTAAATTGAACACACAAATTCCACATAAACCTGAAGCACCTGAAGCTGAGAGGCAGAGACATCTCCACAGGTCGAGTCTTAAACCTGTATTTTTTTTTAATAAATCCAAATTCTTGCCCTTTTTAAAACTCATTTACACCTGAACAGATGCAAGAAATCCCTAAATATTGCCCAGGGATTTTCAGATCACCACAGACCATTCCAACAGCAAATTACTTCAGCTTTACAACCTGAAAATAATTACCCAGTTAATTCCTCACCAAAACCTCGTTGTTCCCAAGGGGCTGCACACAGCCAGGAGAATTGGGGAATAACAAACCTGGGTGTAGAAAGGTTTATTATTAATTCTGGATGCAGAATACTCAGAAAAGCAGCAAAAATCCCAGACTGGTTGGGATTGGGAGGGTCCTTAAGGATCATTTCATTCCAAACCTTTCCATGGGCAGGGAAACCTTCCATTAAAGAAGCATCCCAGATTTCTGCACTCCTCGATTCATCCGTGAATCCCTGCCAGAAGCACCTGGAGAGAGGCAGGGGATACAGATTTTCCAGGAAAACTTCCCCATTTTACACCAATATTTTTAACGAGGGCAACAAAATGAACACACTTCCTTCTGCAGGAAGATCCCCCACAAATCCTGGGAAATAAATTCCTTTTTTTTGTAGATATCCTCCTTCCAAGGGGCCTCCAGAAAGGAGCTGGTGCTGCTTTGAAGGACACAGGAACCTCCAGATTCCTCATTCCTTATTCCCCATCCTGAAAGAGCCTCTTGGAAAGACACTGCCACTTATTTGGAGTGAGTTTTCCCAACTTTTCATGGATCACCAGACATGCAGAGAGACGAGAGTGATGGGATGAGTTGGTTTTTCCTGCTCAGGGTTTGGAAGATCCTTTTCCATGCCTATTCCAGAGCTTCCCAGGCACGGATCGAGCAGAAAGCAGGGAAAGGGAAGCTCCAGCTCTCCCTCTGTGGGCTCCCAGATCCCTTCCCCCAGAGCTGAGTCACTCGGATCATACATTCCAACCTCAGCTTCCCAGTTACTATAACAACTTAATGGATTTCTTCTCGTTATTAATTACATTCAGCCCTAATCTGCTGCTCCAGGATCGGGGGAAGCACTCCAGGAGAGCTTCCCTTCTCCCTTCTCGCTTCCAAAGGCTTTTCATCCCCAGCTCGTTCCCGCATTCAGGTGCTCCCCTCATGAATCTGCTCCCCCGGAGATAAGGAAATGCTCATATTCCTCCCTTTGAAAACTCAGAATAGAAGGAAATGGGTTTTTTCCTCAAAACAAACAAGATGCCCAAAATAAAACTGCAAAATCTGGGCCCTCAGCTGTTTTCCTGCAGCAAATACGGAGCAGGGAACAGCTTGGAATATAATCCAGCCTAGCACGGAGAGAATGAGCCCTCTGGAAGCAAAGCCAGAGCAAAGGAGCAGCTGGAACCTGATTTATCGGGTCTGAATTGCACATCCTCAGGGCATGAACGGGAAACCTCTGCTGCTGGAAAAGGCAGGAAAAGGCAAGGAACCCCAGGCCAATCCCAAGGTCCCGAGGTGCTGGAGTGAGCAGAACGAGCCCCTTTCATCCTCCTCTGGATCAGCCTGGAAGCTGGAGAGCTGAAGGGCCACCTCCACCCAAGAGAGCAGAACAGAGGGATTTCCCCTCCCTTCCCTTGGCAGCACCATAGGATGGCGAGGATGGAAAATTTCCTCAGCCTGGAGAGCAGGGATGGATATCAGGGAAAGAGGGCATTGCCTGCTCCATTCCCACAGGGATCAAACCACACTGACCCCACAGAATCACAGGATTCCAGGCTGGTCTGGGTTAGGAGGGACCTTCAATTCCATCCCATCCCACCCCTGCCATGGCAGGGACACCTCCCACCATCCCAGGCTGCTCCAATCCCATCCAGCCTGGCCTTGGGCACTGCCAGGGATCCAGGGGCAGCCACAGCTGCTCTGGAAAAGCTCAACTTTACCCTCACAGTCAGGAATTTCTTTCCCCTCCCCACAGCTCTCCCACCTGAGCTCCCTTGGCTTGGGAACAGCCTGTGCCTCCTCACAAATGACTGCAGGTCTCTGACAGAAGCTTTGGCAGATTCCCAGAGAATTTAGAAATGAAAATTCCAGTATCACTTGATCCATTTATTTTTGGAAATGTGTCTCCTGAAAGAAAAACGTCCCACTTCAAATGCCAGCCCAAAAATACAAAAACCACTGGGTGCAATGGAGAACCTGAACTTCCTGCAGCTGGAATGGCTCAGGAGTGAAGCATTCCTGCTCTTTTCTCCATTTAATTTCCCAGTTTTAGGTGTGGAATGCAGAACTGAACTCATCTGCAGAGCCATCAAAACACAGGATAATTTTAAGCCCCCAGCCAGATGGAGAACACTCCTTGCACCCTCCTCTGCAGGAAAAGGGAAGAAGATCTGAGCCCACAGAATTCCAACAGGGAAAGAAGCCCTTTCCAGATATTTCATATTAAAAAGAATCATGGAAATGATGATTTGATTATATTTAGTGTGAAAAGCGGCACTGCTTTAGTCACCAAGCCACAGATAAATACAGGGGGAACATTTTTATGCTGCCTCCAAATTTTCCATCTCAAATGACAAATTCCCATGAATTTAATTCCTCTGATTAAAGGGCAGTTGTTACACACCTACAAATACCCTTTAAAAACCCATCCGTCCAACCACACTTCCAAAAAAAGTTAACAGAACTGTGGGTCTGAAATCCAAACCAGCACAAAGCAGGTGCTGGAATTCCCACCATCAATCCAGGCACAACTTCCTTGCTCCCAAAGGCACAGTATCACTAATAAACCCCAAAATAGGTTTGGTTTCCTGGAAAGTTAAAGGAAATGTGGTTTATCCAACCAAAAATGTAGGAATTGCTCCACTGGGAAGCAAATGCCCAGCACCAAACTGGTGCTGGATCCATGAGACAGCACAGGATGGACAAGAAAAGGAATAATTAAACATCTCTGCTGAGCAAAATGGGAAAAGGAATAGCCAGGAATACTCCAGGGATTGCACTGTATTCCAGCCTGATCATACAGTGAACTGGGGAAGGGAGAAGGGAATTTTGGGGGGATTGGCTGCCATTCCATGAGAGGAGTTTGGGAGATTTCTCCTGCTTATTCCTGCTTTTATAAACAAACAACCCCGAAGATGCTGTATCACCTCCTCCTGCAGTGAGAGCCACCAGCAAAATCCACACCAGGAACACCTCAGGTCATGGAAGAAATCCAATATTTCATCCAGGAAAACTCACCAAAGCTTCTTAAAAGTCAGGAAGAGTCTGCTCAGATCTAAATCATTATTTTTTAATCATAAAGTGTCTCTGTTTTTCCATGAGTCTAAATAAATCCCGTATCCTGCGCTTGGGAAATTCATCCTAAATTTTCCTACACAGTCCTGGCTTGGGGAATTAATTACAATTATTTTACATGACAGGAGTCTTGCACTAAAAGAGTGTTAAATATTCTTATACTGAGAGTGGGTGATTAAAAAACAAGGGAAGATGAATAAAAATGCATTTCTCTACTTCCTTTCAGTGCCTGTGAGTGGACTATTTTTCTCTTTTTTAAAAACCTGATTTTCTGGGAATATGGCTCCAGAAGGAAACAAAGAATTAGGTGAAATAAATGTTTATTTTTATAGTTCTTCTGCCTGACTTCATTTGAACACTGCCTTGTTCTTGCTTTTCTGGGAAAAAGGCATGGAAAACCTTCCATTTAGAATGGAATTGATTCATCAGTGACCCATGAGCAGCTGGAAAAAACCCACGATGTTCCCGTGGCTCCTGAAGGAATAAAGCAAATGGGAAAAACCCAGGCCCAGTTCTCCTACAGAACTGGACACACACACAAGTAACACATCAAACTCTGGAAGTGCAGGCAGGGATTGCATGAATTCATTAGGAAAGTGCAGGGAAAGGAGCTTGGAATAGGAATTTTGGGAAGAATTCCAGAAAGGAAATGCAAAAAGAATTTCCAGAAAGAAGGGGAAGAAAAAGTGACACAAAAGCAACAGAGGAACATTCCCTTCTCCCAGCCCAGCACACCTGGGAAGAACCAGTGGGAAAGGGCATCCCAACAATTATTTTGGATGAATAATAATAGTTATGGCAGTGGGAAACACTTCTCCTGGAGTTTCCTGTGAGGAGCCTCCTTTGGAATTGCCTCAAGCAAGAGCCTGCCATGGAATCTCTGGGATCAGCTGGATGCTGCTCCACCCCACGGAACCCCAGCTCTGCTCTTCCTGCCCTGGAACCCACTCCTGGAGAGGCCTTTCTCCAAGGATAACAACCTGGGACAAGCTTCCTGCCCTCCCCTGAGGATCCCAAAAAATCCACACCGAGGTTTCTCCAGAGGGAAGAGCAGCACTGCTGGAAGGAGCAGTGCTGTGATTCCAGGCTCTCCAATGGACATCCCACATCCTGCTCTGCTCTCCCTGCCCTGTCCCTCATCACTCACATCATATCCTTGGAGAGGCCTTTCTCCAAGGATAATCTGGGACAAGCTCCCTGCTCCCCTCTGAGGATCCCAGAAGATCCACCCAGAGGTTTCCAGCAGGAAGAGCAGCACCTCTGGGAGGAGCAGTGCTGTGAATCCAAGCTCTCCAAAGAACATCCCACATCCCGCTCTGCTGCTGCCCAAGCTGGTGTTACTGGGAACTCAACCACCAGCAGCCATTCCCAGATGGAAAATGGAGAATCCTGTGCTGTGCCAGTGACACTTTTCCAATGTTAAAGTGGGATGTTTTTCCTTCCAGGCAGGAGTGGGTTTAGCCCCGGCACCACAGGCCCTGGGAGATTCCTGATCAGTATTCCTGAGCACGCTGCGCATTCCGAGAATCTGCTTTTCCTGGAGCAGCATCCCATCAAACAGAGCAGCCTCGCCCTGAAGGTTTCCATATGTCTGACACTTATTTTCTCCTCAAGAGCTCTTGTGTTGCTGGATCATTTTCTGCTTCTCGTTTGAGCCGCTGCTTTCAGAAACGGTGACTCCCGAGGATTCATCCTTTTGGATTCCTCTCTTCCCGAGGTTCCTGCTTCCACTATTTATAGGAATATAAAGGGAGCAAATCCTCTGGCAGCTCCACTCAGGCTGTCTCCAGCAGCTTCCCTGTTTCAAAAACACCCATGGAGTGGTGTCCCTACAGCAGGTCGAGATTGCCTCTGGATTTAGGAGAGCTCAGGTGAATTCTCCTGCAGACCTGGCTTGCCTCTTGCTTTCCTCTGCCTCAATTCTGCATTTCCTTTCTGGAATTCACCCCAAAATTCCTATTCCAAGCCCCTTTCCCTGCACTTTCCTAATGAATTCATGCAATCCCTGCCTGTACTTCCAGAGTGTGGTGTGTTACTTGTGCGTGCCCAGTTCTGAAGGAGACCCCTTGGAAGCGTCCCTGCTGCAAGGAGCTTCTCTCCAGATTTCTCCTCCACATTTCCCAAGCGCTCTGGCAGCCTCAGATTTTCCGTGCTGTTTATTCCACTGGGATGCAGTCTGTGGCTTCCTCGAGCAATGACTGAATTACAAAAGCGTGAATGGGACAAAAATCAATGACAAGAATTTATTTTTCCATCTGAGCATGGTCCTAATCCTTCCCCAAAGCTCAGGAGGATTTATGCCTCCGTGCCCATCCTGCAGGCAGCAAATATTCAATCCAGATCAATGGGAGTGACTCAGAAGCTGAGCTTTGTTTAGCAACAACAAGGTTACAGAAGGTTCTCTTCCATCAAGGGAGATTTCTCCCCTTTTTTCTTTACATTTCCGATTTTAGGCACCAAAGCTGATTTCTGCACATAAGTGAGAAAACACCACGGCTCCAACAACTCCCAGATTCCTTACGAGCTTCAGGCAGTGCCTTTATTTGCCTTAACTCCCAGAAGGAACACGGCTCCTCAGATGTGCCAGAGGCACCTGAGCTCACCGAGGAGCCCAGGCAGAAACAAAACTGAAAATCTGGTGGTTATTTACTCAAGGAAAGGGCCAACTTCTTGTTTACAGGTTCAGAACCACTGAAATAAAAGCACAGCATCCAAGAGAATCCTGAGGAGCAAATCCTCTGGCAGCTCCACTCAGGCTGTCTCCAGCAGCTTCCCTGGGTCAAAACCACCCAGGGAATATTGGCCCAACAGCAGATCGAGAGTCCCTCTGGATTTAGGAGAGCTCAGGTGAATTCTCCTGCAGACCTGGCTTAGAAAGTCCCTCTGGCATCAGCTGATTCGCTGTTCCCTCTCTGCTGTGCTTCCCCGGCTCTCTGGAGTCTCCAAGGCTGGATTGTTTCCTTGGATTTATTTTAGCTGACCTCTCTTTCCCCTCCTCTCCCTTCCTACGCCTTCACTTGTAGCACAGCGAGCTCTGGCCGTTGTTTCACAAGATCTGCCTTGAATACCTCGTGAAAAAACATCCTTTTATTGCCAACAATCCCTGTCCTACTTCCTGCAGGCCGGGAAGGGTTGGATGAGGAAGGTCTCAGCACCTCCAGCAGCCTTTCATGTGTTCACTGTGGTCACACCGGTCCTGAACACCTCCTGCACAGGAGGCAAAGCCTGTGCCAGGATCAGCAGCTGCTCCCACCAAATCTGCTGCCAAAACCAGGTCAAACGTGGGGTATTATCCCCCAGCAAATTAATTAGAGAGCAAATGAGGCTGAGTTAACTCTTTAGCAGCTGGCTCAGCTCAGTGGAATGTTCTCAGCAGCTGTCTGCAAATGAATATTCCAAGTATTCCCCAAAAACGTCATCTCAGAGTCTGCATCCGTTGGAAGAGAGCCCGGCTCTTCCAGAGCACACAAAAACACCGAGGAGGTTTTCCATCCTCTTCCAGGACACTCCGAGAAGCAAAGGGGACATCAGTCCCCCCAGCTGCTCTGATGTGGAGGGTCCTGCTGGCTTCTGCTGCTTTTCTGTCACCAGAAGTTAATTTCATTTATCACGGAGGGGATCACCCACTGAAATACTGGCATTGCCCCACTTCTCCTGCAGCCCACAGGACAACGGGAATGCTGCGGTATTCCCTGGCAACCAACAGAAGGAGCCGAGGGAAAAATCCCAACAGGGAATCCCAGAACCACAGCAGGTTTTAATGGAAAACTGGGCCTTAACTGCAGCTCATCTCCAATCCAAAGGGATTTTGCCCACTTGGCTCCAGCCCCCACAGTTCAAAGACCACAATTCAGCATTTTTCTGGTGTTCAGCCCTAAAGGTACCAAGTTTTATCACTCTACCCCAAATAAGCAATTTTTTTCTAATTTTGCTCTATCGACTATTTCACTCTATGCAATATCTTTGCTCCACACTGTCCCAATTCCCAACCTGTATTTTCAGCACCACCAAGACTGTCCTTAACTTCTCCCAGGCCCTGGATCTGCCTTGGTTCCACTTCATTCCCATTGGTAAAAATATCCACAACCCTCTTAGCTCAGCTTCCAAAGAGGAGAGAAAAATCAGGAAAGAAAATGGATGGAGGGGAGGAAAAAAAATCCCATAATCCACACACACAAAACCCCACATGGACAGGCAGAAAAGGGAGAAACAAAGGCAAAACCAGGGGAGTTTTCTGGATTTTCCACCCCTGAGTTATTTACAAACAAAGTGGATCCTTAAGTGCCCAAACACGAGGAAAAGCCAAACTCAGGGTGCACAGAATGATATTTTTGAAGCACCTGAATAAGCACAGATTTAATCCAGCCTCATCCTCTAATCTATTTTCTCATCACTGCCAGCAGTGCCAGATGCTGCACCAGAAAGTGCAGGAATTCCACTGGAGGCAGACATGGAATAATCTGCTCTCCCAGGAAGTCTCCTCTTCTTTCTCAGACTGGTTTCAAATACAAAGGATAAACCATTTTATCTTTTTTTATTGTTCTCTAAAAAATGTCTTTTTACATTTGCAAAGTTGCTCAGACTTCTGGAGACTTCTGTGATTTACAGGAATTATTTTGCCAAGTTTTGTGCTTCAAGAACACTCTGGCAAATGGGCCCCTGGTCTAATTAGACATCTAATGAAAAATTAAGTTAAAAGATTAAATTCAAAGGCTTGGGTTTTTCAATTTTGCTGCATAACCAAGAAAAAAGTTCTTAATTTACTTTCTCTATACCATTCATCACACTCTTTCTAAGATTTTAACCTGAATAATGGATGCATCCTAAATTATGTGGGATATGATGGGATGAAGGGCTCACAGACGAACGGAGCACTCAGAGATGTAACAGGAAACACAGCCTGGCTTTCCCTGCACGTTTTTAGCAGCAACAGGATGGTATCAATTTGTTCTTTATTTTGTAAAAACAAGCTTTAAGCTGAAAGCTGTTTTCATAATTAAAGAAATTCAGCTCTAATTCACCTACCCCAGCTAAAGCATCCCCCTGCATCGCCTGAAACCAAAACACTGCAGCAGCAAGGAGCCCAAAGTGAAGCTGACAAATTATTTTCATTCTCTAAACTGAGGGGAAAGGGGAAAAGAACCCAGAGCATGAGTAATAACATCAGGTTAAAATCCTTCTCCTTCAAAGCAATATTTCATATAAATACCCACTCAGCTCTTTGCAACAGTCAGCAAGTATAAGGGAGGTTTTTCACCTCATTATTTGTCCTACACCTTCCCCATGGTTTTTTTTTCCATCTGCCAAGACTGTATTTATGCCACTGCCATAATTAGACAATTTTATTTGCTAAGGGAACCGTATAAAGATTGAAAATTGGAAAGATGGGCACTTAATTTAAAGGAATAAAGGTGTTTCCAAGCATTGTTTTGCCACTCTTTTTCCCAAATGTTTCAAACTTCCCACATCTCTCCAGGGACAGCTCCACGTGGAGCATTCCAAGGAAAGGATGTGTGGGTGAAACAAACCATCCCAATTAAAAACTGCCATTTTAGGCAGGATTTTCCAGCTCTACCCTTGGTTATCCATTTCAAATATGGAAATTCCAGGGAGTCGATTGGAGTGACTTTTTAAAGGAGCCTTGTGTTCCCAGAGACGATTACTCAGCTAATCTGGGTTAAGCTTCCTGATGGATAAATCAGGATTTGAATGCTGAACAAGGAGAGGTTTCCATGTGACGTGGGAAGAGCTGGGAAGTAAATACAGAAGTGGTGGAGGAAAAACCTGAACGTGTTTTTGCAAAAAAACAGCCAACAAGGCTCAGTATCATCCTTTACTTCAAGCTCATATTAAAGTATTGCATTAAAAATTATTTCCTGCAATCTAAAATTCCAAAAAGGAGAATAAAGCAGGATCCAGCTGTACCTGGAGCACCTGAGCAGGCACAAGGAAACATTAAAATAGATGAGATGACAAGAGAAATGGAGAATTACAATGAATAATCTGCCAGGAAAAGCACTCGTTGTACTAAACAAGCTTTTATTCCAGATGATTTATAGATCACAGATTTGTTCATAACCTTTTTAACCATCAGCTCCCTCTCTGGAGCTGATAATGAGGGACACAACAAATGAGCATCTCTCTCGAAGTGGCCTAAAAAGTTCTCTGTTCCACTGGATTTACAACCTGCAAATGCAATTATTCAGCTTATTCACTGCTGCTTCTTAGGGACACCAGAATTCCAGAGGAAAAAAATAAAAGGCATTGTATGGATTCTGCTGAAAAGAATCTCATTCAAGAGACAGCTAGCAGAAATTCCCCTCAGTGCAGGTGATCTCTCAGGATGTTTCCTGTTGCAACAGATGCTGAGCATCACAGAAAACGACTCAGTGCCCTCGTGGCTACACCCCAGCCCCAGAGATCACAGCAAACACCTCGTTCCTTATCAGAATTGATTTATAACTCCTCAACCTCCACCTGAGGAGGGGAAAAAGCTCCTCTCTCTGCCCCGCGGGCTCTGAGGCGGCTGATGTGGAGCCACAGCAAAGGAACACCTCCCAGACCCTCTCTGAACTCGCAACTCCCACCAGGCTCCGAACTGAGAAAAGGAGGCTCAGGAAAAACAAACTGACTCAAAGCACATGTCAGGGAAATGATGCAGAGGAGATGTCTCCGGGAGAGGGGCATCGGGAGGGCTTATCCCACACGGAGTTCCGAGGATGCAGGGCGCAGGTCGCACCGAGGTTTTTTGGGATGGGGCTGGCCTGTTTGGGAGGGGGAACCCAGCAGGGCAGCCCCCATCCCAGGGTGCTGGGAAGGCACAAATCCCGGGAATGCGATTCCATGGAACACGACGCTGCCACACGGCAGCCTCAGCACCGCCAGGATAAAATGAGCGATTCCAACAGAAATTCGAGGCAGAAAGAATATAGGAAGAAACAAAAGGGATATAAACACATACGTAGAATATCTAGAAGATGCAGAGAGCACAGAAATAAAGTAATTTTTAAAACCAATTAAAGTGTATATCCGCTCTCTGGCGAACCACAACCCCCGTTTGTTTGGGTGGGTTTTTTTCTCTCTTAATGCCATGTGATGACTCCCCACGACAAAACTTAACCGAGGCCACCCAAACACCCCACCAGTGACTCAGTCCTTGGGCTCCATTGGCCCCGCGGCCCCGGGCACGGAGCAGGGACCGGGAGGCAGCGGGACCCCCTCAGGGCCGGGCAGGGCCGGGCAGGGTCCCCTCACAGCCCGGTGCCGCCTCAGCCCCGGCCCCGGGCGGCGGCCGCGGCCCCACAGGCGGGCAGCGCTTACCTTCGGTGGCGGCGGCGGCTCCGGGGGCTCCCCGCAGGCTCCCGCAGGTTCCTCTCAGCTTCCCCTCNGCTCCCGCGGCCCCTCAGCGCTCCATGGCCCCGGCGCGGGCGGCGGAGCGGCGGCCGCGCTTCCCCAGCGCTGCGGAGCGAGCGGGGCCGGCACCGCGGGGAGCGCCGGCGGCTCAGCTCGGCTCCTTCCCTGCCTTCCCTTCGCTCCTCGGTCCGCTCCTTCCCTTCCTTTCCCTCTCCTTCCCTGCCTGCTCCTCTCCTTCCCTTCCCTCTCCGCTCTGCTCCTTCCTCCCCCTTCCCTCCGCGCTCGGCTCCGCTCTCCCCTCCCGGCTCCGTCCGTCCCGCCCCGCTCTCTGTCCCTCCCCCGCCGCAGCCCGGCCCCAGGTCGCCCCCGGCCGGGTTTGAGCCGAGGCGAGCTCCAGGAGCAGCTCTGCAGCAAATCCGGCCGAATTCCAGCCTGGATGGGGCTGGGAGCCACCTGGGCTGGTGCGTGGCATCCCTTGCCCATGGCGGGGGGTGGGATGAGGGGAGCGCTGAGGTCCCTCCCAACCCAAACCAGCCTGGGATTCCAAGGAATCAAGCACAAATTTATCGGTATCATTGCGTCCATGGGGGCAGAGCTGGAGCGAGGAAGCAGCTGGTGGTGGTTTGAAGACTCTCCCTAGGGAATGTTGCGTGGAGCAGAGGACACTCCACACCCAGGGGAAGCAGCAGGTACAAACCACGGGACACCGCGGTGGCACGGCTGGGATTTTGGGATGGGATTTTGGGAAGGAATTCTTCCCTCTGAGGGAGGTGAGGCCCTGGCAAACAAGAGCTGCTCACCTCAAAGATTTCGTGGCAAAGTGTCACATCTCCCACCTGTGGGAGCTGCTGCCTGGTCACACCACCCCAAACACCCAGCAGATAAAGGATAGTTCTCTTTATATGGTTTGTCACAGTAGGAACTTCTGTTTGATCCTAAACATGAGATCTTTGGGTGTTTGCTGTCCTCATCAAAGGCCAAGTTCTAGAGTAATAACATGAAGAACTTGGCTCACATGGTTAAAGAGGAATTTTCTGGTCTTCAGGGCTGAGGAGCAGCATTTAAAAGGCTCAAAGAACCCACCCCAACTCCCCAAAACCTCAGAGTCCAGCAGAGAAAAATAAAATCTATTCATTATAAAACCTTTAAAATGAAGAGTTAAACTGGTTATTTGTGGATGACACACAGGCCCTTGATTTCTTCCAGGGATTCATGACTGCAGCCTCTGAAAAGTGAACAGAAGACTGCTGTGTTGGGATTCTTGCCCAAGTACCATCCCATGGCCCAATATCCCACAGACCCACAGGCCAGACCGCAGCAGATCTTGATAAACCAGTCTTTATGCAGGAAAAGAACAATATTGAATGAAAGTTTTGTGCCACGTAATCATACAGAGGAGAAAAGATTGTCTGTCCAGCTCAGTAAAATTAAGAGTTAATAATTAATTGAGAGATTTCTAGAACATACAGGAGTTTCTTTTAAAATATAAAACTAATTATCAACCAAATTTCAACATGCCAATACCTTTTACAAAATTTGGGCTGCAGTGAGGAGAACCAAGGTGAATTTTTCCCCCTCTCTGCTGCCTTGGACACAGAGTCAGGTGTGAGGAATCTTGTCCAGAGTCTGCTGTGCAAAGGTGTTAAACTCTGTGAAACTCCACAGAGAAGTCACTTCTGCAATCCTTGCCTGCATTCTAGGTTTAAACCCTGTGGTTTAGACTCAGGCAAATCCTTGGAATATTTAGGAGTTGTCTCTTATCTGCAAGCACTGAATGACACAAATGATGGCAGGATACAGAATTCCCAAACAGCTGAAAGGAACTCTGCTCCTCCAGGCTACAAGGCCAGGGAAATTCCAGTTTTGCTCCTGGTCATTCCCAGCCTTCAGGCAGCACATCCAAGCTTTTCAACTCCCTGGCAACAGGAAAGATCAGCAATCCTGATTCAGGCAGCGATTCAGAGTCATGGATGCAATTCCAGAGCCTGGGAACAAGCAGCAAGCTCCCAGGGTTCCTCCTCTCTTCCCTGGCTGGCTGACATCCTCCTGGAAGCTTGGATGCAGGTAGGGAAGGCTGATAGCAGGAGGATGAAATTAAGGAACTCCTCAGAGCTCCTGCTGCCATTGTATCACGGGCTCATGTCATTCTTATCTCCCTCCTCTTGAGTCTGCCAAGCCAGCTCCAAGAAGTCATCTCTGGCACCGAGATATTCCAGAGGCCCTGAGCATTCCTAATCCACACCAAAGTGGATCCTGAGAGCTGCAGCACTCCCTGATCTGCCTCTGCCCTGCTGCAGTTACCAAATGCCACTCACAGGCACCAATTTGTCATTATTGAGAAGCTCTAACCATCCTAAAGGACTTCACATCCATGAATCTGGCGGAGATCCTGCCAGCCTTGGCAAAAGGTCACTTCCCAGTGGCCAAGACTGTGCAGTCACTGCCTTTGCCCTGGCATCCCTGACCCCTTCCCTAGTGCTGGGCAGTGGAGGGATGGTCCAGCTTTGTGTTTGGAAAATAGAACTGTCTCAGGATCAAACCTGAGGATGTGGATCCTGCGGGGATCTGTTTTCTCTACTAGAAAAAAAAAAACTGAAGCAATGTTTGTGTGAAAGAGGCTGGGGGAAAAGTCCAGCTTCCTAAAATAGGAAAACTGTTGCACTCATTTCATTTTTTTTTTCCTGAGGAGATTGAGAGGGGAAAAAAAATAAGCTGGCAGATGTCTGTGGTTGTGCTGAATGCACTCAGATCCTTGGGTGATAAATGTGGCAGGAGAGCTGGTACAGAACAGGATAAATGGATCTGGTGAGGTCCTGTCAGAGGATACATTTCCCATAAAAATAGGAAGGGAGCACAGGGAAATGCGTTTGGAATGAGAATGGCTGCTATCAGGCAGAAGGGGGTCCTGGTTCCTGTGCCCTCCACCACCCCCAAGGCAGCCTCAGAACCTCCACTGAGACCATTTTGGGGAATTTTACACAATTTTCTGGGTTTGGTACCCTCCCCCCTCCAAAATCCCTCTTTTCAGGGAGGATCAGGACATATCTTGGCACTGCCGACACCAAGCAAAGCCAGCCAGTGACTCCCCGCAGGGTTTTTTCCCCTCTGTGCCCTCATCTCATCAAACCCAGATGTCTTTGTCATCTTCTCTCCTCTTCCACAAAGATCTTGGTGCCAGGAAAAGGGATCCAGGTGAAAACTGATGGGAGGCTGTGGATTGCTGGGAGATTGATAGGACAGTATGGAAACAGGGAAAGGAAACAAACACCCTGGATACTGTAAGAGATCCGTGAATTAATTCATTGGGCAGAAATAATGAGTGCTTGTGCTCCCTCCTCTGTCCTTCCAGCTGAAGAAGCTCAGGGATATCAAATAAATGGGAATTAAATGGGATATAACAGATGCTGAGATCTGTTGGAATTTACCCTCCCCATTTCATACCAGGAGTGGAAGAATTGTTTGATTTGATATCAAGAAGGAGAGGAAAGCTGAGCAAGGAGGGAAGAGGTGTAGGGCAGACACTCCATCCCTCCTTTGCTTCCTGGAGCATTATCAGGGATTTGTTTGGGAGAAATGCATGGAGCAGCAGCTGTGCAGTGAAGGAAGTGCTTCCTACCCCTTCCAAAATCCCTTTGGGAGGAGTTAAGGATGCTTTTCCCTCTCGGCAGTGGCTGAGGAGGCTGCCGTGGATTCCCAAATCCTGCATGTAAATGGATAAACACAGCAATCCAGGCAGCTCCCCTCCAATGGGGCGGCTTCCCTAAAAAAGACCACCCGGCTTTCCTAGGAAAAGGGCAGGAGCTTATGGAACCACTGCAGCTTTTTATTACTTTGAAAATGCTGGGCAGTTTTTAAAGGCAGCCACTTCCCTGAGGCAGTGCCAGGGCTGGAATGGAACCACTGGAATTCCTCATCCATAAACCAGCCGGCAGGTGCAGGAGATGGGAAGTGGGAAGGATTTGTCATAGTCCCGAAACGACGAGGGTAATTCCATGGATGATTTCTCCTTCTGAACCAAGTCTGGAAACCCAAATATTTTGGTTAAAGACCACAGCAAGGAAGATTGCAGCACTTCCTGGGGTGTGAGGCTGAGATCTCCGATTCCCATTTTCCTTTGTAGCCTGGGCTTTAAGAGGGAGGCTGGGCTTGAATCCTTAGCCATGGGCATCATCCCTGACAGAGCTGGGAAGTGCTGGATGCTCTGGAAAAAAAGCATGGATCAGAGCAGAAAAAATACCAGCAGGAAGGTGGGTTAGGATTATGCTGTGCCTGCTTTGGAAAAGCTGGATGTTCCCACTGCCTCAGCTTTCATGGCAGCCCCAAAGGTGCCACCAGGATCAGGAAAAGGTGGATTTTGCAGGCAAGGAATTGAGAAAGAAAGAAAGAAGCTTCTGTCACTTTTCTCCTGTGCTGCAGCTTCCCCAGAGCCTGGATCAGCACAAGCTCCTCACTCCTCTTCCTCCCCCTCAGCCACCAGCCTGGCAGACACGGAGCTGACTCATCCCACTGAGTTCTCTGGGAGCATCCCAATCCCTGAGAGGGTCCAGGTGGAGCTGTGGGTCAGGGCTGAGAGAGGTGCTGGGGAAAATTCTCCTCTCTGGCTGCCAGCCCTGAACCCACGGCTTGTCCCCAGCCCAGTTTATCCATCTGGAGGAGGATTTGTGTCTGGAAGTCGGTGAATTCTGGGAAAAAAAATAGCCACTGACAAGATTTTTCATCCTGCAAAACAGCCAAGGCTGGAAGGTCCCTGGGTTTGATGAAGGAAGCTGCTAAAATTTTGTCTAACTCAAGTAACACATGAACAGATACAAGAAGTCCTGACATTAAAGCTTGAATTCCTCATGGAATAGAATTCTGGAATGGTTTGGGTTGGGAGGGACCTCAGGGATTATCCAGTCCCCCTTCCATGGGCAGGGACACCTTCCACTATCCCAGGTTGCTCCAACCTGGCCTTGGATGCTTCCAGGGATGGGAAACTGTGCCAGGGCCTCCCCACCCTCCCAGGGAAAGTCTGGGAAGTGCACAGGGAAGGGATTTTCCTCCATGTAAAGAGCTCAGTTAATCAATGTCCGTTCCCTAAAACCACACCGAAGCAGTGGCCATAAAGACTTTAGTCCCTAATCCTGGGATTGCTTTTTTTGGAGTGGGAAAAAGGATCTCAAATTGGCAGGAAAGGTTCCACTGTTGTTTTGCCTACAAAAAAAAAAACAGAACAGATTTTTGAAACAACAAGAAACCCTTCTGTGTTTCAGGCTGACAGCCCTGGCTTGTGCTTCTGGGTGCTGTCACCACTGAAAGGGTCTGGGCAGGTGACACAAAGCAGGACTTGCAGGGAAATAATCTTCAGATCTCCTGGGTTTCCATCCCTGCAGCTTTAACCTCCCTATTTCAGCCAGAGAGGCCAAAGAGCTCCGAGGGGTTCCGAGCAATCTCTCCCAGCTCCAGACAGGGAATTGGATTGGAGTCCTCACAGGAATGAGGGCAGGGCTCCTGCTTCAACATCTATTTTCACATCAACTGATGGGGAAAAGAGAAAAAGGCTCCCACAGTTATAAAACCATAGAATCCTGGAATCATTAATCTTGGAAAAGTCCTCTGAGACCATGAAGTCCAACCATTCCCAGCACTGCCCAGGCCACCACTGCCCCATGTCCCCAAGTGCCACATCCACACGGCTTTTAAACCCCTCCAGGGATGGGGACTCAGCACTGCCCTGGGCAGCTGTGCCAGGGCTGGAAAACCTTTTCCATGAAGAAATTTTCCATAATATCCAACCCGAGCCTCCCCTGGCCCAGCCTGAGGCCGTTCCCTCTCCTCCTGTCCCTGTTCCCTGGGAGCAGAGCCCGACCCCCCCCGGCTGCCCCCTCCTGTCAGGGAGTTGTGCAGAGCCACAAGGTCCCCCCGGAGCCTCCTTTGCTCCAGGCTGAGCCCCTTTCCCAGCTCCCTCAGCCTCTCCTGGGGCTCCAGCCCCTTCCCCAGCTCCAAGACCAGCAGCAACTAAAACGATGTTTTTATTTTCAAGGCACATTCAAAATGCTGCCGAATGAACACAAAAAGAAACCCAACATCCTTCACTTCAGCTGGAAGTGAAATCTGTCTGGAACCATCTCCTGCTCCTGCCAGAAGTTGTTTCCAGGGTGTGTGGGATGGTTCAGGGGGCAGGAATGGGGATCAGGGCTGAGTCCATCACTGTCCCTGCTGGTCCCTGTGCTCAGGAGGAAGTTGGTCCCCTCCCAGCTGGAGTTTTCCTGACCATCCATCTGGAGTTTTCCCGACCACCCAGCTGGAGCAGAGGGATTCCAAGCTGTTCCTGCCAACAGCAGCCGGTCTCCGACAAGCTTCTGACATTAGGCAGGCACAAGATTAAATAATTCTTTCCCTGCCAGATCTTTAATCATCGTTGGAAGCTCGAAATGAGGCTCTGAGTGCTCCTTTGCAGCCTGCTCTGGGTCTCCTGCCCACCTGGGGTTGTGTGTCCCAGATGGATTTGGGAGATCCAACAGAGAGCTGTTCCTTGGCTTTCCCATCCCATCCATTCACAGAATTCTAAAACCCCATTCACAGAATTCACGGAATTCTCATATCCCACAGTGGTTTGGGTTTGGATGGAGCTTAAAGCCCATCTTGTTCCACCCAGGGCCTGGGACACCATCCACCAGCCCAGGCTGCTCCTTCTTCTTTGCCAGGGGCTGGATCCGCAGGGAAATGAGTTTCTTTGCTGGGAAAGCTCTGAGAAAGTAGCACCGGTTTGTGTTTGTCACCTGTCCCCAGCTCTCCTCGTGGATTTGAAGGCACAAACGCTGCTTTTCAAGTCATTTTCAGGGATAGGAAACGCGCTTCATTTGCATCCCGAAAGGACCCATCCTGGACGATGGGAAAAGGGCGGGGGAAAGGGGCGTTGTGTGTAAAAAAGGGTAAATAAGGCCAGACAAGACCCTTTAATTAGCTCTGAACTGCAGAGGTGGCACCGCCGTGACCTTTATCTCTCACAGGCCCCCAGACCTCGCTGGCCGCAGCTTTCCATCACCATTCACAGCCCCCCCGGGCTGTCCCTTCCTCCATCCCTCTGCATCCCTTGTTTTCCCATTCACTCCGTCCCAGCAGGACGCTGCATTATTCCAGGAGCCATCAAGGCTGTTTTGCAGCTTCCCAGGGAGAGGCTCTCAGCGCCCGGCCCTGCTCTGCTGCTGACAGCTCCGGCACAAGCAGCTCCTGACGGGGAGTCATTAATTAGCGGCTCCCACAGACAATTCCCTGGTTTTTGTTTGGGATCGTTAGCGAGCACAATGGCACCTGCCAAACCCGCGGTCTTCCAGCCGCGAGGATGCTGTGGCTTTCCAGTTTGGCTCTTCCTGAAAGGAACTGGGGGGGTTTGGGGCCCTTTTGGTGTTCCTGGGGCTGTGTGCCAGCGCTGCAGTGTCCTTGTCAACAGCAGGGTCTGGGCACTGGGTCAGGCGCTGAAATCCCGGTGTTTTACTCGGAAAAACCTGGATGCACACCCCAAACAGATTTAATTCAAACCTTGGCACAAGTTACTTTCCCAGCAGAAGGAAGACTGGAGGAACGGGATCCTTCCTCTTGCAGAAATTCCCACCAGAAACCTGCATTTTAATTCCCTTTTCTCCAGCAGGGAACACGACATCTGCAATATCCATGGCAAAAGCAGGGCCTGGGTAAGGATTTGAAGGATGCATTGATCCCTTCTGTGCTTTAAAATCAGGGAATCGTGGAATGGCCTGGGTTGAAGGGACCTTAAAGATCACCTAGTTCCAAATCCCTGGCACAGGAAATGCTCTGAGCACAGCCCAGGATGCTGGAGGACTTTCTTGTCCCAGGAGCACACAGAAAACATGGATTTCAGTCCTTTCCCATGGAGCTGTGGCTATAAAAGAAATGCCTAAAGGGGCAATTTTACCTTTTTTGTGCTTATTTAAAGGCAAACCCCTCCCCCAGCAACCCTCACCAAAGCAGGTGTGGATTTCCTGGGAAACCCCAACTTTCTGTGTGTTCACCTCCATTGATCCCTCTTCCCCTCCAGCTTCCAGCTGCAAAGCCCACTGGCATCCCAGGACTTTTCCTCATGTATCCCAACATCAGTGATCCATTGTTCCCAAACTCCCAGGCAGGGAGGTGCCAACCAGGCTCTGTGGAATCCCTGGAAGTGTTGTCCCATCCCTGGCAGTGCCCAAGGCCAGCTTGGACAGGGCTTGGAGCAGCCTGGGACAGTGGGAGGTGTCCCTGCCCGTGGCAGGGGGTGCAATGGGATGGGATTTAAGGTCCCTCCCAACCCAAACCATGCTGGGATTCTAAAACATGAAAATCACTTTTTTGCTGCTTCAAACATCAATCCCA